>JAWNNH010000264.1:0-359437 GCA_035043045.1 Hirtodrosophila alboralis | reverse complement strand
AATACATATATTTAGACAATTTTTGTTAATTATTACTAATAACTTATTAGTGTAAGGGCATTGATCAAGCAGTTTGCTTAAAATCAAGTTACATATATATATGATACTATGTTTTAAGGATGTTGTTATAAGTAGGATGATTATACCGTTGCTGAACGTGGTTCCAAGCCCAAAAATGTTTTTGTCGTCTGGCAGCCTTTACTGGCAATTGCCCACAACTGAAGGAAACGACTGAGAGCAGCTGTGAACAGCTGCTAGTGATTGGGCCAGATGGAAATTGATATACATAGGTCTTCTAGGAGAAGTAGTTGAACTACTTCTCAAACCACGATAGCCAGAAGAACGGTAATATCATCGGGTTTACCGCCAGGCGAATCGATATTATGACGGCTAGCATTTTGGCTAAATGGTGAATCATGTTTTGGATTATGGCCAAGACAGCGTGCCATTAGAGCCACTGAATTGGCATACATTTGCAATTTAACAGGATCAGAAATACCTTCTGCATGCCTAAGTACATCGACTAACAGCTCCTCGGAAACATTGTCAAAGAGTCCATCGGTGGCCAGGACTAAAATATCACCTAGTTGAATATCAAATTGCAACGTGGCTGCACATTCTGGTCCATCTGACAGAACACTTGAAAAGTTTCCAGGTGGTGCAACGGCCAATTGAAATGGTGTATTGAAGCAATGTTGTTGGCCCTCCGAACGGCACACAATTTGGCCATTGCGGATGATCAATAAGCCGCTATCACCAATATTGGCAGCATATAGTCTGCCACTCTCACGATGCAGGGTTAGCACACAGGCTGTGCATCCGCCCAAGATTGGCTTCTTCTGTTCCAGGAGATTACAATAAGCACGCTCCAGCAACTTATCAGGTTGTGTGGCATCGAAGTCAGTGGCAAGAGCCAAACGCTCACAGGAGCGCATTAGGAAGCCACTAAATTGTCCAGGATCAATGCCGTAGATACGCCAGCCACCGACACCATCGGCTACTCCTAAGGCATCGGTACGAGCTGTGGATGCCTTGAACCAGGCATCCTCTCCAAATTGACCCTTACAGTACTCCAGGTTCATGACCTTGGGAAAGCCACAAACCACACTTACAAGTCTTGGTTGTGTCTCATCATTCGCCGTTTGCATCCTTGTGTTTTTGGGCATAATCTAATTAAATGATAATCGATTGTGATTATCGATAAAATGTATTATATAGCATTGCAGGATTACCTGTGTCTTGAGATATGTTAGACTGCTTAACACTTGATTGCCTGTATTTATAGCCAATCCTCCAGCAATTGTGGCCCCATCCGATAGGGAATTATAGCTGCTAATTATCGCCCTTTGAATGTTGCGTTTGGCTATATCGATGTATTCACTCATCTTGATCACCTATCGTTAATTGGTAATCGATAAGTGTAATTCGGGAATTGTTTATTAAAATGGTTTGAATATTATAGTAATTATACTACTTAAGACCAATTGATTTAGATAAGTTTAACAGAATAAACATGAAACACGATTCGTGACAAAATAAACAATCAATTAATAATAGTGTTTTTTTTTTTCTTGAAAGTGTACTGAATAAAATTCTATAAACTATAACTGACATTTAGAGCTAAAAGCATGACTGCTTAATATATTTGAAAAAAAAATACATTTCGTTTTCTTTTTGGTTCTGTATTCAATTATTTGATTGAAAATTTTCATAAGGTGATTAAATTTAATCGAAATCGGATCACGATTTTTATTTTATTGATTTTTTTTATATTGATCTATATATTTATATGAAATAAAATTGGTCTGTGTATGATATACAGGAAAATACATACCAAATTACTACGAGATCTGTGTGTTCGTAGAGATAGGGCTAGATTGGCATAGCTATTGATTCTGATTCAGAATATATACATTATATGGTTCGAGATGTCCTGATATCGATTAAAAGGGGATAAATTATGCTATTTAAATATATAATCACATTAACAAAACAACTTAACAATACTTTATAATGTCTATATTTTTCAGGATTTAGACAACATTTTTAATGAATAAATCTAATAGAAGGGAAGGCCGTTGCCTCCTAGACTACGTCCTTGATATGTATATATATCCATATTTATGCAAGTTGTTCTGGTTGCTATTTGGCAAAGTATGTTTAATTAAAACAATGTGTGCAATAATTACAAGTAATTGAAAAAAAAAGGAAAATAATGAAAATGAAAATAAAAATAAAAATTGTTTAAATAAGAGTCACGTAACCAAATGCACGGCGTGTCATTTTAATAAAAGCCGTTTGCGCCTCTGCCGACGTCAATGTCGCTGCTGCTGCTGCTGCTGCTGTTGGGGTTCATAAAAATGGCAGCGCTGCCCAGAAGACAAAAGGAAGAGCAAAATAAGTATATGTATGTATGTGTATGTGTGTGTTAGTGTGTATTAAAAGAATTGCAGTGAAATTAAAATAAAATAAAATTTACGTTGAATTAAAAACACGCAGCAACAACAGTAGCAACAACAATTAAGAGTCCTATTTTAGAGTAAGCCCGTCCACGGGACACCCTGTATTCAGTATGAAATCCATAAACAGAAATACATGCTTACATACACACTCAATCAAATCAAGCAGTGGTCATATTTAAATTTCCAGCTATTAAAGTAGATCATTTCAGATGGATAAATAAAACTTTCACAGTAGATTAACAAAGTCGAACGAATAGCTTTATGTATTGGCACCTAATATACCCTTTTTAGTAATTTTTAATGGGTATAAAGTGTAACAACAAACAGCGAAACAAATAACTGGAACTGAGAGCCGTCGACGAGTCGTGACTTCATTTGCTTGACACTTGCGAAGCAACGAAAAGTGACAGCGGCCGTTGCGAGTAAAGACGTTGGCGTTGGCGTCAGCAGCGCTGTAGCTGCTACTGCTACTGCTGCTGCTGCTGCTATTGCTGTTGCTGTTGCTGTTGCTGTGGCGTCAAGTGTGTGCTGTGAAAAGTGTTGCTGGGGCAGGCGGGAAGCGCAAAGAAAAGGCTGCAAACGATTCCTAATTGAAAACTATTAAATTCTGTCTTACTTTTTTATTTATTTTTCTTCTTTTTTTTTGCGCACTGCTACTTAATTTCTTCTTTGCGCTCGCCTTCGCCCACGCTCTATCCTGCTCTCTCTCTCTCTCTATCTCTCCCTTTCCAGTGCCTGTCGTTCGTTCTTTCCAAATTGGAACTTGAATTTCATTTCGAATGACATTCGCTCCATCACGCGTCAACTGCAGCCAACGTCGGCAGAGCACGTAGTCGTCGACGTCAACGCAAGAAAGAAAAAAAAGAAATTGTAAAAAAAAAATTGAAAAAAAAGCGGACATTTTCATTTGAGCATATTTAATTAGATGCAATTATTTATGGTATTAAATAGATGAGGCAGTAAATGTGCTGTACTCTGGCGTTGTCTCCACTCACCCGCTCGTCCTCTTGCTCACTCTCTCTCTCTCTCTCTCTGTCTCTCTCTGCAGCTGTGTAAAATGCAAAGTGAGATAAAAAAAAAATTGAAATAAAATGCTAAAGAATTGCGACGTCTTTGCCGTCGTTTCGTCTATTCTTGAAAAAAAATTTCAATTCCTGGCACAATTTCTGCAGCGTTGCCACGCCCATGCCCAGGCATCATTTACCCACACACACACACACACACACAACCATAACAATGAACCGTACCCAAGTTAGAATTGGAATTGAAATTGGAATGGGAAACGGGAATGGGAATGGGAATGGGTAACGGCGAATGCGAACTGGAAGTCCTTGGGCACTTGGCCGAAGGAGTGCATTTAAATAGCAGGAAAATTGAAAAAAATTGAAATTTAAGTCTTTGATATATTGAAGTCGATTTATTTGCCGCCTTTTTTTGTTTTTGTTTTTTTTTTTTGTTTTTTTTTTTTTGTTGCCTTTCCCAAGTGTTAGTCATTTCTTTTTAAACTTTGCCACCGACTTGACCAATTTCTTTCCACACAACTTCTCCACCCCTTCCTATCACTAAGCTCCTATTGTCTGATGAGCAACATGATTACTGAATGAACGAATGACGAAAAATAAAGAGGAAAAATAATTTATATGAAATTAAAATTTTTTTGAAATATATTTTTGATTTTTTTCTAATTTTAATAAAATGTATATGTGAGATCAATTAAATGGACAAAACATAACCTCCTCACTCATAAAAATTGGTTAAGTTCTTATAAAATTATGGAAGAAAGATTTATAAAAAAAAGGAATTTCCTATAAGGAAGAATTGATCTCATAGAAAAAGCTCTTCCTACATTTCTAACAGTTATATCTTTGTCAATTCTCAACCTGCTTCCACGAGGTTTGTCTTTCTAATTACACTAAGCAACAATTTGAAAAATATTCTTGTATTCCGAACTTTTTAGAGTCGAATTATATGTCAAATGGTTCGTTGATTCCAAAAATATAATACAAAAATAAGTTGCCGGGCCCGTTTTCGAGAAAATCGAAAAAAGCTATATATTCGACTTTTCAAATTCGTAGCTTTGTTAAAATGACAATAACTCCAAACATAGTTTATTGATATTTAAAAATGTTTTTATTTTTAAAAAGACAATAAAATAGCATATCAACTTGTGTTGCAATATTTTTTAATTAGATTATTTGTTTAGAAGTTATTAAGGATTGAAATGACAACATTGCCTAAAAATATGTCCATTTAAAACAAATTATTTTTTGTGCAATTTTTTTTTTAAAAACTCAAACTTTGGTTGTTATTTTCATCACTGTTTGGATCTATAGGTTAATTAATTTGATTATCTCGAAAACAATCTCGGCAACCAATTTTTTTAACTTTTCATCAGTGACAGTGAAATCAGTGATATGACATATAAATCTCTAAAAACTAAGACTCTAAAAAGGCCGAAATACAAAATGCTGTTGCATAGTGTTATAATATTTGTTTCTTCGTTAAATTTACATTTATTTCTAATTTTTAGAAAGACTTTAACAAAAGAATTGTTTTCGCAATATAAGGAATTAAAATCCATATAATTCTTGTTAAGGTAAACTCTTTTTATCAGAGTTGTGTAAGTTCTAAATACGAAAAAAACATTAGCGATATTTAGAAATCAAAATTTGTACTTTCTCGGTTTGACTTCCTAAAAATATGAAAAGTTCGATAAAAACTCAAAACAAACCCAATGCTCTGGTCAGCTGAAGATTCTGGTGATGGTGAATGATTAATGAAATCATTCTATAAACGCATGATAAGCGATTACGATTAAGTTTACTGAACAAGGGATTTCCCACATTTCGGTTCGGGGGGAAAGGTCAAAGTTAATAGCGCGTGACCATGGCATGCCAGTCAACCCTTTCGCACCTTGTCCGGCAAAACGACGACAGGACAACAAGACAAATCACACACAAATTGACAAACGTTTAACATAATTTACACGCCAAAGCCAAAGGACTTACACTTGACCACACCAGGGCGACCTAGTCCCGGGGCGGGGCGGGGCGGTTACGGAATTCGAGTTCAGGTCTCTTATACCAATATTGACCCTTTGAGACACGGTCAAACCCTTGTCAACGTTGCGTAACCGAAACTATTAAAAATATCAACAGACACTTGGGGAAAAAAAATATCAAAAAAAAAAATAAAATAAAATAAAACCTGAAACCCAAGCTGGATTGTCATTTTTCACACGTTGAATGGCGTTACATATGTTCATGGTCAAATCGATTAAATAAATCATTAGCATCTTTTGTAGCCAATTTTCTTGTCCTTTTTTCTCCGATTCCTTGCTTTTTTTACGTCCTTTTTTGTGGCGCGTGCCGTAAGTTTTACGAGTATTTTTGCTCTGTGCGTGTGTGTTCGAAATTGTTTTTTAATATGACCAAATGGGGTCCTCGGCAATGTGAGCAAAAGTGAAAATGCTTTTTTGTGTGCTCAAGGCTAAGGATCTTCCCCAAAACTGCCAACCCCAACCCCATCAGAAAGTTGACATTTAATTTGTTGCGCCATTGTTATGGAACGCAAGTTTGCGGTTCGAGTAGGACAGGCAGCCAGCTAATTTATTAGTAGACCACCCAATAAGAAAACGCCCCACAAATGCCCAAAAACGAATTCAATTGCAATCTACAACGTCTTCGTTGAACCCTTTGCCCAAAATTGCCCTAACCAGGCTGGGTATACCAATTTGAAGCTGTCAATTGGTTTGATTATGTGAATTTATTAAGTATTTTAGACGTTCTTCTTATATTTTGAGGTTAGCTTTTACTTTCCGTAAGAAATTGCGAAAGTTATGACGGCATTTTGTGAATTGAATTCACTAGACATTAATAATTAATTGAATTGAACTGTCAATGCTTGAAATTAGAAATGTTTCAGGAGATTTTCTTCACAACTCTTTCCGCAAGAAATTTCGTTAGTTTTGACAGCATTTTGCGGATAGAATTCACTAGACATTAATAATGAATTGAATTGAGCTGCCAATGCTTTGAAAAAAAAATTGTTTAAGGAGATTTTCTTCACAATCTATTGGCAAATGATAAACTTAGAATAAACTCTTTCCGCAAGAAATTGAGAATGTTATGAGAGCATTTTGCGGATTGAATTCACTGAATATTAATAATGAATTGAATTGAACTGCGAATGCTCTGAAATTCAAAATGTTTAAAGATATTTTCATCGCAATCTATCCGCAACTGATAAACTTAGAATAAACTCTATTCGCAAAAAATTGCGAATGTTATGACAGCATTTTGCGGATTGAATTCACTGAACATTAATAATTAATTGAATTGAACTGCGAATGCTTTGAAAAAAAGAATTGTTTAAGGAGAGTTTCTTCAGAGAAAGTCTGAGAGTTAGGAGTATTAATAATATCCTAAAATATATGTATATATAATTTGTAAGCTCCTTTGCTCAAGGTGAGAACTCAGTGGCATATTAAATATGTTGTATCATACTCAAATATTATTTGCAATATAAATTCTGATTTGTTTTTAAATATTTTCTAATATTTATAAAGTACTATATTATTTTCATTCATTTCATTTCATTTCTTAGAGTATACATACTTATGTTTGCACAATCTTATTATTAGGTGTATTATTATTATTTTGCTTTTTTTTTAATATACCATTTCATTTCTTTGTGCGTTTCGGAGCAAATCACTCCAGTGTTTATTTTCTATAAATATAAATTAAATGGGTGGCGTGCAACTGTCCAATAAATTTTGCCATTTTTATATTGTGAGACACCTTTTTTTATATGCGGCATTGCGGACCGTGGCTTTTGTGTCTTGCTCGCATCCCTTCCTAGTCCTTCCCTTCCTGTCGCCGTCACGTCGAACCCTTTTCATTGTGAACGATCCGAATCCGGCCGGGAGATATGCTCCAAGAGTCCTGGCAGAATTGTTGTTGCCACTGAAGCCAGCGGGGCTAAATCATGTGACAATAGTTGCTTTATTTGCTTCGTTTTTTTTTTATTTTTTATTTTGTTGCTTTTGCCATTTCAGTTTTCTTTATTGTTTGCTAATAAAATGCAATTTGTTTTATGGTTATATTCTTCACACATCTCCCCCAGCGCACAACACTCCCCTTTATGTTATGGGCAGGGTATTGAAGTAAGTTGCTTTTGAATATTTCTGCAGAGGGGTCACACTAGTTTAATTGGAAATTATCCCGATAATTGTCCAATTAAATAATAAAACAAAAAGTTATTTTTTTTCGATACTAAAGTCATTGAAATCTCAAATTTCACTTACAAAATAACTCCACATAAATTTGTTTGTTAAATTTTAAATTGTGCAACACAGATATAATTTAAGAAATATTTTAGTTTGAATAACTTAAGCAAAATTCGAAGATTTGAACAAAAAAATACATAAAGAAAAAAATATAGAAATTTATCCAAAACCAATAAGTCTTTAAATTTACTTTCAAAAGGTCGAGTAATTGAATGTTATTATTTTTATACAAAAGTATGACTGTAAATCTTCGGTTTACCTATCTTCTATTCAAAATAAATTTACATATTTATGTATAGATATTTTAAGTCAGTCTTTTGTTTTAGTTGCAAGCTGAAAATGCTTTGTACTCTGAGCAAAAAAAAAAAAAGAAATACAATATATACTCGTACATATAAAAAAAAAAAATAAAAGCAAACAATTTCTTGTAATTAAAATCCATGGCCTTTTCAGTCAGTCAGGTGCTCAGCTGCGCCAATCAGTCACAGTCAGGGATTCAACCACCGAGACAACATTCCATTAGCCACAGGAACCATCCAAACCCACCCAAAAAACCACCCACACCACCCAAACCACCGATTCCAAGCAGCTGCACTTGTCACTGCAACGCAGAGACCCCAAAGGCGAATCATTTTACCTCTTGTCCATGTTGAACGCGTTGTATATATTTGCTTCTTTTTTTTATTATACTCTTTATAAAGGATATTTCAATACTGCAATAAGAAAAGTAACATATTGAAGCAATTACATTCTAATAGTGTACCTGGCGTGCATTGCTACGCCCTCCCTCCAAGTGAAATAAAAACAGAAAACAAACTAATCATATTCAAATAATTCTACGCTACGTCTATATTTAAATAATAAAAAATACTGCCTACTGTGATTTTCTTATTTAATTTAGATGTAATTGTTGTAACAGTGCTGTATACGTTAACAGTGCTTTATACGTTAACAGTGAGTACATCTGTTGAGGCGATAGCGACTTTTCCGGAATGTTTTCACAAAATTTTCTTTACTAGAAACCTTCTTCAGGCAATTACGAACAACCTAAATATAAACTCTTAGCCCAATCGACACAGCCATTCACAATTGATGAATACCTTTACATTTTTTGCAAAATTTTTATGTATTTATATTTTTATAGATCTTAAGATCTCTTATTTATCAAATATTGTTTTTTTGAAATAAATAAAAATATAGGAATTCAAAAAAAAACACAAATTGAAACACAAAACAATATAGAGTTTTTTTTAAATATTAAAAGTTTAAATATTCGGTTTTGTCTTGAAACAGAAATAGGCAAAAATATCTGAAAATAATTGGAATGAACAATATTTTGAAAGGGAAACAATTTTCTTTTTTCTATATAAACAAAGTTTATCGAAATATTATATACCGGAATTTTTTTAGAGGGGTTTTTCTTTAATATTAAAATATTTGATATAAATCGATACTAAATTAACAGTTTTATTAAATCAACTTGTGGCAAACTATTATTAGTTTTTCTTTCTAATCGACACAATATATTGTGTAGAATTGTGGACTTTTGTTTTATCTATTATCAACTTTTCTCGCAATTTACAATTATTACAAATATATCATATAGCAGCAAGGGTATATAATCGTCGTCAACAGTATTTGTATGTATTTCTTGACGTATTTTTTATATCTGAATTTGCTGCTGCCACTTTTTGTATGCATCTTTCTTTTTTGTTCAAAAATTACTGATTATTAATTCATTTTGAACCGGTGAGGCATTCATATTTCTGCAGAGTGCAGTGGGTCGACTGGGTTGTCCTTCGACAGTGCCCCCCCGTCCGGGCTTCGTTTCGTTGTCTGTCAATGTTTTGCTTTCATTTTGTTATACTTTGTTTTCATTTTTTTTTTTTTTTTTTGCAGATATATATGTACATGCTGTAGCTACATCTATTTGTATAGCCTCGACCGGTAACATAGACGATTCTGGCCAGAAGGCGACGAGGCTGCATTCATTGTTAAATCATTGAGTTTTTACTGCAGTTTGGCAACGGGATTCGACGAGCGTTGTCACATTCAACCTCAATTTTTGCGAATCTCTGTAGTTGTTGAGTATGAGTACGTTTTTTTTTTTTCTTTTTTGCAGGTAAACAAAGTCAGTCAGCAGTAAGAAAACAAAATATGGAAAACTCTCATCATCTTCAACTCGTTCCAACTTGTCGCATCTCGTCTCGTCGCGTCTCGTCTCCTTGACGAGAGGACACACCTGCTGCTGTAAAATGCAACGCTGGGCTCAAGCTGAAGCTTGTTAGTCTGATTGGGTGGCTGATTGGTTGGACTAACTGGTTGGACTAACTGACGGTTAGTTAGTCACTCCGTCAGTCCTTCAGCCAGTTAGTCAATTCGTCAGTTTAAATCTCAACTGTACTGTGGATTCAAGGCGTCATCGTCCTCGTCATTGTCGGGCCCATTGCAATGCCCAGTGACAGTTTGCAGGACCAGTTTTTCTAACAATGAAGCGGAAACAATGTTTACAATTTTTACTATATATATATATACATATTCATATATATATATATATATATATATATATTTTTACCTAGCATTTTCTCTACTCATTCAGTGACAGTCGGCGCATTTTTTTTTATTTTATTTTTTTTTTGTATTTTCTGTATGTTTTTCTTTCCTCTGCATTTTATTTTATGTTTGCCTTGTTATGCTTTGTGTATTGTGTATACATATTGTACCTGTGCCATGTTTGACTGTATTTAGCCAACGGTCATAAAGTTAATTTGTACAAAAACTTGCAAATAATTCAAACATTTTACGTTGCGTTCTTCCACCTCATTTTCTACCTCCTCAATGGCCAAAAGGAATTGGAATTGGAAATGGTCAACTGCAATCTGTTTCTATCGAATGCATTAAAATAAGAAAAATATTTTCAAATATTGAATTTTTTAATTGTCGATCAGTTATCGATCATTGAATTTGATTATCGATATTTTGAATTCATATCTTCTACCTCCTCAATGGCCAAAAGGAATCGGAATTGGAATTGGAATTGGTCAACTGCAATCTGTTCCTATCGAATGCATTAAAATAAGAAAAATATTTGCAAATATTGAATTTTTTTAATTGCCGATCAGTTATCGATCATTGAATTTGATTATCGATATTTTGAATTCATATCTTCTACCTCCTCAATGGCCAAAAGGAATTGGAATTGGAATTGGAATTGGAATTGGAATTGGTCAACTGCAATCTGTTCCTATCGAATGCATTAAAATAAGAAAAATATTTTCAAATATTGAACTTTCCTTAATTGTCGTTCAGTTATCGATCATTGAATTTGATTATCGATTTTTTGAATTCATATTAGTTTTTCTAATACTAAAATAAATACCTAAATTTTATTAGGTACTACAACTTGGACTTATAACTTAACTAAAACTAATTTTAACACCTAATCAATTTATAGAGACACCTTGAATTAAGAATATTACAAAGTTATCAATTAGGCATGCCTGATCGAATAAGGATGGCTAAAAAATTATATATTTATAAAATCTTCATTAAATAAAAGGCTTGGCATTTTCTTAGATCTCAGATTTTATTGCAAATTAATAGCATTTAAAAAGAATTTAATATATGTATTTATAAATTTAAATAAAGATATTCTTATTAAAATTTATAACAACGAGTAAATTTAATATTTAAATGGCATTCTTTAAGAATACCCTGAAAATGCTTTTAAATATTTATTTAAACATTTTTATTTAATTAAGTTCGATATATATTTGATTCATTCAATAGAAAATATATATATCTCTTGAATTTTATTTTTATAAGCTTGAGAGAGAGGTGAAAAATTATCAAAAATCTAAAATTCTGATTGGTGTAATTTATATGGTTTGTTTTTTTAAAGCTATTAATGCGATAGTTTAAATAGCAATAGCTTAAAATTTTACAACCAGGAACCGAAAATATTAATCAAAATTTTGAATTTAAAATAACATTTAAAAATAAAAAACAAATACCTTTATGTTCACTTAAATAGCGCCTCCCTAAGATGTTACTTTTCAGCTATTTATTTCTTAAGCATTTAATGTTATTGAAGATATGTTATTTTTCCTTCAAAGTTCATTTAATTTCACATAAAATAGCAAAAGATTATTTTCATATTATAAGTGTAAGTATTAAAAAAAAAATTTTTTATTAAGGTACTGCCAAAATTGCATGCCTAATTTTGGTTCAGCTAAAAAGCGTTTTCAAATAAATATCAGTTTTTGTATAGCAAATGTTATTAAATTAGTCTAATTTTTTTAATTTAATATATTTTAATCAGTACTCGCAAATAACTTTTGATCGTTTTGAACTAAATATAATTATTTACAATAAAAAAAATCATCCAAATTCCTAGAAAATTCAGGAGAAGCCAAAAACTCATGTTACAAGGAGTCTGAGTTGCATATAATTTATAGGAAGAAAATTAATTTAAGTTTTAATTATATAATAATAATAAATGTTTATAATTTCAGAATCTTAGCAAAAATATTATATTCGAGAGTTTTCCAAAAAGAAAATAAAATTAATTGTTTTTATTAATTTAAATGATATGCAGCAACCATAATAAGTAAAACTGATTTTTATTTGATCAGTCTGAAGAAAATTAACAACTATTGAGAAATTATAAGTCACAAATGAATATATAATTTTCTTAAATTAATTTCTAAAACTGCACATAACAAACATATATTTTAAAGATATTCAAAAGTATTTCAACTAGTTTTGTTTATTATAAGTTGTTAAATAGTTGTCCACATAAAATTTCTAATTAACCAAAAAGCCAAGGACAACCAACAAAAACGAAACCCAAATAAAATATATATATATGTATATATAATATCTCAGCACAGTGGTACACTATTTTATGATTAGGCCCCGAAACGCAGCAAATGGCAAACATTTAAGAGCTTTTAGCGTTGCCTAATGAAATACTCGTTACTCGTTTCGAGGTTGTTAAATAATCTCACTCCCTCTCCCTCTCTTCCCCTCTCTCTCTACTTGAAACCCGCAGGAAAAAGCATAATTTTACTTATTACAATTTTATATTTTATAGATGGGACACACACAAAAACAGAACAGGGTGGTGAGTTGAGTATTTTTTGGGGTTTGGGTGCTTGGAGGTTTTAAGGTGCAAAAACATATTTCAAAATATAACCAATTTTGTTACTTACGATTATTACCTTGACAATGTGCGAGTTGAAGTCGTTGTTGTTGTTGTTGTTGTTGTTGTTATTAGGCTTGGCTTTTTGCTACACTCTGGAGATGACTTAACACGTAGCACATCATTAAAAATTTTGTGCCATTAATGCATAACACACACATTGCCACATATATATATAAATATATGTATATGTATGTCACATGATCAAATTGCCAATATGTCACACACACACACACACACAACCCTCTCCTTTGGGGTTGGCTTGTTGTGTTGGGGGGGGGTTGGGTAAACTAATAACGGCAAAACCGTCACACAAACAACAAAACTCAGGCAAAAACATCATCATCTTATTTACGTCTTTTTAACACCTTACCAGGGTTGTCGCCTCCCCCCCCCCTCAAAAAAGCAGTACTCAAGGCATATGGCCTACACACACACCCACACCCACACACACACACACACACACAAATCCAGGCATCGTGTGCCGTTGAACAATTAACAAAAGGTAATGTAAAATTATAATTATCACACAAAAGCACATTTGTTAATTTAAGCTAAAACAAACACCAAGCAAACTGTGTGTGTGTGTGTGTAAATGAGTGTTGTCTTGTTGGTGGTTGATGCTATAGAATGTCCTATATATATATATATATATATAACATATATAATATCTTCTAAGACAAACATTTTGTCGCCTAGTTTCTTGGCACGCCAAGGCAAAACGACCGATGCGTAACACAATGAAAACTCCCCAATGTAATAAATATAAAAACAGCCGAAAAATATGTTAAAATATAATATTTGAAGACATTGTTGTCATGTTACTAGAGATGGAATATGAAAGCCCGAGAATGTCCTTACTATATAGAATATACTATTATAATTAGTTTCATTTGAAGAGACAAAACAACAGGATTATTCATTTTAAAGATTATTAAGAGTTTTACAGATTAAAGACTATTTTTACCATATTTTTTGATTTTTACAATTTTAAGCCATAGAATGTCCTTACTATATAGCATATACAATTATAATTAGTTTCATTTGAAGAGACAAAACAACAGGATTATTCATTTTAAAGATTATTAAGGACTTGACAGATTAAAGACTATTTTACCCTAATTTTTCAGATTTTTACAATTTAAAGCCAAAGAATGTCCTTACTATATAGAATATACTATTATAATTAGTTTAATTTGAAGGGACAGCAAAGGGATTATTCATTTTAAGGATTATTAAGAGTTTGAGAGATTGTAAACGATTTTCACCATATTTTTAGATTTTTACAATTTTAAGTTTAAAGTGGCTTGGAACTTCAACTTTTGAGCTTTGAAATTCAAAATTTTCTCTGAACTCGAAGTGAAAAAAAAAGGATTCTTCATTTTAAAGATTATTAAGAGTTTTACAAATTAAAGATTATTTTACCATATATTTGGATTTTTACATTTTTAATTTTTAAGTAGCTTAGAACTTCATATTTAAAGCTATGAAATTTATAATTTTCTCTGAACTCAAAACTGTTTGTTTATTATACTTTTAGGTGTTCTTTTAACTATATTAATAATTTTTAAAATAATTCATATAGAGTTTTATTAATATCAATATGTGCGCTCTACTGTTTAATACATTTTCTTTTAGATGAAATAATTATGTATTATTTGTTTTGAAAACTTAATTTAAAATAACCAGACTTAATTTTGTTTTTTTTTTTTTTGTTAAGTTGTATTTGTTTTGATTATTTGTTAAGTATAATTTAAGTTGTTGAAAAATAACAGCAAGATTAAATGATAAAATGAAAACAAAAAAAAAAAAACAAAAAAATCATTTAAAATAAATAAAATAAAATAATAAATATAAAATTGCTGTTTTTTCTTTTTTTTCTCTATCTTATAAGTATTGTTAATTTAACTCTCTTTTTTATATTTTGGAGAAAAGTATTGCATGTTCTATTATATGTGTTCTAAGCTTAAATTTTTGCACCTAAGTTAATCATTTAAATTTGTTTTTAATTTTACTTAATTTTTTAAATGATATTTTAATTGAATGTACATATTTTCCAGGAAGTGTAATCATTATAAGATTTATTATAGAATTTATAAAATTATTGCTGAAAAATAATGTTCATTAGTTGAGGTATTAAGAATAATTCAAAATTGATCATTTTATTTATGAGAAAATCAAAAATGAAATCATAAATAAATAAATAATATATTATTCTTATTAGACTGTATTGGTATATTTCTCATTCTTTCATTTCAAGTTACAATAAGTGCATGATTTTTTCAATTGAAATAAAAAAGAAATGTAAAAAATCATTATTTACAGTACCCGATTTTCAAAGAAAACATATTTCTAGAATTTTTTATATGTTGTACTTTCGTCTAAGTTGATTTTAATTTACGATATTCCAAAAGGATTTTTACAGTTTTGTTCTTGAAGCTTTTCCTTGATATTCTTTCAAGATTTTAAATTAAATTAATAAATATATATAATGTTAAAATGCACAAATTTCGCGCATCTCTAGCTATAATAGAAAGAGGCAGCTGTTTAAGTAAAGAAAGAGATGGAGAGAGACTGTGTGAATTTTAGACTTCATTGCATTGATACTCAGTTGTTAAGCTGTCGGTTGATTTTTGGTTCATGTGTCCTTTTTGCGGCACATAAATTTTATGTGCCAGGATCCAACACAAACACATTAAACCCTTTGACGTACCACACACACACACACACACACACACACACACCTCATTTATGGCTCGGTCTGATAATGTATTATCATCCGGCGTAGAGGCTCCGCTTATAGTTTTTGTTGTCGCGTTGTTTAGAGAGGCGACTTGCAAATATTTACACACACTCACACACACACATACGCTTTTTGAAAGCGTTAATAATTTTTATTTGTTTTTTGTTATATTTTTTAGCGTTTTTCTTACTCTTTTGCCTGCGTTCCCCGTAATTTATAGCCATTACATTGTGGCGCTTCCTTGCATGGCGCACACTTTGGCATTTTAATGGGCATTAATGGGCATGGTGCGAAAAACAGGATGAGTAAAGGGGGAGGATGTATAGGGAGGTGGGGTTGTAGGCGGGTGTATATACTGTGAAAGCACATTAAAATTATTGAAGCCAACAAAGGCCATTAATTCGTTGCGCTTAGCACGCAATAATGCCGCACATAATTGTTTATTAATGAAGTATAAGTATTTTTATTGGCATCATTCGCAATTCAAGGATAACACAAAAATTTAATTTGCCAACCAACGGTTCTCTTCATTCTAAGCAGATCTCCAAATGGACAGTTATTTAATCAGTTTCTCAAAAAGTATGCCAAAATTATAGGAGTCATTTGACAACCAGTTTGCAACGGATCGTTATGATATTAATGATGTTCAGTTATAATTCAGTATCTTAACTTATTCGCAAAAATACACAAAGTATAAAAAAGTTATTCTAAATCTAAATAGAGCAGTAAACAGTATTATAGTGATATATCGATAGTATCGATGACTTTTTGACTAACAATTACAATTATGATATTAATGATGTTCAGTTATAATTTAATATCTTAACTTTACTGCAAAAAAAAAAATGATATTTAATAAAATAGTTATTCTTAATCTACATAGAGCAGTAAGCAATATTATAGTGGTATATCGATAGTATCGATGACTTTTTGACTAACAATTACAATTATGATATTTTTGATATTCAGTTAAAATTCAACTTTATCGCAAAATAAACACAAGATATTAAAGAGTTATTCTTAATCTACATAGAGCAGTAAACAATATTATAGAGATTTATCGATAGTATCGATATATTTTTCAATAACAATTACAATATTTTTAGCTGCATATATATATAAAAAAATAATATATATTCCTGTTTGACAACACCAAATTGATGTTTAAATTGATGCATAATAAATTCTTTTCTGTTTTTAACAAAAATCTTGCGATAATTCGATAACCATTATTTGTTTTAATAATTGTCAATTAAAATCATTTTCAATGGCAAGAAAATTTAATTTTTATTTTTCAAACAATTTATGTTCAAGTTTTGGCAAAATTGCACCTTTTAAAGCTAAAAAACATTATTTGCAAATATTTCAAATAATTGAATTGAGACAAATTTTTTTTATTTTTTGGAATTTAAAGACTTTTAAACTAAATAAATACTCATGTTTATATATCAATAGCCTAAACAACAGGGGCTTAGTGTTTAGCTAGATTGTTTACATATTGTTGATAAAAAAAGTCAGTCAGCATTGAAATCAAGCTAAAAGTTTGGAAATTTGGTTGGTCTGCCTTTCAATTATGTTTATGGAAAATATTCGAATTTTCAATGTCAAGAATTGTTTGGGAAATTTAGCGATTTTTAAAAAATGCAAAAATAGTGACCTTTTTTCAACTTTTATTAAGAAGTATATTAATGAATTTTTTTTTAAATTAAAAATATTAAGTAAATTTAAAAAAAACGCGTTAATATCTAACTTTTACCAACTTTTTTATGGCAATTAGTTTCCTATTTGTTGTATTTGATTCACATAAACGGCGTACCGTTAGAAAGAGGATACAATTATCTATTGAAATGTGTAAAATTCAAGATCGAATTAGATGTAATGTAAATATGAACATATAAGTCGTTATAATGCCAAAAAATAATCATTTTTTTCCTATTTCTAGAAAATCATTTTTTGGGAAAAAAATTGTATTTTTGAAATCAGCGTCTATGAGAGCCTGGGTCCCTTTTTATTGTAAGCTAATGTTATTATTAATATTTTTTTTTTTTTACTTTTAATGCCGATTTTATTAAACATCCTACAGATACAAATTGTGTGAGATGCGAAGATTTTTCGAACGTTTCGTATTTTTGCAATTTTTGCATATAAGTGCATATCCGCACACACACACACACACATTAACACATTACGCACTTTCCACAAACACATATGAGCGCCAAATGCGAAAGGGTTGCTCTCAACTCTGTGTGCCAATTTTCCAACCCCACATTGCGAATGCGCGCGTCGAAATCTATTGAATACGCATCAGATATCAATACTTGGCCACAACACACACACACACACACACACGGGGAGGCACTGTTGGGCCCGAGTCCTTTTTGGACTACCCTATGTGCGAGGATTCGATTTCGGGGCCGCAAATGTGACGAAGGCAGCCAATGGCAAGTGTGCAGACAGCTGATTGGACAAATTTTCAGTTTCAGTCACCCAAAATGGACAAAGGAGCACATAAAAAAAAATAATGTTCTATATATAGATACATACTTGTAGATATACATATATACTATATAGAGAGAGGGGGTGAAACATAAGCTGAAGTCAGTCATTCAGTCAGTTTCAGTTTTTGGTTGGCATCCTTGTAAGCTGTTGGAAAATGTGAAAAATTACATAATATGCGCTGAAAAATGTGCGTACATTTTTTTATTTTCCATTTTTTTTTGGGCTGACCATTTGCTGAGTAGCTGTCTCGTTTGTTAGCTATTATATAGATACACATATATATATATATATATATATATATATGTTTTTTTTTGTTTTATGCAAAACTTTTGCGTTTTACAATTCATTGCATATTCAATTTGGTTGGGTCCAACAAAGAACGACGCCACAAGGGCACCAAACAAACAAACAAACAGCAAAGGTCCAAAGCATATTAATAAGGATTTCATTAGTTTTATACGTTTCGTTTCGTCTCCTTTACAATTTTTTTATATATCTTCTTTTTTTTTTTGGCTATTTTTTAAAACGAGACACACAGACACACACAACCACATTTTAATGGGTCGATACTTTTATTTTGCTTCCATATATTTATAATTATACACTTACTTTTAATATGCATATTCATTTTTGAAGTAAATATGTAATGCCTAATATTATTGCCAATTTAATTTTAATCTCAAACTTATGGCTACTTGAACTGTTCAAATAATATTATAGGATCAAAAGATATGATCAATTTTATATTAAATAAAAATTTAAAAAAAAATAATAAAAAATACATATATATTAAGATCAACAGTGCTGATCAATAATGCTAAAAATAAATAATAAATAAAAAAATTCATATGAATATGTTTCATATCGCGACGTGAGATGCTACGCTCCCGCTCAAAAAAATATTTAAAAAAAAAAAAATTTTAAAAAAAAAATAATAGTTATGATTGGTATATAATTAATTATATAATTATAATTGTAGCCCACTGCTTGACCGGGTATGCTCAGCTGAGATTTTTATACAAATTTCAAATGCATTTTTCACCCGATTCCCGATATATTTTTCACGAATTTCTTTCCGATTGTTAACCTACGATATAATAGGAAGCTAAAGTCAAAATTGCAAATTTCTAGTTTCTACCGTTTGGCCTACTCATGAGACGCTAATCAGTCAGTCAGTCAGGTTGAAAAGACTGACATATATAGATTTATATTATCTCAATGAGCTCCATAACACGCGGAAATTATCAGACCATGTATTTTATTTTATTATAACAAACTATGAGTAGGTATATTTAGTGAAAAATCCATTAAAAACATTTTTTTTTTAATTTTGAAAATTAGCAGATAATCTATAAACAAATATACTATAATTTATTTCTTAAAATCCAAAGTCTTTAAGTTCACCATTCTAAATAATTTCATAAAAATATTGTTTATCAATTAAACCACATTAAATAAGAGAACTTTTTACTTTCCATATATTTTATTTAACAGAAGCAAACTACATAATAATGAGATACAATTACTATTTTATCTGCCAGGGCATTTAAACTTCGTCTAGGTTTTATTTTATTTTGTGTTGGCTTTTTGTTTTTCAGGGGGAGTTTTGTTTTTTTATACATATTACGGTTTGAATCCGTGTGGCATCTCCATCTCCACACTCAGTGCTAATAAATGGCTAAACGTTTAGATAAATGTCTGTTATTTTGTATTATCGTAGTTTGTTTGATATGAAAAGTTGAGTTGACCAACTGAGCGAGCAACAGAGACCGGAAAGTTAAAAAGTCAGAGGTCAGTTAAACTAATACGTATATTTGTCTAAAGCTGATTTACGGTACATACACACACACACACACAACATTCAGTGGGGATCAATCAGCAAAAATGCTGACCAACAATCATAACTAGTAACAAGTGCTTTAAAATATAACTGCTCTACTTAAATGATACCCTGTAAATGCAGTTAAGTGCTGAACAAGCTTAGAAGTTCTTTATATAAAAAGAAAATTTCAAAAAAAAATTTGATAAAATATAATGTATACTACGTAGCATATATACTATAGAAATCGGAAAAATCGAATTTTGTAAACATTATTATCAGGCAACGCCACTTTTATATTATTTATTTCTAAAAATTATGAGCCTATAATTATTTATAGATTTTTTTCAATAAAATTGGCAACAACTCTTTTTTTTTAACCCGAAAATTGGTAACACACATTATTTGCCAATTTTTGTTTAAAATTTGATTATAAAAGAAATTTTTTTAATTTTTATTTTTAATGTTAAATAATAAAATTTGATTTTAAATAACTTCTGATACAAGCTGTGTATTTATTAATCTCGATATTTCTTCATTGATTTGTCAACTTTAAATAAATATTAGAAATAAAAGTTTATTATTTTTTCGGCTTTCTGCATCCTGAATCAGTATATCTAAGTTTTTCTCATTTGTATAGAACATAATGCTTATTTGTGATCCCTTTTTATAAGAAAGAAACAAAAACAATAAATCAGCATTATAATTCTAGCAAATCAAAATCATACCATTTAAATTGTGCCCCCAAATCGTTTTTATCGAAGGGTTGTATCGAAATTTATAAATAATCTTGATCTGAGTATGATATACAGGATGTTCATACCAAATTTGTTGTCTCTAGGTCTTAAAGTCCCTGAGATCTGTGCGCTCATAGATCGACTCGACTATTGATCCTGATCAAGAATATATATACTTTATATGAGCAGAAATGCCCCCTTTTGCCTGTTACATACACACAATTTTATAAGCCCATTTTAAACATTTTAAATGGGTACAGGGTATAAAAATAAATATTTCAAATGTTACTCAATTTTCAATATTAAAATATAATTTTATCTGAAACTATTTACCTATAGGTTAGCTGGTCAAGAATTGAACTATATATTTTTAAAACAGGAAATTACCTTGAACTGCTTGACTGGATTCAGGATCCCATATTGCCTATACATATAAATATATATATATATATATATACTACATACTAGGATATTGTCGTCAGGAACGTATTTCCCTATCCATGCTGGACTTTGGACTCGATTGTTTGTGCGAAGGCTTTTTGTCTCTATTAAATTAATCGACGCTCATTTTTCTAACTTAACAAAACGCAGTGAAGAAAAAAAAAAAAGCTAAAAAAAAAAAATATAAACGATAAAACATTTGCTGGCTGCCTGCATATACAAATATACTATATATGTATATCATTTCCAGTGATATCCCACCCATTTTACAATTTTTTCCATTGTTTTTTTTTTGTTTTTTTCCTTTGCTTTTAAGTAGCACTATTTTTTAAGGATTCTGTTTTGGGCGCTCCCACTCCCACTCCCCCGCCCCTGCATTGTCCTTGTGTCACATCTAAAACAATTTTATTTTCTGTGCGTTTTTCATGCTTATCAAATACAAAACAAACGCACACGAGGGTTGACTTGGGTTCAGTATTGGGATGCTGGATGGGGGGGGTTTGGGTTTTTTAGGTTTGAACTGTTGCGGTTACTGGGAAAGGGAGGGTTGGGGGTGCTGTTTGTGGCATTTATGTTTCATTTGGCATTTTTTTTTTTTGTTTTAATTTTTGTCGGATTTTTCTTCTTTTTTTTTTAACTTTCTAGCGTCACATTTAAAGTGACATTTCAATCAATCAGCGCGGGTCACTGGGCAAGGAGAAGGACAAGTCCTTGGGGCGCTTAAATGCACGATTTATTCAAGCCCATATATTGTCCGATTAGACAGGGGAATTATAGAAATAAAAGATAAAAAATAAAATAAAAAAAAACTGTAATAGGTTTTACTTGATAAACTTGCAATTTATGATAGTAGATATTGTGCGCTCTAAGCTGAAATTAAAATCTTAAGTCATTATTTAAATAACCAATCATTAAATACATTCTAAATGGCATTTATGGGCATTAAAAGTAAAAATTAAATTAATTATAATTTTTATTTTTGTAGTATTTCATCAAGCTTTAACAAAATAAAATAAATTCAAATCTTTTCAAATATATAAAAATACACATAATGCAATTAAGATTTAATTTTCCACTTAGACTCGATCCATTTTCTAGTTTGAAACTATTAGAACCCATCAAAGATCAACTTTAATATTGTGGAATATCATCATATATCTTGATTTAGCTTCATTCTTGAATTCCGGCTCTTGACAAATTTTTTCCAGGTAGATTTCTCAAAATTTTTGCTAAATTTGCAATTTTGTTTTCCTGTTTTTTATCTATGTTGAAAACTTGACTTAAAATCAAGTCATTTAATTATTGTTTGTATTGAGAACTTACAAATATGACAAATTTCAGATTCATGCTAATATCCAGAGTTAAAAAATAATACGAAGCTCGGTGTAATTGCAATTAATGAATAACAATTTTCTTTCATAATTTCCCAAATACCTGTGTGTTAAATTAGATTAATGAATTATATTTATTATTATATTTAATCGTAGAATGTTTACAGTTTATATTCAGAAAGTCTCTGAGATTCAATACACAGAAATACCTATTTTATTTATATAACGCATTTGGCAGTTTTGGAGAGAATTCACAAAATTAAAAAAAAATAGATTTTTGCTTGCATGAAATTGTAAAACAAAATATAGAAAAAAATTCACTATCAGTGCTTTTATCCTTTAGATTATTATTATTAGATATTATTGATTTTTTTCCAGGATTTTTAAATAAGTGTTGTTATGAATTTTTGTGACCTTTGTTTGTTAGAAGATTTGGTTGACCTCGGGCCGACAAACCGTATCTCTATTTTAAAATAAATATAAACAGATAAAATGTTAAAAATATTGCTTTTAGCTTTGATATTTACGGATTAAATTTCCTACTGGCTTTTTTAAGGCCTCAAAATATTTGAGTGATTGAAAGTAGCTTACTAATTTTGAAAGAATTTTAATTTGTATTTTTAGTGAAAAAATCCTGTTTTAAAACCACATATGTTAAGTTTAAACTGAGTTTATATATCCTAAATAGCACGCTTTTTATCGATAGATTCTAACATTTTTTTTTTTCAAATCTATTTCGCTTTTGTCATATATGTATGTATGAAATATATTTCAGGAGACATCCTTGGCTTTGGTCTCCAGAAAATGCTCTTGTAAATCAGTGAAATCATAAGAAAGGCAGCATTAATAAACACATCAACACAAAGGCAAAAGTTTTGCTGCCCCATGGCAAAATCTGCAAAAACCCCGCGCTAAAATCTTATTCCTTCATCCAACTTTCAGTTGGCATTACTGTCTAAGGATTCTCCCAATGCCTAATACCCTTCATATGTGTGTATGTGAATGCTTATGGTTGGGTGGGCTTTGTCTAAAGGAACCGACGACATCGCAACGGAAGTCGAAAACAAAAAACATTTTTTAATTGCTTCAGATAAGACACAGCACACATAACTTCCAGCTAGCTACCCATACACACTCTTACTCCCTCTCCATCCAAAAAAACACAACAAAATAATAATAAAAAAATAAAAAAAAAATAAAACACCAAAGAAAGGCAAGCGGCAATTTTACAATTCAGCGCACATTTTGATGAGCTTCATAATTTTTGCTGCTCATTGACGTTCCCACCCATATCACTTTTAAAGTAAGTTTCCCCCATTCCCACACTTCCTTAACTGTTGACACAGCCTAGACGACCCCAACCCAAACTCATTTACACATTCTAGCTATAAAAAGGATAACCCCCCCGCATAATGAACAGAGTATATTTTTAAAGTAGAGTAGCGCGTGTTAAACAGATCGATATGGAGAGAAAGCAAGAGTTCAATGTTGAAAAACGTTTACGAATAGTGAAAGGAAAAGCAGATGAACGAGAAGAGAGTTCAAAGTAAATTAAAAACGTTTACGAATAGTGAAAGGAAAATCAGATGTACGAGAAGAGAGTTCAATGTGAATGGAAAACGTTTACGAATTGTGAAAGGAAAAGCAGATGAACGAGAAGAGAGTTCAAAGTAAATGAAAAACGTTAACGAATAGCGAAAGGTAAAGCAGATGAACGAGAAGAGAGTTCAAAGTAAATGAAAAACGTTTACGAATAGTGTAAGGAAAAGCAGATGTACGAGAGAACAGTTTAAGTGAAGGAAAAACGTTTACGGAATAAAGCAGCAAAAGCAAAACTTGTTGGAAATGATAGCTAAAGAAAAAGTGTGAAACAAAATATGAGAAGACAAGGAGAGAAGACTTGTTTCAAATATTAGAGAAAATTAGAAAAGAGTGGGAAAAGAACAATCATGAGAAGTATAGCTATAGCTAGTTAACATATATAGAAAATCGGAAAGAAATGTGGGAAGAAAGAGTCAGTGATACTTTATTTAATAAATTCAATAAAGTTTATTAAATACAAATATAAAAGACAATGATTGGTGTTGATCAGTAATTAAAAAGATTATAAAGAGAGAGATATTAAAGAGATAATGAAAACTGTGCCTATAAGAGATTGTTAAACAATAAAGTGTACTGAATTCAAAAGGCAGAGAAGGTCAAAAGATATATAAAAGAGAACTGAGAATATGAGAAATATTAAAAACACATTCGGAAGCGGACAAAAAAAAATACGGATAAATGAATTTTTTATACATATTAAACAATATATGTACATATATTCCTAAAGATGGCTCTTAGGGTACAACCAGCATAAAAGTCGCATTCATTGATCTATAAAAACTATAAAAAATATAAAAAATAAAAAAATAAAAACTATTAAAAATATTGTTAACATTTTATGGCAATTTAACTTTTTGTTTTATTTTCATGCATTTTATATACCACATACATATATGTAAGTAAAAGTCATATATGTCACACAATTATCAAATGCTCTATCTGTGCATCAGTCACTGCCACAATTTGCAACCCTATCTCCCTCTCTTCCTCTGCTCTACCCTTCCCCATCTCTTAGTTACACCCACTAGGCGCCACTTGGCGTGTTTACACAATTACATGCATTTTACGCTACATAAACGAGATTAGTGCGTCGCTTACTTTTGCCTAACTTCTTTTGACACAATGCCACGGTAGCGCAATGCCAGCCCCATTAAATGAGGACTCATCCCCCAACTGTGAGCATTCACCCAACCCTCTGTATGTCCTGGCTGGGCCTAGACGAAACTTGGCAAAAAAGATATGAGCCAACAACTCTTTGAGCCTTGAATGACTCTGACGGCAGCGGAGGCAGCGTCAATTGCTTTTGTTTTTTACTTGCCTTGAACTTTTTCTCTTTTTTATACTCTGTTCAGCAAAAAGACGAAGAGAGTTTAAGGGTTTTATGTAATATTTGTCTATTTATAAAAATGGTGCAATAAAAATGGCCGATTTGGCTTAAATTTTTAATCATTTCTTCGTAATTGCCAGGAGATGAATTTTAGAAGAGAAAATTGTTGAGAAAATTTTCCGGAAAATAAACCAGCGCTTTAACAGATATACTCACTGTTAAAGTATACAGCACTGTTAACGTATACAGCACTGTTACAAAAATAACAGTTGACGGTATTTTTCAAATAAAATACGAAAATCATAGTAGGCAGAATTATTCAAATGAATAAGAACATTTATTTGGCAGCACAATGTCTGTCGAATCAACAAGAATATGATTATTTAATTTTTTGTTTTAAATTTTTTTAGAGGGAGGGCGTAGCAACGCACGACGGGTACATTAGTTTTATATGAAAACATTATGTTAGACTTTTCCAAAATAATACTTCACATATTTCTGTGAAATTCATAAAATTAACTTTGAAGCCTGTATATTTTGCTTTAGTTTTATAACTGGAATCAGCAAATTTATGTAGAGAAAAACTTAAGATCTTATCCTTATGTAAAACCATTTGCAACTTTAGAATTCTACGAAAAAATTGAAATTTTTTTTTAAATATTTCCCTCTTTTAAAACACTGAGAAGAGAGTATATTATAGTCCGTACCTCTGTTGAATGCCGAGCTTTCTTACATGTTGTCTTCAGCCCTGTAAAGTAAGCATGGGGTGTGGGTGTTTATCAGGGGCTTGTGAGTGTGCGTGTGTGTGTGTGCGTGTGTGTGTATGTGTGTATATATATGTGTGTGTGTGTGTGTGTGTGTGTGCGTGACTTGTGCGTTTGCATTGTTAACAAGCACAAATTTTGCACATCTTTTGTTACACAACAAAATTTATAGAGACTGTCGACTAAAGTACTTATATGGTACATACACATATCTATATTTTTTATGACTTTTTGTTGATCTTGGACAACATTTTAGGTGGGCGGCGGGGAGGCAAGAGGTTTCTGCTTGTTTATGTTTTACAAGCTCTATCAGCATTTGTACTTGGGTAGTTGGAATAGGAATCGACAAGGATATGTGTGTGTTTGCCAACGTTAAAAATGAATGAACAATGAAACAATATTGTGTGAAAAGATTTTAATTGTGGAAATCAAAGAACGACATTTTGATAAGTAGCTATTCAAAAATACAGTTATATTCTAACAATTTTTTTTATTTGCTTACAAAACTGATTGATGAATAGAATATCAATCCAAACCAATTCATAATTTATCACATTTTAGAGCAACATATTTTTGCAATTGTTGTTAAAATTCTTAATAAGCTTGTATAGTTGGAAAACATTTATGTTACAACCACAGTTACAATTAAAACTATATTGACAAAAATTGTTAAAAGCTTTAGAATAATTATAACATCAGGGAAAAGTTGAAAACAATAGAAATTAGGTTATTTAAACTTCAGGAAAAATTTGGAATACAATGAAAATAAGGTTATTAAAACTCTAAGTTTTAAGTTTTCAATCAATTCAAAATCTATATTTAAAATTGGATTTGTACAAAATTTACTAAGATTTTAATTTTTATAATTATTTAAATTTGAGCTCTGAAGAAAATTAAATATTATTTAACTAGCAACGGAGTTTTTCACATTTATTTAAAGCTACTTCTTCGATAAATCGAAAATCTTGGTATTTTTTCGAAAATTTGTATTTTTTTTTTTTTGTATTCAATGGCCAATTTTACATTTGCATTGATGATTGGAATGCAAAATTCTGTTGTCTAGTGTAATATGTAATATGAAATAATTGAGATATTGAGTTCAAAAATGACTGTTCTATAGAAATATCTTGTAATCTTTTTTTTTGTTAAATACTGTAAAGTGCAGTTTCAATTGTAAAACAAAGTTTTTAACCACAATTTACGCTTTTTAAAATAAATAGTTTAGTTATAATTTGTTCATAATATGAATCATCGAAGTAAAAACCTCAGTATAACACAGTAAACGTTTAAATAAATTTAACTTTTTTTTCTCACATATGTCACATTTACCGGTAAACTATAAAGTTCATGTCAAATGAATGTAATTTTCTTATATTGTCTCTTTTATTTATTTATTTATTTACAAGATTAGCTTATAATTAAAATTATAAGAAACCTGGGTTTGTAAGCCATAGCAACATACAGTGGGGAGCAAAAGTGAGTACATGTTTGCATGAAGCGCATTTCAGTGTGAATAAAACAGAAATTAGTTAAGCAAATACAATAATTTTATTTTTTACTTATTCTATATTTAATACACTACAAATTAAGGAAAAAAAATTAAAAGTTGGAATATCATGGAAGAAGAGAAATAAAAAAAAACAAAAACAACTCGCATGTACTCATTTATGCACCTTTGGCATTTCAAGTTTCTTATCAGTAAAGAAATTATATTATTTTAAATGTATAATAGCATTAATATTTTGTCCATAAGGCCTTCAGCTTATATTGTCTCTTTTATTAGCTATACCCTGTATAAAAACTGAAAGTCCAATTATTGTTAGTACTGAAAAACAATTTAGTTAACAACATGTCCTTAAATAAAGACCACATATTACACTAGCTTACAACAAAAAACTTTAGACTTTTTATACCCTTGCAAAAGGGTAACGCATAGAAGGAGACGTCTTCGAGACGTCTGTCCGTCTGTTTCTATGCAAAGTTTTTGGCTTTATCTTTTAGCTATCTTGATGGAACTCGGCACAGACGAAGCTTGAAAAAATATGTAGTTTTTATGTCAAAATCAGCTCAATCGGACCACTATATCACCTAGATATGTAGAAAAAATCTAAAACATTTAATTTTCATGAAAAGCGTTTGTATAACTTTTTTGTTTTTCAAGATATCAAAACCAAACTTGGCACATCGAAGCATATTTACGATTTGTACAATCAGACCAAGCTTGAACATAGGAACAATCGATCAAATCGGTTGCAAGGGTATATAGCTTCGGGATGCCGAAGATAGCCGTTTCTTTCTTGTTTTTTTTATTGAGTTTGTGTTGATTTAAAAAATGCAAACCCTATATTTTTCAAAGAATCGTTGGAGAAAACAGTAAATATCGTTTTTTTTTTAGAACTATCTCAACTTATCAATCAAAATTCGTTAGAATAAGAACTGATGTAGATATGAACAATTAAGTCGAAATAGTGTTAAAATTGCAGCTATTGAGGCTTTCTCAAAAACTATTTTTTTTTAAAAAAAAATAATTTTCAAACGCCCCAAAATACATTAAAAATGTCCAAAAGAACCCAGATGAAGTCAAAATTTGTAAGCTAGTGTCATTGGCTTATCAGAATACATTTACAATAAACTGTCAGGACTATCAATACGTAAACACGTTTAACTTAACAATTTTCTAATGAAACATCACTCACCTCTTTAAAAAAAAGGAAAATAAATGTAATTTACTTTAATGTTTCTACAAATTATATACCATTAGCCTTTAGTTTGGAAAAGAATGTGATTTTAAGGCTGGAGGCAACTGTCAACAGCTGTTGGACTGGCAACAAAAAGTAACTGCTAAAGGCGAAACAACAACAACAAGAACAACAACAAAAGTATTAACATTAACAACAGCAACAAGAACAACAAGATGATGAAGTAGAAGAAGAGCTCAAATCAAAATGCCATTAAAGCGTGTGACGTTGTCGCTTAAGTGGAAGTAAATATTGTCATTACTCAAGCTTAAAATTAAAATTACCCACCTGGATGGAGCAAAATGATAAACTGCATAAAAGCCAACGGCAGCAGCGCAACAGACCTACAAAAATTTCGAATGCAAAACTTTTTTGCACAAGTGTGTGTGTGTGTGTGTAAGAGCCAAAATCTACCCAAACCCCACCATGGCCAACTTAGAGCCCTTCGTCCCGCCAATACCTGGCCAACAAAGCAAAGAGCAAAGTCATTTTCATAACGACAACGACGCCAACTTCTTGGCTAAGGTGTGCCGCGACGACCCCCACAGCTGATGAGCTATAGAACACCTCCTACCCAGGACTCTGCAGGACACCCAATCCCCCACCAACACCATCATGTGCATTGCATAGCCCTAGTAAGTAAGTGAGGGGGGCGGGGGGAGTTGGGGCAGGGTGTTGAGTAAAATGTGCTACGTTAAGCACATCTGTTTTTTATTGCTTTTAATTTGCCATTAATAACGCATTCCCAAGCCAAAAATGGACCACGCCACGTCTGCCCCGAAAATGCTAATTTATAAGCATATAGATAGATATAGTAATAATAATCATAATAATAATAAGTATATGTATATATTTGGAAATCCAATTTTAATATTGCAAAGCCCCCCCAAAAAAAAAAAAAAAGGGACATTAACTTGGCCAGCTGGCTGTGGCAAGTTCAGCAATTGCAATTAGAGACGCCGCGAATTTGTACATCCTTGGAGACCATAAGTCAATGAGTTTTTGGCATTTTTATGGCCAAGACATTGGGTATTTAGTCGGGGCAACCTCTGCCCGAAATTGCCTCTGTGTTCCAAAAGAAATATTGAAATAATTTGCTGTTAAGAGAGCTTAAATAGGAAATATTCTGTATCACAAATCAATAAAAAATTATTTTTAATTCCAGGTCTGTATTTAGTTCAAAGAGTTTTTTGGACAATCAAAAAAATTTTCATTTTTTAAATTAACTCAACAGCATCCCAATATATATAATATATATATATATATATAAAATATATGGCTTTAGGCAATAATTATGAAGAAAATAGCAGGATCAAAGCACTATATAAATCTACAACTGCTAAAAGAAATATCGGTAAAATAATAAATTCATATAAAATCTCTTTTGGTTCTATAACCTTTAACTAACTTCACAGTTTGATTCAATATCAGACTAATATACAATTAATATACAATTAATTAATATACAATATAATAAATGTATCATATTATATATATTATAAAATATAATATATATATCATATAGCTGTCACAGGCAAGATCGGTCGAAAAACGAAAATTTTTTCTATTTAACCATTTAAATCAATTTTATCAATATGTGAGCAGAAAAATATGATAATAAATATTAAAGATAATATTTTATAATTTTTATTATAATTAATATATACATAATCTTAAGTGTCACTTAAAAAGTAGTATAAGAATATAACTTTAGCTACTGAGGTCTTGAACTTACAGTAAATTAGTTACAAATTTAAATTTGTAAAAGTAAATAGATTAAATTAATTTAAGTAAATTGAAGCAGAATGTACAACAATATAAGAAAATGTTAAAAAAAAATAATTAAGCTAATTCTAAAAATGTAGTATTATTTTTTATATTTATAGTAAGTGTAGTAAAATTTTAATTTAATTTATTTTTTGAATATAGTTTTAAGATTATAATCTTCGGCAAAACTAGTAATTTAAACTTAATAAAGTATATGTATGATTAATAGACCTATTCATAAGCTTTCAGAAAACGTCAAGCATTTGAATATCGGCTGTAAGATTCTCAAGTATCGCCTCTGAAAAAAATCTTTAAATAAATACCAGATTTCAAAGATTTTGTAAAAAAAAAGTCGCACCATAGGAAAATTTTAAAAGTGATTTTTTATCATCTGGGGCACCATATGTATCAGAAAAAGTTGGTTTAATAACTTATACAAAAAATAAAGGCTAAATTTTGTTACCTAGTGTTATTATCCTATTAGAATCTGTGAGTGATGTATTTTTTGTATAACTTTGAGATCGTGGGAGCCACATTTATTAAAGCTTAACCGATACAAAATAAACGCTGGGCTCGGCAGATGCCAGTTTTTAGATAACATTTTGAAAATATTGATATTATTTTTACTAAAAATTAAATTGATTTCTTGTGACCTTTGTTTGCTTGGAGATAATTTGAGGTCATATTATGTTCTTAAATAAAACACTAGTTGTTTCTTTAAGCTTCAATCCGATATATTAATCCGTTATATACTCCTTCAGAATTTCTCATCAGGGATTTTTCACAGTGTCCTGTTCGTCAGCTTGAAGATTAAAGAAAAAACTAATGTTTTATTTAAAAACATAATTTGACCTCGAGCCGACTAAACTAATCTGCCAAACTATATTTTATTTAATTTCTAGAGGATTAAGGGTTTATGGCTTAAAGGCTGTAAATAGAGTATAATGCAGTGTTTGCTAAATTCGTCAAATTATAAATGTTTTGAATTTCCAGTCAATTATAAATATTATATATATTTAGAAAATCTAGAGGTTAAAACAGAGAATTAGCTAATAAAATGTAATCAATATAAAATCAAGTTTTTCCAATACGTTTAACAATAAATCTAAGTAATGACTAAGCTTAGGACATGATATAAATTTCAATAAATTGTAATTTGTTTTAATGTCTTAAAAAAAAAAGTGTTTTAAGATTTCTTTGGTGCCTTAAGTTGCAGTCAACAGGCCTGGCAAAAAGGCAATTGTTTGTGCCGCCTTTTGAAGTCATCCTGTGCGCCATTCCGTTGCGAAATTAGCCAAAAGTAATCCTTTAAGTTTAGTGCACAAAAATTGCACTACACAATTGTCAGGCAAAGGACGAGACAAGATAGGTGGAGTGTTAAAGATGGGCAAGGGGAATAAGGGAGTCCACTACCCTTGCTATCAAACAAAAACCGGACGAACTAGCCTCAAACCAAAAAACAGCAGCAGCAGCAGCAGGAGCTATCCAACATTGTCAGCCACGTTGATGACATTGTGTAAAATTTTGTAGCTGCCTTTGTTGTTGTTGTTATTGTCCTTGTCGTTGTCCTTGTAGTTGGTCGCGCCATCTTCAGCCGCCTGGCCATAAAACTTTTATAGTAAAAAGTAAATGCCACAAATGAGCAATCGAAAATTTCGCATTATAATGCAAACTGTGTGCATTTTTCGGGTTATTGTAGACTACTTTTTGGGGCAAAAGACAAACGCATACCACAACGACGACGACGACGATGGCAGCATCGTCTTTCTTCATTCTCTATCCTCATCCTCGTCCTGGTTGTAGTCCTTGTCGACGTCATGGCAGTTGTCATGGTCGCCTTTTGCAGCCATTTCTCTGAGCCTAGCCTGGCATTCATTTGCCATCTGCATTCATTTCTCCCTCTCCCTTTTTTCCTCTATTAATAATAATAATAGAATTTTTGGAAATTTTGCTGAAAGGAAAAGGAAGCTCAACTCGCGATTTTTGCATTTGACGACAACGAACGGGTTGGTTTTTGGCCACAAAACCACTGACATTGGCACTATAAGTCCTAGTCTCCACAATACAGACCCTTCCCCCAACATTTCTGCAACATTTCCTTCTTTTCACTTTTGACTTTGCATTATATAATTCAGAACTGCTTTGAGCCCTGACAATAATGCTAATAATGTGAATAATTCTCATACTTTATATTCCAAAATGCAAATAATAAGAGTATACATTGCTTGATATTCCTCGACTTACAGTTCTTTAATTTATCTCTTGCCAAGCGCTAATGAACTGCAAGTTTATATTTAATATTGAAAAATATTTCAATTAAAATTTTAGCCTAGAAAATTGTCTTATAGTAGGTCATTCAGTAAATAAACATATTTATTATTTGGAAAGTGCAATAATTGAAGAAAGATATTACTTCAAGATGAAATTATAAAGAGTGTTTCAATGTCTATAATTATTGAATTTGTCCTTTGTCAACTGCTAATGAACTGCAAATTTATATTTAATATTGAAAAATATTTCAATTGAAATATAAGCCCAGAAAATTGTCTTATAGTAGAAAGAAAAATTATATTTTTAGTTGAAATCATAAATGTCTTTAATTTCATATTGCTTTTTTTCAAAAGCATCAATTTGTTAATATTTTGCAGACTGCATAATTCTAGTTTAATTTTTCTTAATGCAGTTTAAAAGAAATACATTACAAATCTAATTAATTTACTGTTAATCGATTGCATATATAAAATTATTAAAATTCAACCTGAGTGATATAAAAATTTGAAATTGTATCTTGAAAGTAGGATCCTCAACGTTCTCGTTAAAGCTTCAACCATAATTTCAATGTCTAATAGGAATTTCAATTCGGTTTGAACAGCGGCTATATATATCTCCATGGCTAAGCTATAATTGTTAGCTATAACTCCAAATTCATTGTTAGTTATAAATGCAAGTCCAAAACTTCTAATAAGGATATAGTCCACTTCGAATGCATTATAATTTCGGACTCCTTCTTAACTACAAATTGACCATTCAGGCCCTTATTATTCCTCTTATTTCTTTTTCAAAAAATTTTTATCTGGTTAAATTGCTAGCTAAATAATATAGTTGACTAACTAATCAATCAATTGGATTTAATAAACACGAAAAAATGACACAATTAGGGCCTAAAACGCTTAATTGTTATTAAAAAATAGAAACCAAACCGATAATACAGTTGAAACAAAGGATATTTATAATACCACTGATGATATTAGATTGACAACTGGTACTGAAGCCATTGGATGCCTTTTAGATACCAAACCTGGAGAAAAACTTGAATATTTTTCTAACATCCTGTCTTAAAGCAATTAATCGAGACAACTTCAACTAAAAGATTATAATCGTAGGAGGTGTTGCCCAATCGTCCTTGTTTTTTATCTATGTTAAAAACTTGACTTGTAGTATGTATTGAGAACTTACAGATATGACAAATTCATAGATTAATGCTAACATTTTGAATTTAACAAACATAGGAAGCTCTGTACAATTGTTTTTTCTTGCTGGTAGTTAAATAAAATAAAATAAAATATTAATTAAATATCAACATTTATTCGTTATTCCCAAATACTTGTATGTTATAATTGCCGGCATTAGATGAAATGAAAATAATGATGCAAAAAAAAAATAATGATTTCATAGATAAATAAAATACATAACAAGAATTATTTAATTATTACTTTTAAGGAGAATCCAGGTAATTTATGTAAAGAAAATTGCGCCTTGCATGAAATTACAAAACAAAACATATAAAATTTAAAAGGTAGTCGCCTGGGCTTTAATCCTATTTATTATTGTTCTTAGATAATTTTAATTTTTTTTCTAAATTTCAAAAAAATTAAGACAAAAAGTTCGAAATGTTGGTTTTAGCTCTAATAAGCAAAAATTGAATTTTTCTTGTTTTTTTTTTTATCTTAACTTTTGAATTGAATCGGCTTTTTTTGAAGACATTAAAATATTTGATAGATTGAAAATAGCCTACTAAAATAAATATAATTTTAGTTTTAAAAGTTTCTATATTATATCAATTATTTCCGATTGCTTTTTTCCCACAAAAAAAAGTTTTCAGTAGCCTGGAAAAACAGTGTCCGCAATTTCCAAGGCTGCTTTCAATATTGTGTGTAAAGAATTAGGAGAAAGTCTTTGATTAGAGAAAGCAACTAAAAAAAAAGATTTAGCAATTATTCTGTTTTTTGTCATTCAGTAAAGTTTTCGGGAATATATTTCGAAATAATATTTCTGATTTCTACGGCCTTGAATCGATCCTAGAACTTAAATTTTTGGATGTACATTTTATTAATGTTGCTCTGCGATATCTCATTAGTTTAATTAACACTATCAATGCTTGCAATAATGTCTTTAATTACTAATCTATTAATTTGTATTACAAATTTGCCAAGTACGTATTATTCTTATACATAGTATGTATATAAATTCTTACATCATTTACATTATACAGCTACAATATCGACAGGCTGGCACACAGAAAAACTCATTCCATTGTCTTGGAGTTTCAGTTTCAGTTTCAGTTGTTCAGTTATCCTTAGCTCCTAACCAGGTAGATTAAGGATAACAAAAAACGACGCAGTCAGCCACATCGTTGGCTCTCGTCCGTCCGTTCGTCCTATCGCTTGCGTTTATATTAAAACCATTTTTCGCTTATTACCAAAAAATTTAAATATTTTGAAAATAATAAACTGCGGGTGAGTTACTAAGTGGCTGGCTGAATGTTGAACCTGAATGCTTGGTTGGGGGTTGGATGGTTAAATGGGCTGAATAGGATCAGATCCCGGCCCACATCGACAACATTCGCAGTCTCAGTCTCAGCCGCAGCAACGCCCACAAAAGAGCAAACAATGTTGCTGGTTTCGAACCGAGTTTGAGTCCATCATCATCATCAGCATCAGCATCAAATGATGCTAAGCATGCGCTGGCCCACCTTTTAACCCAACCCTCACCCACACCCACACCCACACCCACACTCGTACCCATACCGCATTCATTTTGGCCAGGACGCCATTACTAATCCTCCAACCACGAAAAACCAAACCGCCGCTCGCTGTGCGCTGCTATCAGCGCTCCTCGTGTTGATTGTCGCGCATTGCCATCAATGTGCCTGCTACCCAGCTGCCAAACTGATGCTTCAGCTACTGCTCCTGCTGCTCCTTGCTCCTGTCAACTTCTGGCACCTTCCACCTGCCTCCTGCCGCCTGTCCACATCAATTTAGCCGGTGTTGCGGGTAGCCTTGCGAGCTGTAAGCTCTTGCCTCAGCTCATTATGAGCATCATGCGTTTGGTCATGTCTGAGGTTGCACAGCTCCTGATGATGATGATGATGATGACGATGAACATAATGATGACAATGTCTCATAGTGTCATATTTTTATGATTTTTATGTTAATTCATATAACCCAGCCCCATCGCGATTGCCAGCTCGCAGTGTGTACAGTTTCAGTTTCAGTTTCACAGTGCTGCTGCCAAATGCTTTTTAATCCTTTTAATGAAAATTAGTTCCTCTCAATATCATTTAATATATTTTCTTTCGCTGGGTCCCCTCCCCCTCCCTCGCAGCCACAACTGAACTCAACTCAACTCGCTTCTGTTGTTTTCAGAGGCATTATCATAATTTCTGTTTGCAACCCTAAATCAACACTTGCCCCATGCTGCTCGTCTCGATAAAGGGTTACCCGACTGCGGCTATTTTGGTTGAGTCTGTTTGAGTCTGGGTTCGCTTTTGGCATATATCACAAGTTTGCTACTACTGCTACTTCAGGTCCTGCTCCTGTTCCTTTTTCAGCTGCGACTGCGACTGCTCCTGTCTTTGTCTTTGACCTTTTGCGTTTGATTTTCTATGCGGCGTTAAATGGCATTCTCATCTTCACGTCCGTGCTCTGCTCCTTTGTCGCTGTCGTCGTTCACGTGGCTTCTTTTTGCCAAATTGAAAACCCAAAAGCAGTAAAAATTAATGTCCGTAGCGAAGGTGTTGGCCATATTTCTTGCCAAGTGCCCCCGACCAACTATGAGCTGCTTTACACCAAAAAAAAAACGAGCTATGCAAAAGTGAATCGAAATCTAAAAAATATAGTATAGAAAAAAATTGATACTTTTCTTGTCGATATATATACCCTCGCAATTGTCTCCTAAGACCGATTGTTCCTATGTCAGCCATATGATATAGTATTCCGTTTTTCCTCAAACTTTATCAGATTGCAAAAACCAAATTTCTATATCGATATGGTAATTTTGATTATGATAACATAAAAATCAAAATTGCATAGAAAAACTAAATTTTTCATCCAATTGTTGCTATGGCGGCTATATGATATAGTGGTCCAATTTTGATCAAAATTGGTCAAATGTTACAACTCATAATTCTAAATCGAATTATTGAGTTTGATTGTAATATCTTGAAAAACAAAAAAGTTACTCATAGAAGCACTTTTCGACCGATTGTTCCTATGGTATATAGTGGTCCGATTTTTGTTTCAATTGCTCCTATGGCAGCTATATGATATGGTTTTCCGAAGTTGATCCAACTTGGTCAGATTGTACTAATCATAATTTTACATCGAGCTGTTGAGCTTAATTTAGATATCTTGAAAACCAAAATAATTTTTCTTACAAGCACTTTTCGACCGATTGTTCCTATGGTATATAGTGATCCGATTTTGATGAAATTTGGTCAGATTGGTCAACACACAATCCTACATCGATATGCCAAATTTACAATTTCTCGGACCGATCGTTCCTATGGCAGCTATATAATAAAGTGGTCCGCTCGGGTCAATTTTATTTTTTTTAATTTTTACATACATCAACAGAATGCATCCGTGTCAAGTTTCATCTATATAGATCAATGATAAAGCCTAAAAGTAAGCATAGAAACAGACGCACACACATTATATACACTTTATGGGATCGGAGACATCTCCTATGCAATTTTATAATACCCTTTTGCAAGGATATGAAATAAAAGAAATACCCTCAAATTCACAGAGCTTTCAATAAATGTTTTCATAATTCAACCTGTGCTATAAATGTCAAAAAAAAACAAATTTCATTTAGTTGGCCATTCTAACACAATAACAATTTTTTTATTTGGGAAAAAATATATATATATATACTTCGAACTGATTGCCAAAGGAGTATTACGAAAACTTTAGTCTGTTATATTATCTACTGATTTTGGCTTGCGTTTACGATCCATGATGTTTGATTCCTTTTCCAGTTTCTTGTCCAAGAGCTCCTGTTCCCGCTGCTGCCTGTGCAGAAGCGCCTCGCGCCGACGATCCGCCGCCATGCGCATTGTCGTCTCCCAATCCTTGCCCATCGCATCCTGTGTCCGCTCATCAGGACTGCGCATAAACTGTCTGCGCATAGCGTGCGGTTCGGTCTGGCTAAAATCGGGCTTATAGCGGGCAGGATCCTGTGATTGCAGCCAGTTGGTATCTGGACGCTGACGATCACTCCACATATTACCCTCACGCATTGTCTGACGCGGTGGTCGTTGACTGATCCAGGCATGCTGTTGCAGTTGGGGCAGCCGAATAATCTGCTGCAAGGATGGTCGTTGCCAAACGCAGCCAATCAAACGAGTTGAAGAACGTTGCATGATTCTATGGCAAATTGGCAAATATTAAAAAAAATAAATAAAAAAAAAACCAATTAAGTTTTCAAATCCTTTTATAAGGATTTCGATTATTTACCTGGATTTAAATTACACTTGTTGAAATAATCCGAAACAAAAATAATGAAACTGGAAATTTGTTTTGCTTTAAAATTTTTTTTTATATTTTTCAGAACTTTAGCTCTTTAGATGTGTTATGTAGTTTGAACTGAAACCGAATGAGCCCCAAAACATTACACCCTACTCCGACTTTCATGGGAAATCAACGCCAACTATGATGCACTAAGAAAACAGAAATTTTTTTAAGTATAAAAACATTTTCGATAAAAAAAAATAAAATAAAATTCTACAAACAGAGTATAAATCTCTACAAAGAAGTGAAAATTTCCACAGTACGAATATATTTTCTATGATATGAATAAACGAAAAAAATTATGGGTTTATAATCGGAAGTATGGATTTTCTACAATATGAAAACCAGGTGTTCTAGGAAATAAATATAAAATTCATTAACCTGCAGAAAATTTTCTATGCTCAATATAAATTTTTACAAAATATGTTGACTTATTTCTTTAACCAAAGTAAAGTAATTTTTTTATTCAAATTTAAAAAAATAACGGATTTTTTTTATTATGGCCACCAAATTATAGATTTTTCCATGTTTTGTAGAAAAAGTTTCCTTGAGTTATCGAAATAATTAAATAAAATAAATAAAGTTTGTCATGACAAATAAATTTTCGTTTTTTTGAAAAATATTTTATAGTTACTTTTTTTTGGTTTTTTGGTAAAAAAGTTTTTTAAGAGCACTTGCAAATTTTTCAGATTAGCTTAAAACAATAACTAAAATTCTTATAATTAAATATATTTTTTGAGATCAATTTTTATTTACATTCTTTGGTAATTCAGCAGCATAAGAAAATATTAACATTTTAAAATGTTTGCGGTCATTAAAAACTCTTTTGTGTATGCCAAATAGTTATTTAAATATTCTAAATATTTAGACTAATTATATATATTTAGACCTTACGGACATTCTATATACTTTGTACATATAACATAAATCAGAACAAAATTCTAAGAGCACAACAAAAATATATATACTTTCCATGATTTTGCAATTTCTTTCTTGGCTAAAATTAGTTTTGAATATTATGGTTAAAATGTAAAGCAACTAAAAAACTTTAACTATTATTTTGCGAACTTAAACTACCCAATTTATGAAAACAATTATTATATAATTTATAAAAATATAATTGGGTCTCAAATTTCAAACAAAAACGAACTAAAATTTTCTGCAAGGTTCTACGTTTTTTATGCATAACGATTATTTAATGGAATGGGTTTCTTTATATATATTTTTTTGTATAATTATATGTGAACACAAGGACGAAATTTAGTGTGGGGTATTTGGGTGATGTTGCATCATCTTGAAGCAGTTGCACATCCGCTGCCAACAGTACCATTAACTGCCTGAGTGGGCCGGAGGCGACCCTTGCAACTGCAGCCCGGTACGGTACGACTTAAACGTAGATACTTGAACTCTTTTTGATTTTACATGTGCAACACACACACACATACACATTTGCCACACAATTGCACAATTATGTTAAATATCGACAAGTGGCCAGGAGGCCAGAGGAGACGCTTTTATTATGCCGCTACAACTGAAGCCCCACACAAAATATTAATGACGACAGGTATTAAATACTCGAAGCGGTTGCAACAACAAAAGCGCAACTGCAGCAGTTGTCGGTTGCAACAATCGAAACAACGATTCATGGGGCACGAATGCAATGCAGGTTGAGTGGTTTATAATTTTTGTAAGCTTTTGTTTTTTTCATTTTGTTTTTTTTTTATTGTTTTTCGGGGCTTTTCATGGCTAACTGGGTGAAATTTTTGAAGCTGTGACAAGAAATTTTGTTCATAGGATTTTTACAAATAAAACTGATTTCTGGCACGAGATTTATTCGTGTTTATTTCGTGTTTTAAAATTGATGAAAGTACGCTTAAATCTCATACAAACAGGGAGGGAAAATAAGAGTGTTCAAAAAAAATTCAAATACTACCAACTCGTATTTTAACAATTCTCTAAAGATTTGGCGTCGGGCTGTTTTCGAAATCTTAAGTAAAAACCGTAGATGTTACAGTATTTCGAGAGATTTAATTTTTGTAACTTCCAGTAGGTTTTAGTTTTAATATGATTAAGCCAGATTGAGTGTAAAGGGACAAAAATTTCAAAATTTAAATTAAATTATTTTATATAATGAATTTCCATTTCAATCTATGCATTTTAAAGGGTTTTGTATATATTGCTTAAATATGGAAATTTTTAAATCTTTAGTAAAAACCTAAAGTGTCACAGAATTTCGAAAGACTTTTTTGATTTTTAATTTTTTAAATTGAAATAAAATTAATTATTATTAATAAATTTATTTTTATACTATCAATTTTAACCGGTTTTGTATATTTTGTTATTATTTTACTTTAACTATGATCAAGTCAGATAGAGTCCAAAAAGAGAACTTAACTATCATAATTTAAATAAAACTATTTTATATTGATAACTTTCTTTCAATGTTATATGTATATATTATATTATATACTATTATGTTTATTATTATTATACAATGTTATGTTTTGTATATATTATATTATATACTATTCAATGTTATTATTCTGAAAATCATTTGTAAAAACCGTAGATGTCACAAAAGTAAAAGAAAATTCATTTTTCGAACTTTCAGTGGCTCTTACTTTTACTATGATTAAATACAAAGAGAACTAAATTTTCAATATTTAATAAAATTAATTTATGTTAAAAAGTTTCTTTTAATGCTATCAATTTTAACGGGTTTTGTATACAATTTTATTTTTTAACTTTAACTATGATTAAGCCACATAGAGTCCAAAGATAACTTTATTTTCAAAATTTAAATTAAATTAATTTTTTTTTATTTTTATCCTATCAATTTTAAAGGGTATTTTATATATTATATAATATAATTTTTATTGTGAAAATTATGGAAATCTTAAGTAAAAACCGCAGGTGTCACAAAAATTGGAAAAAATTTATTTTTTGAAATCCCAGTGGCATTTCATTTTACTATAATCAAACCAGATAGATTCCAAAGATAACCAAATTTTCAAAATTTAAATAAAATTAATTTATATTATTCAATTCCCTTTAATGCTATAAATTTTAACGGGTTTTATATATATTGTAATTATTTAACTTTAATTATGATTAAGCCACATAGAGTCCAAAAAGAAATTTATTTTTGAAATTTAAATTAAACTAATTTTTATTAAAAATTTCCTTTTTATCCTATCAATTTTAAAGGGTATTTTGAATATTACATAATATAATCTTTATTATTAAAATTATTGAAATCTTTAGAAAAAACCGCAGGTGTCACAAAAATTGGAAAAAAATTCATTTTTCGAAATCCCAGTGGCATTTAATTTTACTATAATCAAACCAGATAGAGTTCAAAGATAACAAAATTTTCAAAATTTAAATAAAATTAATTTATATTAATCAATTCCCTTTAATGCTATAAATTTTAACGGGCTTTGTCTATATATATATATATATACATTTTGAAATTAAACATAATTCGCAGCCCCAAATCTTGTGTCCGAAACGCAATCGAAATTTGAGTTAAGAAGATTTTCATGAAATAAGCGCGTAACTTAATTATGCAATCTAAATGCATTGAATCACCTGAAGCAAATGACAATAATCATAATGACAGCAGCTAAAAAGGAGTGTGAATGGGTGGTATGAAATTGGAGTAAGAGTTGGTAGTTCCAAGACCTATGTAGAACTGGTAAAGTGAGGTATGTATGTCATCTACACAGTTGGTACAACGATTGCCAAAGCTTTTACCAAGCGACGCCAAAAATGTTAGCTCATTTGTTGTCCTTTTGCTCAGGCAAAACCGCACACAACAGTCTCAGGACTATGGGGGCAGGTGCTATTATTGTTGTTGTTGTTGTTGTTGTAGGTATGTATTGTTGTTGTTACTAGCAGGTCCGCATCCTCAACAGACGACAAATCTTTGCAATTTATTTACGTGCCATTTCGTAGCAAAATTTTCGTTAGATTTCTTTGGCTTGGCGAAATTCCAAGACAGCCAGCAAAGTTGTTGACGTTGTCGTTGTTGTTATTGTTGTTGTAGTTGTTGTTATTGTCGTTGGTGGCGGCTCACAAAAGTCATGACGCGCTGATGACGTTGCCAGTGGAAGGATTTAATGGCACATTAAGAATTTTATTACCGCACATAACAACAACAGCAATACGAAATGTATAGATGGTGGAGAAGGTGAGCTTAATAGTCAGTCGCCTGGCATCACATCATTATCATCATCATCATCATCATCATCATCGTCATGCCACAAAAACCCATTGCACACCTTGGCACAAAAATTTTTCGCGCGCGTACACAGAAAATTTTGACAGGACCATCAACGCCGGGCGCCATGAAAATCTTTCAGAGTCAACAAAAATTTGTTGTTGTTATTTTATTTCATTTAATTTTTTTTTATATATTTTGTTTTTTTTTTTTTTTTGCACGGATTTCTAGAATTTTTGCCTCAGACCAGGAGTTGTCATTACTACAAGTTTTGCATAAATGAATGAATGAATGACATTTATGTATTCCATTTAGCCAACACAGCAGCGCATACAGCCAGATCCAAAGCCAAACCCAACCGGACTGAAGGATCTGTCAGTTAGTCAGTCAGTTTGTCGGTCGTTCAGTCATTTGTCGCAAGTTTTTCAAATCTTCTTGGGCCATTGTTTGATATGGTTTGCACTTGGTTCAGGTTAGCAAACTGTTTCTGTTGTTATGTGTCAGCAAAAATTTCAATCCAACCACAATTTGAGCTTTGACTTTTATGCTTAATTGAATTAATTTCCAAAAGATGATGGTACACTTACATAGCTTTTGATAAGCTTGAACTGAGAGCAATTTATAATCCATCCTAACTGTTTGTTAGGCAATTCAATTTTTGCTTATGCTTCTAGATTGAAAGATGAAAATACAAATTTTGCAAAAATTTATAAAAAATGTTTAATACAAATCTTTAATTAATATTCTTTAAAGTGTGTATTGTAGTTTTGGCAACGTCTTCGGCTCCATAAATTATATATATTATTGATCAGTAATCTTATACGTTTGTCTATCTGGTTTTATGTAAAATTGTCCAAAACATATAATCTTGTTGTATAATATACTGTCATATGAATAATAATTATTGTATATAGATCGAAGAAAAATAAATGTAATTTTTAAAATATTACACCGAAATTATTATACCGATCAAAGTCTAATTATACTCTTTTATACAAAAATCGCAAATAAGAGTAGAGTTCACAAAAAAATTAGCCTGAAATAAAATTTTCTAGATGAATGGTTAAAACAAGAATATACTCATTAAGGATAATATTATTTAGGATATACTTATTAAAGGATAAACTTTAATTTCCAATATTTATTAGAAAATTGCATTTAAACTTGTATTTTTCGATCAAAAATATAAAATTGTGAAATAATAATTAAATTCCAATTTTTATTTAAAAGTTGAAAATAAAAGTTATTTTAAATTTTCTATTTTAAATGTTAAAAATAAAAATCGATTTTGAATATCTTCTGAACCGAGCTGTGTATATCATAATCAATTTTAATTATTTAAAATAAAAATGTAAAAAAAACTTTTATATTCAACTTTTAAATAAAAATTGGCAAATAATTTGTATATTCAATTTTGGTTTTCAGGTCAAAAAAAGAGTTATAGCCAATTTTAGTGAAAAGTTCATAAATAATTCTTAACTCACAATTTTCAAATATAAAAATTTTAAGAGTTGCGATCCCTGTTTTCTTATCTAATCAAAGCTGATTAAAATAATATTATTATATTATTTAGCAGCCATATAAACAATCGTATAATAAATGTTTTTTTTTTTGATAAAAAGATTTGTTGAAATAAATTAATAATTTAATTAATAATTACATTTTTATAAATGTTCTGTTTTCTATTTTCTATTTCATAAGTTTCAAAGTTGGAATCTCGTAATTAGTAAAAGAAATGCACTTCCTTCCGAGTGTGAAGATATAAAATTAGTCCACATATTTGCCAACCAAGAAAATATCTTTTCAAGCTATTTTTTCCTATTTTTTTGCTATTTTTTTTTTATTTTTTGTCATTCCTAAATAATCGACTGGGTCGCATTTGTATGCTTGCTTTACCAATTATAGACATATAAAGCCCCAAAGAACAGCTGCCGCCTCTTTATTTTGCCTTTGGTCCTTTATTGCAGGATGAGGCGGCAATTAACAACCTCATTCCATCCGTTCCCTTTCCTCATTTGTCCACCTCCCTATTGTTTCGACCACCCGCATCACAAGAAACAACAAGAATTTTTAAGGCAATAGACTTTTTATTTATATGCAATTTAGTTTTTGCTCTTTTTTTAATTTTTTTTTTTTTTTTTTTGTTGTTTATGCAACCCTTTGAACACGAACCAACACCTTTCTACCTTATAGCAAAGCAAGCCCAACCCTGAATCCGTAACCCCATTCTTCATTCCCCATTCTCCTGGCTGCCCCCAAACCAAACCCATTGCGTGCTACTTAATTTGAATGCATTTAAAAATGTTAAAATATGAGAGTTGCTAAATAAAAACAAATTGCCGAAGAGTAAATACCCTATCAGAAATGCACAAACTTTGTATAGTATTATTAATTAATAAAACAATTAAGTTCTGCATACAAAAACAGTTCTGAAAAGATTTATTCGACTGCCATTTATTAAGCTTATTATTTTAATTTAGAATCTCATCTTATTCTATATTTATATATATTAAATCGTGCAATCTGACTGAATGATTGGCAGATCAAACGGTAGAAGCTAGAAATCTGAAATTTTTACTGTAACTTCCAATTATATTATAGGTTGGCACTCTGAAAAAATGTTTTCAAAAATTATCCGGGAATAGCATGGAAAATGCATTTAAAAATTGTATGAAAATCCCAGACATGGTAGAATATGATTAGATTATTTTATATATTTTTTTGAGCGAGAGCGTAGCAATGCACGCCGTGAGAACTAGTATATACATATAAGTATTTACCCACAGCTCATATAAAGATTATCTTAAATTTTCATGTAGTGAATTTTTTATGCTCCGATTTTAATAAAATTTAATTAAAGTAAAATATATTAAATAAAAAATCTCAATTCTATATTAATTCTCGATAAATTCAGCTATATAAATGAATTTAATTAAATTTAGCAAAACTGTCTGAAACAAAATATAACTAACACAAACAGATATAGTTTTCTAGTAGATCAGGGTACCCTTTCCCATTACGTGGACTACAGGGTATTAAAAACAATAATAACAAAAAAATTATCTACAAAGACACGCATCAAAAATAGTAAGCAAGTGCAAGGGAGATGGCAATACATAATACCCAAATACGGTACACACAAGAGATTTCTACGTGTACAGTTACTTGACGAGGTTCTCCGAATGTCAACCGCCTCCCCACAACCCCCCCTTACAATTATCACTCTTCCCACAATACACTGGATGCTAAGCGAGAGCGAGAGATCAAGAACGTGCGACAGAGATGTCAAAAATAGGCATGACAATTAAAAGAAAGCAACAAAAAAAAAAAAAAAGAGAGAATGGAAAAAAAAAATTCACTGCCATTTGAAGGCAAGTCGCGCATTACACGCGCCCAACCCCCTTCTGTGAACTGCCCTTAACAGTACACTCTTCTCTGCCCCCTTCTCTCTCTAGCTCTTCCCCCCCTGGACCCCTCCGCTTGCCATTATCCAATGCGAGTGGTTCGCGTAACGCCAAAAAAAAAAAAAACGAGAGATAATTTTATTTCATTAATCCTTTTTTGGGACAAATTCGCCGGCATTCTTTTTTTTCTCGTTTTCGTCCGGCTTTGGGCGTGGCTCAAACGTAATATTAGCTTAAAATTGTGTAAATAAAAATTACATTCGTAAGAAGGTCTGGCGGGCAGCCGAACAGCAGCTGCTAACTACCCAACTTAACCAAACCAAACCAAACCAAACCCAACGTAACCAAACCAAACCAAACCATACCAAGCCGTACCAAGCCGTACTACACCGGAGTTGGACACATGAATCAGTGGTGTTGCCGTTTCCTAACCCCACAAACCTACGACTCTACTTCCGTAAGTGACCGCAAGTGATGATGGTGTTTGTCTGGCTTGGGACTCGCTCATGAATTCTTAACTAGGCTTAAGCACAACTGTACCAACAGCAATAGTAGAGCACTTAAAGCTTTTTTTTATATTTATGTTGATTTTATATACATATGTACATATATATATGTATATAAATATACATTAAAGAGTCCTAAAGTCAGTAACATAACAAAACTTAAGAAATTTAAAATTTTTATAAATAAAAACCAAAAATATCAAAATAATATTGTATTTTCACATTTTTATAAATTTTTAAGTTTTGAAAAAAAAAACAATTTTTTATATTTACGTTGATTTTATATACATATATGTATGTATATAAATATATATAAAAGCGTCCAAAAGTCACTAACATAACATAACTTAAGAAATTTAAAATTTTTCAAAAATAAAAACCAAAAATATCAAAATAATATTGTATTGTTCACATTTTTATCAATTTTTAAGTTTTGAAAAAAAAAACGATTTTTTATATTTACGTTGATTTTATATACATACATATAAACCTGAACATTTATATATGTATTAAGATGGGTCAATTTTTTTTCGCAAAAAGCGTCTTAATTTCACTTACTTAACATAACCTAAGAAATTTACAATTTCTTAAAAATAATTATATTTTTTAAAATTTTATTTTTTTTGTTCAATTTTTAAGTTTTGAAAAAAAAACAATATCTTGCATATGACCGTTAAATTATGCTCTTTCTCATGCCTTGCATACTTTTATTTTATCGTTTACTTTTTTATTGGAGTTTTAAGGATATATTTTAAGTTTCGTCAAATAAAACAAAATTGTTTGATTAATTAAAAAAAAAATATTTATAAAATTTTTAGTAAAAACATGAATCAGAATTGAGCACAACATGATTGAAAAATGAATTATTTCTTTTAAATACCTTAAATACCTTTAATACCTTAATATATCTTAAAGTACCTTAAAATATCCCAACCTGAAATCTTAACGCTTCTCATTGGGAACTAGGAATTGATAAGCAATTGCTAATTCATAAAATTGCATTATTAATATTATTATTATTATTATTATTATTATTATTATTATTATTATTATTATTATTATTATTATTATTATTATTATTATTATTATTATTATTATTATTATTATTATTATTATTATTATTATTATTATTATTATTGTATTATTATTATTATTATTTAGATAAGGCTTTATTATTTTGTACTCGTTTAGTAAAGATTATCAACTAATTATATCCCAAATTTCATATGCATTGTCTGTTAAAAAAGTAGGTGAAGCTCATCTCATTATTGTCCCATTATCCAGCTGCTGTTTATACGCCTTACCCTTCGATAAAATCGTCTAATCATCACAATTCTTAAGTTACAGTTTTAAAATTTGGCACTCGCTTAGTTAAAATAACCAACTAACTAGATCTCAAATTTCATAAGCATCGACTGTTATTTAGACAGTTTTAAAAAGTTTTCAAGTTTTATTCATTTGCGTACCATAATCCAGCTGCTTTTTATACAGCTTGCCTGTCGATAAAATCGTATAATCATCACAATTCTTAAGTTACAGTTTTAAAATTTGACACTCGTTTAGTTAAAATAACCAACTAACTATAACTCAAATTTCATAAACATCGACTGTTATTTAGGCAGTTTTAAAAAGTTTTAAAGTTTTATTCATTTGCGTACCATAATCCAGATGCTTTTTATACACCTTAGTTGGCAACTTGACTACTTACCTTGGCCATTGTCTGCATCGATATTAACACCTTGGAGTTCGTATATATTGTAATTTACAATGCTTTTTGGCCAATATAATTTTTCGCCTAATGGGCCACCCTCCATACCCCCAACCAGTAATCTCTATTCAGTCTGGAACAACTGGAGAGAAAAACCCTTTGGCACGCATAATTCAAATGTAAAAGTTTCGAAATGGTTGAGGTGGGGGAACCCCATTCGCAAATTAATGTTACATTTTATTTGAAAAAATATTTCGCTGCGCTGTTGTCGCGCTGTGTTATAAATAAATTCCAGCGACTGCTGTCCTACACTTCCACCTCTATAACTGTATGCATACATCCCTATATATAATATTCTTCTACTGTTTAATTTTTTATTTTTTTTTCTCGAAAATTATAAACAGCCGCGCATCGTCGCTTTGGTCCTTGATGGTATATATAACTCCGCTCATTAGTTGCCCTACACGCAATTAAGCACAAATGGCTTTTGAGGCTGCGACGTCGGCGCACGCACACGTACCCAGACCCAGAGCCAGACTCAAACCTAGAATCAGAGCCAGGACTAGGCGCCATTTCCCAAACCTCTTAGACGAAAGCATCCCGCCTTTAGCATCCACATTCACATCCATATCCAGCTTCCAGTCGTGCCTATGATGCGTCGCCATGACAACTGGGTTTAACAGGAGTCAAGCAGGCTGCTTCCTACTCCTGCCCCATTCCCATTCCCATTCCCATCTCTATCACCTTCTGGCCATCCACAGTCAACTATAAATCCTTAAGCAAAAGTTACACGCAGAGGAAACATTGTCAGTGCCGTTGCCAGCTATGTAAAACTTTGCGTTTTATAATTCCTTCGTTCTTTTTTTATTTTTTCAAATCTCTCTCTCTATTTTTATTATGGTCTGAGACTCAGCATCAGGCCACGTTAAGACTATTTCATCTGAACAGTAGACGGATTCTTTTTGACATGTCTACGATGAATAGACGGCAAATTGTATGCAGAATTAAGTCCTTTGCTTTCAGTCAAATACTATTTATAGCAAATCGGTTTGGATTTAAAAAAAAGATAGTCGTACCTTAGGGCTTGTCTTAAAATAAACTTCATTAGTGCCATATGGTGAAGAGGTAATTGCTTCGCGAGTTTTCTTTGATGATAACAAAACTGTAATCAGCTTATTAAACAAGAGATAAAGTTCATCCTTATAAAGAGATTCATTGCTAAAAAAAAAACTTTAAAAATCTTGCCCTCATAGAAAATAATGATAGATGATATTGTTTTATCCTGTATAGGATCTTAACAAAGTTACAAATAAACAGAATTATGTTTTTGTTTTAATTAACCATGTATTTTTTGGGTTTTTGGTATATTTTATTATAATTTTACTATCTCAAAAATTTTCTAAAAAAGGGATTTTATGTAAAAATATATCGAAAGTTTGGATAATTTAAATTAACAACAGATAAATATCAATATACCTTGTTATTGACATGCGAACTAATTAAACCCACATATTTTTTGTGTTTTTGGTATATTTTATTATAATTTTTTTATCCTAAAAATTTTCAAAAAAACTGATTTTATTTAAAAATATATCGAAAGTTTGGAAAATTTAAATTCACAACAGTATAATATTAATATACCTTTTTATTGATATGCGAACTATCCTCACATGCAGCTCAAAAATTATATAAAGAGTATTTACTAAATTATTAAACATTTGTAAGCGCAATAGAAAGTGGACTAATCACAAGAAAATATATTATTATTTAACTAAATTCCTTCTCAGCACTTGTTACACTTTTTAAAAAACCTTTTAATATTTCTAATAGCTAAAGGACTTTTTTAGCAGATTACCTGACAATGTTCATTGCCGAACTCATTTGAAGCCTCTACCGAGAGTACAGAGTAGAGGACGCCTTTGTAGTATTTATTTAAGTTCGTAACTTTCGCGAATGTCGCATCCGTTGTTGCATCTGGGATGATGATACTCATGGAACCCCTTTTTGCTTGGCAAAAGTCTAATAAATTTATTACACGTGAAATTTTACCTGGGCGTCTCTGTGAAACGACGCCATTTTAACGCAACATAGGCAAATAAATAAATGCAACGGAACTTGGTGAAAAGAGAGTTGTTGGTTAAATAAGTATTCATAAATTTGAAAATTGTGAAAATTTTTAAAGATTGATTTGTTTGTACTGTGCAATGTCGTTGAATTTATTGAAATGAAATAGTTTGCATTGCAATTTAACAACATTGACTTTTACTAGGCTTACTTTGAGAATTTTCCTCTTTTATAGAAATCTACAGATTTAAAACTTTCATAATTTGACCAAAACTGAATCGATTTTATTGAGAAATTTCTTTTTGAATATTTTATAAATTAAATTGGCAATTTGCATATTATTTTTGGTTTGGAAAATACAATTTTTAGCTGACAATTATTTTAGCTTCGACTTCAGTCAAGTAAGCACGAAAACGAGAAAATAAATATATTTTTTAAACTAAATATCATCTCATAGAAAATGAGAAATCATATCAAGAGATTAGGTTTAGTTTTGACAAAATTATAAGAGTTTTCCTATATTTTGTTGTATATTTATAAACAAATAGTGTAAGCTTGTCCTTTAGTCTCGTTTAGTAGAAGTTTCTGTATAGAGTATAACACTAAACCATATATAAATATAAGTATAAGCACTAATGTTAAAATACTTGAACAAATACTTTACGAGTATACTCAGTTTTTAAGTATAAAATTTAAATATTACCTTAAGGTATTCGTCTTTTTAACGACTTAAAGAATTTTTAGAGCTTCTGATATAATTCCGGAACGTCCTCTTTCCCACACGATATTGAAGAAAGAGGAAATTAAAGTAACCATACATATAAAACACACTTATTAAGTATTATTAAATTTATTATCACTTTAAAAATATTAGAAAAATGAAGCATTTTTTAAGAAATCTAGAAAATGTTTTCTATTCCATTACAATTCTTCTTCCTAAACCTTAAACTCTCAAAACTTTATAAAAATTCTTATAACAATTTACTTTAGGTTAAAAGAAAAGTTGAATTTTATGTTTTCGAACTGTCTGCTCTTTTGTGTATTTTTTAGATGTGAACATACGGTCACACTGATTTTTACCTAGTTACATTTTGGGAGGGGACATAATTGAAATGTTGATTACTGATCAACGAAGCATTTGGCCAAGTTAGCTGCCTGTTTTGCCGTCAACTGCAACTGGCTTAATGACTATTTTCAACTGTTGCGCGCAACGCCTTGCAGGCAACAAAAAATATCAGATGACTATAGAAATCTGTGGAGAGCAGGAGGCATGGAGTTAGCAGGAGCTGGTTACCACTCCAGAGTTTCTCTATGTGTGTGTGTGTGTGTGTGGGTATACAAAATGCAACCATGTAGATGATTCGTTTATGCTTTTGTCAGTTCGTCAGTGAGCGCCCCAAAAAGGACGATAGAATGTGCGGTATACGATTCACCTGTCGGCCCAGTCAACCAGCCGGCCAGTTAGTCAACTAGTCAGTCAGTCAGTCAACCAGTCAGTCACTCAGTCATTCAGTCAGTCAGTCAGTTAGCCAGGCCAACACAGGCGAGTCGAGTTGTCAGTTGTTTGATTTTACAGTTGTAGTCCAATTACGATTTTGAGCGCTTACCAACCGCACAGATTTTAGCCGTTAGCTATGTACGAGTACGTCTGGACTCTACGGAGTGTCCTGGTCCTGTTCCTAGTCCTAGTCCTGCTACTGTCAGTGCATCAACAGCATTGTGGCTCTCTCGTACTTCATCCCATCCCTTCCTCTCCATTTCTATGTTTTTGGCCAGCTTTGGTTATGGTTACGTCGTTCGTCCCGCACTGCGCTTTAAATTACATTTTAGCAAGTTAATTGAAATGGAAATTAGTTGAAATTGTAAAACGAATTGAATTGTATGTGATTAGCTTGAACATTCTCGAATTGGCTAACCAACAGCAGCAAGCTGGCAACAATTTGAGTTTCGGTTGGGGTTTTGAAGCTTTTGATATACTCTTCCTCACCTGACCCAAAAACTTTGCAGTTTAATCATATTACCAAATAGCGAATTGGTTAGTATAAATTGAAGTATCTAATTATATGATAATTGTACTTTATTTATTTACGTATACCCAATAGTCTGTTATAGCTAGAAATATTAAATTATGGAATGCATAGAAATTTAAAAAATAAACAAAAATCGTTTTCAAATCAAAGCAGATTCAAACTCAGCTCTTTTGACGGTAAGTTTTGCATTTTATGAAAGATTGAGCAAAAAAATTATATTGTATATAATAAAATATTCTAAAATCGTTTGGAACATAACATAAACATTAACTTGTATTTAATTAATTATATATATATGATTTCATGTACCCGGTGTGCGTTGCTACGCCCTACCTCCTAAAACTAGTTGATCCGGCAAACTTTATTCCGTCATATAAATTATTTCTAATTCGTATACATTTAAAAAATACTGACTTCTGGGATTTTCATATTTCATTTGAAAAATACTGCCTACTGTAATTGTTGTAACAGTGCTGTATACATTAACAGTGGGTACATCTGTTAAGGCACTAGCGATTTTTCCGGAAAGTTTTTCCAAAATTTTCTTTACCAAAAATCTTCTGCTGACAATTACGGACAACTGAAAAATAATTTGAACCAAATCGGCCCAGCCGTTCCCAATTGATGAATACTTATACATTTTTTTGGCTCCATTTTTATATATTGCAAATTTTTGTATATTATTGTATTGAACTGTATGTTTGTATATAGATAAATGAAGCTAAAACTGGTGCCTGACTGATATAGTATGCCCTTTAAAAAGGTTATGATTATCCGAAGCACTTTTAAATAAACAGAGACACTGCTGTTTCTAGTTTCCCTCTTAAGTAACATCTTAACATATTATCCGACTGTCTGAAAATTTTCGGAATACAAAGCATTAAAGCCCAATTTTTTTATAAGCCAATTATAAAAAAAAAATTATAAATAATAAATGAAAGCGCAGTTAGCAAAAATTTCGGAATTACCTTAATTACCATGCAGTAAAGTCCTTGTATCAAATTAAATGTTTTTAAAATTGAAATACACTAAATATTTCAACAATTCTTCGAATTACGCTTGGAACCTATATAGTATATTAGCATAATAGATTAGATTTGACAAAGTTTTGATTTGATTTGTTTCGAGCTTTGTACATTAAATACGCTTTCAAATACGCTAAACATAAAATAATGCTAAAAACTAACTTTACATTATGTTAGCAATAATTTAATTTTCATGGTTATACTGTGAGCATTGACGACGTTTTTAGATATGTCTTAACCACAAGCATTATTTAATTTCTTATTAATTGCTCCACACACCCTTTCTTTAACCTGTCCCTCTCACTATTACATCAGACAGAAGTTGTGCTTTTATTTGTGAAATGTAAGTAATATAAATACCCATTTCTGTTAACTAAAAATAAGATATATATATATATAAAGTAAATGCGCATTATGAAAAAAATTATACATTATTTTTACTGTATGCATATATATATATAACCGTATATGTGTGTGTATGTGTGTGTTTGTGTGCTTAAAATTATTATCCTTCACGCTTAATATGCACAAGCGGAAGCCATCATTTGTACGCCGCTGCTGACCAGCGGCCATTTAGCATGAAGAAACCCTACTACCCCCCCCTCATCCACTACCACTCCCACTCCCTCCCTGTGCGGTACCAATCCCTCTTGCCCCTCTGCACTGCCCATACGCATACATATGTGTGTGTGTGTGTGTGTTTGTGTGTGGCGAGCGTTTTTTTTTTTATGTCAACGTCGCCGTCGTCTACTTATGCGCCACATGCTTCTCCGCCTTGGTGTGTGTGTGTGTGTGTATGTCCGTCCTTCGCGCGCGTGTCCTTACAAAATTAGTGTTCCTTTACATTTGTATATACGAGTATAAAAATATATAGCAATTTTTTTGCAATACATTATTTTTTTTAATTCTCTTCGGGTTTGTATTTTTTTTTTGGTTTTTTTTTGGTTTTTTCCATGCTTTCAAAATGCTGCGCTGAGCGATTTTTTTTTTTAAATCTTCTATACCCTTTCAAAGGGTTATATAGTTTTGCAAATATATTAATATGTTTTTTGAGAAAATCGTTAGAAAATTTGTATTAAAACACAGTTTAAAGCGATATCCTAGCTTAGTATATAAATTGAATATCTCAAAAATATTGGGTTACTTGCAGTTCTGTTCCTTAGTTTTTTTTTAATTTTAAGTGAGCATTTTAAATGCTATTAGATACCGTAAGGCAAATATTAATAACAAGATAATTTATTTAAAATCTATAAATATTTTGTTCAAATTATAAAAATATAAAAATGCTGCAAAAAATGTATAGGTCATCTTTAATTGAGATATGCTGTGCCGATTTGGCCACAAAAATGTTTTCAGTTGTTCGTAATTCCCAGAAGGTTTCTATAAAAGAAAATTTAAGAAATTTTCGGAATACATTTCGGGAAAGTCGCTAGCGCCTCAACAGACGTACTCACTGTTAACGTATATAGCACTGTTACAACCTTAACAGTATTCAGTATTTTTCAAATTAAATACCAAAATCATAGTAAATGAATACGAATTAGGTTATATATTTATGAACGTGCTGACACTAGAAATACTTTATATGTCGAAAAAAAGGATTGTCGGGTCAACTAAAAAATTATAAATTTATTTTTTGGTTTTTATTTTTTTAGAGGGAGGGCGTAGCAGCGCACGCCGGTTATACAAGTTTCAAGTAAATATTGAAAAAATATTGTTGTTCTAAAATTTAAAACTTCTTATAAGCACGCAAGCTCGTCTTCCTTTTGGAACATTTAAATTGACTCCATGGCTTGGATTTGAAGAATTACATTAAAAATAAAAGTGTCTAGATATTTTTGCCAAGTTTTATTAAATTTGTGAAAATAAAAATGAGACTTCGATCTGAGAAGTTTCTTTCTACAATAACATAACTTTTTCATAAGTTAAGTTTTCTACTCTTAATAGATATTGACTTTCATCATTTTATTATTAATTGAAATTCGTGAAAGAGTATTTAAGTTTCAGCAGTCCCAAAAATATATGTATATCCCATTCTCCATTATGTTGCCTGTTCCTTTTTTTTTTTGCCCCTGCAACTGTTTGTGCCACATTGGCGGAAGTATCGCAGCGACATCAGCGAATCTCCGGACTGTGGCCGCCATGTGGAACATGTGAAGGCTGTGGCCAGCTCCGGGCCTTTTCCTCCAAAGATGCTAACCACCCACCACCCACATCCCAGTAGCTGATTTTTTTAAAACATTGTAAAAAAAAATGAGCGCATAAAAAATTGAAAACGCTTTCACATATTAAATGTGTGCCGAGTGCAGTGTGTGGGCGTATGGGCGTGTGGGCGTATGGGCGTGTGGGCGTGGCATTGCCAACCACTTAATAATGTGTGTGTGAGTGGAATAGAAGGAAATTAGGCATATATTTGCAGTGAGAGTCAGAGTGAGAGAGCGAGAGAGAGAGAGAGAGAGTCACAGAGAGAGTATAAAAAACATTGGTTGATTTTCGAATCATAACTTTTCTCTTATTCTCTACAATATTTATAATTTCGTCATTCATAATAAAAGTTGATCAGAATCTGGAAAAATGTCTACTTAGTGAGTGTCATAAGATTAATTTTAATTGATCTACTGTGAATAATTTCTTATAAGTCAGCCAAACATCCACTTAGCCTTGTTGATGTGAAGGACAATTTTAATTTTTAAATATTTAAAAAAGACCAAATCAAATAATTAATTAAATTAAATATATTTCCCATTTTTTGACCTTAAAATAATGAGCCAAAAGTTATTATTATTTCAATAAACAATATATATTTTGTGCGAATAGTTTCTAGCTGAATGAACTATATAGGTCTTAATTAAATTTGAAAAGAATAAAAAAAAATATATTCTCCTCAAAATCAGAGTATAAGATAAAGATAATAAATCAGAGTTTACTTTTTTTATTCATCATCACAATATTGTGTTAATTTCTATCAAAATATGTGATGAAATGGGCTTCAGCATACGTCTGTGTTCCATCAAACCATCAATCAATAAATTTTTGGCATGTTGTGCCTCTGATAGCCCCAGAAATTATAATTATATATTGTCTACAATGTAAATTTTGTAGAAATTATATATGCAATAGATCAATCCCAACAGTATCCTTGTGGTTGACTATATTCATTTGAATTTCTTTCGTTATACACAAAAACTGGATTAGATTTAAACATTTCTATGTTATGTTTATTTTTTAATAATCTAAGGAATATCTTTTTATATCCATTATCTGTGTATTCGTTATTTTATAATTTACATGTTAAATATATTTCTTCAGTTTTGTTTTTTTAATTATTTAAATTTTTAACTTAATTTAAAACATAAGTCCCTGAAGTGTGACGTGTAAGAGTTATACCCTAATAAATACAAAAAAAAAATACTGAAATTAGTCAAAACTATAATGTTTTTTGAATTTAACAAAAGATGTTCTAATACCATAGGGAATATTTAATAATAAAAATTACGAAATTTGCAAAAAAATCCAAACTGCTAAAATAAGCTCTCAAAATACCAAAAAGTCAAATGGGTATTTATATACATATCTATATATATAAAACTGTTATATACAATATTTAATTCCCGGCGTGCGTTGCTACGCTCCCGCATACAATATTCAAATTCATTTTTCACCCACTTCCAAATACATTTTTAACCTGACTGACCGACTGACTGACTGACTGGTTGGCGACTCATGAGTAGGCCAAACCGTAGAAGCTAGAAATCTATATCGTATACATATATCGTAGGTTGCACGTTGATAAAATGTGGTTAAGAATATATCGGAAAGTGGGAGAAAAATGCATTTGGAAATTGTAATAAAATGTTAGCTGAAGCATAACCGATGGTGCAGCAGTAACATTTATCTTTTTTTTTATTCTGTTTTTTGGAGCGGGAGCGTAGCAACGCACGCCGTAAGAGCTAGTATAATATAAACTGAAAAATTCCACTTTACTTAAGATAAAATATATTTATTTAATTCACAAATATAATATATTAATATATTTACTAATATAAAAAAATCTGCTTACAGCTATATTGAAGCGTCTTTCTAAGTTGTTGCAAACTGTACAGATTGTTTCTTTGACTGCATACACCTCTCTCCTGCTCTCAATTGTGCTGTGTGTGTGAGTGTGTGTGCACATATCCGTTTCCTGTTGTAGACAACGTAACGCTGATCTCTCTACCATTTTTTTTTATTCGCATTCGCTCTGCACTCTGTACGTGTCGCCTTGTCACTGAGACAGCGGCTGGCAACGTCGTCGTTGCTCTGCTGCTGATTATTATTCCGCTGACCATTTCGTATTTATTTGAAAGGCATTTGCCACACGCTCGCTTAGTGGCAGCAACACACACACACACACACACACACACACACACATAGACATACATGCTTGGCATATGTACGCGCGTGCTGCTGCTGCTTGGGTCGCATCCTTTGCCAGGCTAGGAACAGAAACAGAAGTCCTGGAACGGGCATACTAGCCAGGGCCAACAAAACGACATATTCGTCCTGCATAAATGATGTAATTACAGCGCAAGATTTTTGCTATGAGCAATTTTTATTTTAATTCCTTTTTTTTCTGGTCGCCGTTGCCCCGTTGCCACCCTAACTCCTATATACCATACTCATTTATCCGTTTCCATGTTGTCCCTTTATTTTTTATTTCTATTTTTTTTTTTTATCCTATATGGCATCTCATATATACTCATACATGTATCTGTGCAATGGCACATAAGTCGTCGTATATGCGCTTGTGAAATATTTTGCATGCTTTTATCATAATTTTAATTAAATGCGCAAATGACTATAAAATTTATGTGTGTGCTGTAATTTTTTTATTTTTTTTTTTGCCTTGTGTACTCTATTGTTGGGAAGACAGAAGAGGGTGTATTAGGTATATCTGGTGTTTCTGTCTGTGTCTAAGAAAGTCAAAGCAAACAAATTGGCATTGGGTAACACCGATTATCTCCTTGAATAATTTCTGAAAGTAAGCCTAAAAAAAATCTGATTGGAAAAAGAATATATTGCAGTCGTGGGGTTTTAAATGTAATATTTTTAATTTTAATTTTTGTTTACGCCCCCAATGCATTGATTGTGTATGAAACAACTACAAATATCTAAAAAATATATTAACATGGTTCAATACAGCTCTTTTAGAACCAACAATTAAAAATGTCTGAAAGTAACTAAATTATTTAACAAAAACTTAATATATAACATTCAATAGCCTGCAATAACTGGCTTAAGTTAATATAGTTTATTTAATTCTAAATATATAAGAATAAAAACCTTATTTAAGTACTTATATGATATATACTTATACAATATATATATATATATGATATTACTGATATTACTACTTCAAATTTTGAGTACAATCGTTATTATTTCAAGTACAAATCGATTTAAAATTGAAATCAATCCCAAAAACTCTTAAAACGAATTAAAAACTTCATAATTAAGTAAAACCATTTTTATTTAACCACTTCATAATACGTTGTTCTGAAAACCAGTTCAAATATTTTGAAAAATGTATATATTTGTGTGCTTATAATTCCTTACTTAATATATGATATTACTGAAATCCTACTTAAAATATTGACTATAATCTTTTTTATTTCAAGTAAAAATTGATTTAAAATTGAAATTAATTCTAAAAACTCTTGAAACGAGTGACAAATTCGTAGTTCTAGTAAAAAAAATTTTCATTTAACCAATTCATAGTATGTTGTACTGAAAACCAGTTCAAATGCTTATAATTCCTAAGCAGTTTTAGCAGTCAGCATATAAAGTAGGTGTTGTCTATGATTTCTAAAGTTTGAAGTACGAAAACATAGTGACTTCAATATCTACCCTTAACAACTTTCTAGATATAAATTACAAAGCGAAATTAGAAGCAATTTTATGGTTTTTTTTTTATAATTTTCCTCGGTTTAAACTGTTAATTTTTAGTGTTAACTATTTATCTACGTCTCTAATATTAAAAAGAAAAGGCCAACTCGCCTGTACTCCCTATAGTGTCTTATTATTACCCCAATTGTAAATCTATAAAATTAACATTTACAGTGAATAAAAATGAATTGAATTTAATTAAAATGAGAAGCAAAAAATGTGAGTAGCAAACCATAGAATCAAAGTGAGAATCATTCAAAAAATTATGTGAAAAGCGAGAAATAAAACAAATAGTAAAGAAGCAATAAGGAGAAAACCTCAAATGTTTATAATCATAAATATAATTTCAACGAAAATTAAGTATTCACACACTTCTTAAAGACTGCAAGATACTATTATATAATTATTGTTTTAATTTTGAAAACTAGCTCAAGCAAAAATAAAAAAAAGCAAACAAAGTAGCTAAAATTACCAAATCGAAACAACATTTCTATAGATTGTCCATAAACCTAATTTAATTAAATATAAGCGATTAAATGACACCTTCTAATGTTTATATATACTTCTACTAAGTATATATATATAAGATAAACAAACATTTGCTTTTTATTCCAAAAAATTCATATAATTTTATTGGTCCCTTACTGCTGTCATAGAACTGAATCGTTATTGTCGCTGTTAATTAAAAATTATAAACTTTTTTAAATGTGGGACAGAGCAATATTTTTAATACATTTTCCTTGATTAAGTTAGCTGGCGACTGTCAGAAACATTTTTGCCCATTTTATACAAAATTTCACAATATCTAACAATATTCGTAATGCTTATTCAATGTTCAACTGTCTCTGAGCTAAACGGAAAGAAAGAAAGAACCTCACAAAGCTCTGCTTACCCCTTTTAAGGCAGGAGATTGGACTGGAGGTGGGTATATCACATAATTCAGCACTCCTTGCGTTTTGGTTTTAATTAATTAATTTATGCATTTATATGAAAGGTATATCCATGTACTTAATGAAAAAAGGCAGCCCAAAATGCCTGGACAGTCAGAGTTCTTTTGTATTGTATTCCAACAGTGTTTCAGTTTATTGCCATATTTTCTTTTTTTTTATGATTTCTTGGCATTTCCATTTGCAATTATTTTCCAACTGATTTATGCACTCCAAATTACGGCTATTCACCTTTCTTTTTTTTATTTTTTATATATACATATATACACGTACATACTATATATTTAAATGTATATTCGCTATTTGCCTGTTGCCATAGTTGTTAGATTTGCCAACGCCATTTTTATAGTTGACCTAAGCAAATAGGCAAAAATCGCGAAATGCCCAGCGAAATGGAAGCGGAATATGCGTTGGGGGGAAAGGGGGGCTAAAGAGTGCGATGTGGGGTAGTGGGGGTGTCTCTCTCACTGCTCTGAGCCGTAAATTTTAGACCCGGACGCTGTTTGCGCTGCCAGCGTCCGCTTGTTGTTGGGTCATTTGTTAATCGTTGGCACATTTGGGGCCGTAATATACTCTAGACTTTGCCACTCTCTCTCACTCTCTCTCGCTCGCTCACTCAATCGTACTCTCTCTCTCTCTCTTTTTTTCTCCCTTTTTCTCTCGTTCTGTTAGAGATGAGCACGTGACCTATTTCAGCACTCATTTCTACATTTAGATTGCATTCAGAGTCACTACGCTCGCGGGAGTTGTTGATTTATCTATTCCTTCTCTAGCTGCATTCGTAAATGTTTTTGCGTGCGTATATTAATTTTTTATACTAAAATATGAATTCTTTATAAGTAGTAACATATATGAATATTTTGACTAATACTATATCAATTTTCGATCTAGTTTTTCCCTTCTCACTTTTTTTCACTTTGCACAATTTTCTTTGTGTTGCATTTGTAAACGTTTTTTTTTTTTTTTTTAAATTCTTTAGTATTTTTAATAAATTTATAATGATGTTTAACAATCGATAACTTCTGTCATCGGACACCACCACTCGAGATGGGATTAGGGACCAGAAATGCCTGTTGATCGCCGATAACACTAGGTAACACAATTTAGCTTTTTTTTTGTATAAGTTATCAAACCTACTTTTTCTTAAAAACCACTTTAAAATTTTTTTTATGGTAAGACTTTTTTTTTTTTTAATTTTTGAAATCTGGTATTTATTTTTTAGCTTCTTTTCTGAGGCAAGCCTGTAGATTTTAGCACTACTCGAGAATCTTACAGCTGATTTTCAAATGCTTTACGTTTTCTGAAAGCTAATGAAAGAGCCTATTAATTTATAATATTAATACTTATACTTTATTAAGTTTAAATTATTAGTTTTGCATTTATTTAATTTTGAATTTAAAAAATTATGATATTTTGTGCGGTATTTTTGACGATTTTTTGACTTTAAAATTCGAGGAAAAGTCGAAAAAAAAATTTTTTCGTTTTCCTCTCCTCTGCTTTTACATAGTTGCATTAATTGGGCGTCATTTAAAATATGAATCTTTTTAATCGATAAAGAAGAATTATAATTCACATGCTAATGTTTTATGTTTTTATTTCAAGAACGACCTCTTTAATATATTAAAAAAATAAATAATTATATTAAAAAAAAACAAGAAAAAAAATCACATTTTCTATACTCCAAAATCGGTGCAGGCAATATATTAATTTTTATAGGAAATTTAACGAATAAATGATTTACAAAAAATTGAAATAAGTTCACATGCTAGGGTTTTATGTTTTTATTTCGAGAACGACCTCTTTAATATATTAAAAGAATATATAATTATATTAAAAAAAAAACAAGAAAAAAAATCACATTTTCTACACTGCAAAATCGGTACAAGCAATATATAAATTTTTATAGGAAATTTAACGAATTAATGATTTACAAAAATTTTGAAGAAATTGCTCCCTACATTATTCATAATAATTTTTCATCAATTTAAAAGTTATTATAAAATCTAAAATGATTTTACTGCGATCATTGATTCCGCTTTAGAAACAATTCCCTAAACATTCACACACACGCATTTATAGGATATTTCTTATTGGTCAAAATGGAGTAAGAGGAATTTTGTAGGGTTGTTAACACCTGGGCTTGCCTGCTGCATTAGTCGTTTGGTTTAGTTAACCGAACAACTGTTGTTGTTGTTGTTGTTGCTATTATTATTATTGTTGTTGTTGTTGTTGTTGCTGGTGCGTGTGTTTTTGATTTTAGCAGCGCAGGTGGCAAACAGCAGCAACAGCCAGCAGCCTTTGAGCAAAATAAATGATAATGGCCTCAATGATTATGCATCGGCACGTTTCTCATCGCGCCAGCACACAATCACACACACACACACACACTTACACACACACACACACACACACACACTTGCAAACACACAATTGCACAGGTGTTGACTGCTGTGTATTAGTGTGAGAAAAAGGATTCAATGTTCTGCTGCTGTTTTTAGCTTTCTGACGGCGTTTAGCAGTCCTTGTTGTTATTATACGCTTATACAGGGTATTAACATTTTATCACAAAATGTGTTACATAAATAAAGTATATATACACACATTCATATATAAATATTGATCTAAGCAGTTCAATTAGTATGTTTTTAAATAAACTCGATTTGGAATTTTTAAAATTTAATCAAACTTAATTTTGTTTTTTTTTTAAGCTATTTTTTTACTATTATTTTTTAAGTTTAGTTTAAGTTATTGAAAAATGAGATAAAATGAAGCGATTTTAGAGCTTTTAAAATAACGTTAAGCCTAGCTATTTATTTATTCTACATTTCCTTATTCATAAAACTGTTCAATCTAACTAACTGCAGGCCAAACGGGAAAGGCTAAAGGTAAAGCCTGCAATTTTTACTATACTTTCTATTAAATAGTAGGTTGTCACTCTGAAATTTTTTTTCAAAATTGTATCGGAAAGTGAGTGGGTAATTCATTTGAAAATGGTAAGAAAATCTCAGATGGAGCATACCCGGTGAATGAACTGTGATTGTAGAATATGATTATTTTTCCTGTATTTTTTTTTTAGCGGGAGCGTAGCAACGCACGTCGTGAGATACTTTCCGGAATCTACTCGCTATGTTCCACAAGCTGACAGGACGATTTATAAAAAAATCTAAATTCTTTTTTTTCACAATTTTTCAACTTTATTTTTCGTTAAATTAAAGTTTTCTAAAAACAATAAAAATCTCAAAAAATTTGTGTAATTTTTTTAAACCTTGGAAAATTGCTCTAAATATAATAAATATTTTTTGAAATATTTTTTTAAGTAATTTGATTTAAATTGAAGTAGCTAACAAATAATAGCTAAAAAATTCCGTTTTTGTATCTTCGGCAAAGGGTATTCAATTGGCTGCATATAAAAGCTTAGCTTAGCTCTTTGAATTTGTTGTTGTATTCGTTGCTGTTGTTGCCTTTATTGTTGTTGTCTTTTATCGCCAGTCGCGCGATTTGGCCAAACAAATTACAAATTGGGTTTAACTACTATTTTTTATGCTGCCACGGCGTTTTGGACCCCGGCTGCCTTTTCTGCGTTTTTGCGGTTACCAATGCACATTACCCTCCCTCCCTACCTCCCTGCCGCCCTCTTCTAACCGAACCAACCCATGTTAACCCCCCACCATTTACCTGTCCCTTGGTCAGGTCTGTACTCTTTATTTTTTATTGTTGTTTGATTTTCGCGGTCGCGCGTTTGGCTTTTCATTTCATTTAACACGCCCGCCAATGTTTTCTGCGGCGACGCTGTGTCAACAAATCGCCCGGACCCGGTCACAATCCGGCGCTCCATTCCGGTAAAGCCGGGACGCACTTTTTGTCATGTTAGAAATGCATTAGGCGGTTGCCGGGTCCGAGTACTGGGCCTCTGTTTGTCTAGTAAAAAATCAGCATCTAAATGTATTCCACAAAAAAAATAAAAAAAACAAAAATTTAAAAAACAGGTCGAGAAAACAACAAAAAAAAAATGCCTTAACAAACCGTTTGACCGTTTGTTGATATTGTGTAGAAGGTTTTCACATGCCTTCAAAATGGTTGTAAAACATAAACGATACGATCTATAAAAGGAACACATTAAAACAAAACTCCATCTAGTTAGGAAAAGGAATTTCATATTTATAATAATTACTATTTAAAATATAGTCCAAGAGTGCAAGTTCGTAGCACTACTTATAAATTTTAATAAGGTTTAGTTTACACTCTGTTTGTCTTATAGTGGATTTCCATTGGTGGATGCGTTGAACGCGTTTGCCATTCACATCGAAACTCACCGAAACAGCTGTTTTTAACAATTATAATTTCAAAATTAAGCCGCGAAAATTAAAATGACTAATATCTCAAAAACAATTCCTAGAACTGTAAAGCTTCATAATGTTCTAATATTCCATATAAATGATGACGTTTCTTCCAGATTCACTTTTATTTTGCTCTATTAAAAAATATACAAGATTCATGGCAGCTCCCAGAGCACATGACCCTTATAATTATATACATCTGTGCACTCAAAAAAAAGTGTACATCCAATTGTGGAAAACTGACGTCAGTGGTTGGAAAAACAGGATAGAAGTAGCGCCATAGAAATTTTTTTATGCCCTGTAGATTTAATTACCACAAAGTGCAGAAAATGTTGTAACTCTGGCAGAGAAAATTTTCCACAAGTTTCAACAAAAATTTCCATAACAATTTGATAATATTCTAAGTTTCATTGAAAATAATTACCCTGAGAATATACAGTTTTCATCAAATAAAAGAAAATTTTCTTTTTTTTGAAACCAAATTTTCTCAAAATTAGAGTATATATTTTCTATTATTTGAAACCAAATTTATCTGACCGCCACGAGACGTTCGTACCACACATTATCCACAGTCTTCAGTAAAAACTAGAATATTTTCTTTCTATTTAAAACGCAAGTCTGCTGCAGTATACGAGAAGTTTTTCGAGTGCGCGAGGAAACTGATGCTGACTAAACATGGAAAAAATCTATGAATTTCATGTCCATAATGCTCAAAAATCGCGTCATGCATGTAACTCTTGAATAAAAAAATGTGCTGTGCTTTGCGGCGAATGTGCAGCAAGTCAACGATATTATGAAAATGAAACGATCGTTGAGCTATACAAAATGCGCAGCCGACCGTTAATGAATTTGATATTCATGGCATAGCGCACCTCGATTTCATATCGTCAGAAAATCCATACTTCCTAGAACTGTAAAGCCTCATAATTTTGTTCGTAATATTCACATCATAGAATGATGACGTTCGTACTGTGCAGATTTTCACTTCTTTGTAGAGATTTATGCTCTGCTTGTAGAATTTTATTTTATTTTTTTTATCGAAAGTGTTTCTATGACCCTTAAAAAAATTTCTTTATACATCGTGTGTCAAGAACCCAATTTACTTTATTATATTATCATATTTGTGATGATGGTCAACCAAAACAGAAGTAACCGCTGATTACCCCATTCTATAATTCGAAGTATAAACTGCATATGTTGCCTTTGGGCGCTGCTCAAGGTGGCATCCACCTGCTACAAGTTCTAGAAGTTGTTATTCGTACCACAGCACGATATTGAGATTTCATAATAAGCGCATATGCTCATTTGAAATTGCACTTGTCATAAAAATTCTATTGGTTAAATTTAAAGAATATTTATTACTTTGTTTACTGAAGTTTTGCCCCTTTGCAAACAAATGATCAGCTGATTGCGAACGCATCCAGTGCAGTAGAAACACCATCCAAGACGCCTATCGAGTTATCGAGCCTGTTATCGATGGCATGACGCATTTGTGTGGAAATCGGCTATTAATGGGAGTTTCATATATATTAAAAGGGACTTAAATAAATGATATAGAAAAATATAAGCTTATATTGTTTTGTAAAAGGAAAAAAAGAGTTGACTGAATTTCTACTCTTGACTTCTCTTTGAAAAGCGCAAACAGTTTTATGTTTTCAGCCTTACAAAGGCTCTTTATACTCTGTTCCCAATACATATTCAATATCTTTCACATCTGCCACACTTTTATAGCCTAATTTTCTACAAAGATTTCCAATGTGCTAAATTCAGGAAATTGACAAAACAAAAACCGTTTAGTAACAAGAAATTATAAAAAATTGTTATTCAATTTTGGTTAAATTTAAAAAGTCCATACATAAATTTTAATTCGATTTTTTTCATTTGTTAAAAGAATAGTTACAAAGAGGTATAAAAAGTGTTTATTCTAATAAGTTTAAAATTTAAAAACTCAATATAAAAATTTTAATTACATTTTTTACATTTGTTGAAAGAGCTGTGAAAAGTATCTGAATTTGGCAAAAGTTTCTTCTTAAGTATTTATTTTATTTATCAATATTTTGATCAAAATGAATTCATGACAATAATATATCTAATCTTGAGTCTTTATTTTCGACTTGATCTTCAGCTGTACTGTAGATTCTCGGCCAATTCTGAATTTTTTTTTTTTTTAGAAAACAAAAGCTTGTCTTAAGGCAAATATTTCAGACAATTCTTTTCGGAGAAAGTTCTGATTTGTATTGTAATAAAAACTGATTTTAAAGTTAATTTTTTTAATTGATATAGGGATGTAAAATGAGCATAAGAACTATAATTTTTGCAACCAAATTGTTATTTTTTTTTATATTTTTTAGTTGTAAGCGATTTTTTGTTCAGGGGCTGAGACAACATTTTTAACCATGGCGTTACATTAACAAAGGATTCTAGAGACCACAGACACAGCAAGCAATTTAAATGTATTAAGGGTCGCAGTCGAGCCACAGAACAGCTGCCCAAATCGCCAAAGGCCAAAGGCAACAAGAAAAACAACAACATTCACATGGTAATGGCAGCATTAAAATAAGTTTTAAAAACTAAGCAGCGCGGCTTATGCCACGTCTCAAACAACAACAACAACAACAACAACAAAAACATAATAAAATACTGTCACAACATTTAGAATATAAATTTCGTAAAACAAATCTCAGGCGCGACATCCCTAAGGTATAAACAACTGAAGCCAGGGTAGCCAGGTCGCATGTGCAACGAATTGAAATAGGGACAGAAGACCCCAAACCAGGGTTGCCAGCTCATATGTGTAGCGTATAGGGATAAATAGCAGTATCAGAAGAGCCAAACATTTCTAAATCTAAATAATTATAATACATATCTAGAAGACATATATTTTATCATATAAGCTATAATTCATTAATAGAAAAGTCTTAATAGATCTGTATAACATGCATTTGAAAATACGATCACTTCCTAATATTTTCGAAGAAATTTCCGAGTTCTCACAGAAAAAAATTCTAAAAAATTTTTCAAATATGAAAAAACCCATAAATCTTAAGCAAAAGTTATGAAATTTCTTTTTAAAGTTTTCGTGTTTTTAAATGCCAAAAGAATTATGTACTTATTTGACCAATTGTAGACCTTGTTTCTTTGATTAATATAGAAATTTATATGTAAAAATTTTATATTGTATTTCAAAATGCGAAAAAAAATTTTACAAAAATAACTAAAGCTTGTTTTCAAATCAAATTGCATAGATTGTGCTCTTGAGGAACCTCAAATTTTATTTAGAAATTTCAAAAATTTGTTTTTAAAAAAAGTCTGTCTATAAGAATCTAGGGATATTTTCTATATTTAAATATAAATAAATCATTTATAAATCAATAAATTTATACTTGAAATCCAATCAAAAGTTGACCAAAATTTGAACTTTATATATAATTTAGCTTTATTTATGCTCTAAGAAGGTTTGAGTAATCAAAATTTGAATTTGTTGTCTCGTTAATAATCTCTCCAACTTCCTCTCTCTCATGTATCTATTTATTTCTATTTATCTATCTTCGTATAATTTTGAATACCTTTTCTTTCTAAAAACTCAATGAGCGCCAAGCGACTTCAATGTAGGGCAACATATTTGAACCCCAGGCCCCCAAAGTGCATTTTGCCTTTTAAGGAATTGTTTTTTGTTGCTGATTTTTTTTTTTTAGTTTTTTTTTTTTAGTTTTAGGCTAGCGAATATTTGTCGCCGAAATACGTGCACATGCACATGCCCACCACCCACCTGAACCCTTTGCTTCCGCTCTCCCCAAAAACCCAACTGACAAATGTCAAAATATAATTTTTGCGTGGATTTGCGTTTGCACAACAAAAGCAACAACAAAATAATATATAGTATGTTGAGAAAAAACCAAAAAAAAAAAAAAAAAAATTATAATAAAAAATAGAAAATAGAAAAAAAAAATTTTTTTCAGCACTTTTACAACTGCTGCCTGCTTATCGCAGCGCTGCCAACGTCGCTGCCTGAGTAGCACATTAATGTGGCCTATGTGACTGAAGCAGGCAAAAGGGGAGGGGAAGGGAGCTGGAGCAGGTCCTGAAGTTGTGGCAGTTGCCGGCGCATTGCATGTCCTACTGTGAGACATAATTTTTAATAATCTACAACACGACCGGGTTGAAAAACGCCAGCACTAAGGGGCCTCTGTAACCCCAAAAAAAAAAATAATAATAAAATAAAAATATATATATATACGCGCATGCAAATGGCTTAATTTAATATATAATTATACCCTGTAAAATTAGCTAATGTGTTCATATGTACAACAGAATTGAATAATACAAATATGAAACATTTTAGATCGATTGCATTAACGCGATAAATCAGAGTATATAGATCTTTAATTTTTTATGTATTTAACCATATTAATATAACGTGTTTTGAATTCAATTTTGAAATACAAAATTAAATATAAATTTTACAATACGTAAAACCAATGTAGGTCAGAATAAAATATCATATATTTTATAATTAAATGGGAAAAAATAAATTCTAAAAAAATTACATTTTCCAAGCAAGTTGCGCGAAAATATTGCGCGAAAATGTTGCATGCTGGATAGTTTTGTGTTTTTACTATCAAACGTGAAAGAAACAGTTGTCTTTAATTTTATTATTCAGTTTCTATGCCTTATAGACAGTATCTCAAACGTCGAACATGCTCAGGCTTGTCGGTATTCTTTTGGCAAACTGGTTTCTATCTGGCACTTTGGTTGGCTAAGGTGCTAGAAATTATGTTTATATGTACTTAGATAGTAATACATATATGCGCAGATTGTCTTGTCTAAGCCCGAGATTGATGCTGCGTGTGTTTGCGACGCACAACCAAACAAACCCCCCCCCCCCCTACTGCCGCCGCCACTGAGCATTCCCAGTGCCGTAATTAAATTATCATGCCAGCAACGTAAAGTTGCCTACTTTTAGGCTGAGACATTGTCGTCTGCATATGTAAAAGATGCCGCTTGGCAGGTTTGTTATACGTGTGTGTGTATAGGTGTGTGTTGCAACCACTCCTACACACACACACACACACTTGTAGGCTGCGGTCTTGGCTACTGTATGTTGTAATTCAAACGACAGCAACGGGTTAACATTAGCGCACTTTTTATGGCCCGCGTTGGATAAGTGCTCGTTGTTGTAGTCTTTGCAGCTAAGTAATGTTGCTGTTGTTGTTGCTGTTGTTGTTGTTGTACTCCTGCTGTTGTCGCATCTCTATGATTAGCGTTAAAATTTATGCCAACCGCAAAGGCATTTGCGGCATCAACAACAACATCAACAACGACAGCAACAACTGCAGCTTACACTGTGAAAAATGTTAGGCTCAACAAGGTAAAAATAAATAAAAATAAAACAATATTCTTGTACCTAAAATAATCTAGCGTCCATTATATACAAGAATTCGTTTTATTAGGAAAATTATTTCTATTTTTCTATTTTTTATACATATTTCTATTTTTATATGAAGCTAGTGCATCCGGCGTGCGTTGCTACGTCCTTGCTCAAAAAAAAAAATAAAAACAGAAAAAAAACTAACAATATTATAGTTGAATTATTTCGAGTGGCGCTACGTTCAAATAATATAAACTTATTCATATTTATTTCAAAAATACTGTCCACTTTGATTTTTTTTTTTTTATCATCGCTAATACCTATGTATTATATTCCCTGCTATTGTATCATAATATAAAATATATAAAAATACTGCCTACTGTAATTGTTGTAACAGTTATGTTAACATCGCTGTATACCTTAACAGTGCTGTATAAATTAACAGACAGTACATCTGTTGAGGCGCTAGCGAGTTTTCCGGAAAGTTTTCCCAAAATATGTTCTTTTTAGAAACCTTATCCTGGCAAATTTCGAACAACTGTAGAAATAAAAAATTTAGCAAAATTAGTCCAGTCGCTCTGTATTGATAAATGCTTATTTATATTTTGCATAATTTTTACTTAAGGACATATATAGATGTCAAACTGAAGACAAACTAACAGTTTATGATATATGCGCTTAAGTTTAACTGATTTTTTCTAAATAACTGTCTTTTAAAGGTACTCAGAAATGAGATTAATTTTGATAATGTATAGAACATTCCTATATAGTGTTAGATAAAACCTACCTAATAGCTTAACTAATATTTTCTTCTCCAAAGCAGACGTTATCCTATTTCGGCAACAAATTTCAAAGAGATTTTGCAATTGTGAACTTCTCCAAACTGTTTTTATTTTCAAAAAATACAAGAACTTGTGAGTTGAATTGAAAGTGACTTTTAACGTAGGATTAAAAATACTAGACATTAAATTACTAATGTATTGAAAAAAACAAAAACTTTTTCTTAAATGGAAACCAAAAGCTCTGTAGGTAATTGCAATTAGCACATTACAATCTTATTTTATAAATTAATAAAAAATCAAAAAAAAATTATTTTCTATCTAGTTTCCAGTCAAAAATAATTTTTAATTCGAAGCGAAATTAATTTTATGCTTTTCATCTTGAAGTTTTATGCAAATACTTTTAATTTCACCGACTTAAAGGCAAATAATCAATAGTTTTTTGATGCTTAGTAAAGCTTAGTATTTCGATTAAAAAATAATAGAAAATTTAGTATGTGTTTACAAAATCATTAAAAAGTTCTTAACTTAAAAGATTTGAAATGATTCGTCAAGATGGCATCACACTTAATGGTTGTTTGTCAAATGGAAAGTTTTGTTAGAGATTATGAATGGGTTGGTTTTGGGTTTTCGACTTCAGTTCGGATTTGGGTTTTTTGGGAGACGGGAGAATGAAGAATGGTTGCACTCTACATATGTAGTTTTTTTTTTTTGGGTAGCAGCTGTGTTGACCAAGTGTGGACTTAGGACGTGCTTTTAATTTTTAAAAACTGCTTTTAAAACGTGATAAAACACGTTGAAACTGCAAATAGTTGCAAAAGACAAGGAAAAACATAAAAAAAATATATATATATATATATATATAGAGTGCATATACATATGTATATGTAATATATGCTAGCATATATTTATATATATTTTTTTTATCCCAAGTCTCGATGCGGGAAGAAGGAGCAGAAAAAAAAAGGGAGCAGAAAGCGAAAAACAAAAATGCGGAATAAAAAGTACAGAGTGCTGGACATCAAAAAAAAATTGTGTAAAGCGTGCATTTACATAATGAAAGATGTAGCAATATGTGACTGTATAAATGTGTGTGTGTGTGTGTGTGTGTGTCCTGAGTCCTTGTCCGGCTGCAGCTCCTGGTAAAGGGATAAGCAGCAGCGGGACATCTATGCGTGGCATTTTTTTTCCTATATGCCTGGCGTATGGGAACACCCAAAAATTAAAAAAAAAAAAAATAAAACGACCAGCAAAAAAAATGAAATTATAAAATATTGAGGCGAATAAGAAATGCGCAAAGGACACACACACACACATACTACAAGCAGTGCAATTGGGTGGGGGGTTGGTTGATTTTGGGTACTGCTTGTCTGCCCCGCACTTCTTGCCTGCTTGGGACATAGATGGCGCTCTGAACCACACTTACGGGCACACACAGAATTAATGTCCTTTTAGATACAAATGCAATTTATAAGCACAGACTAAATGTATTTGTGTGTATGTGTGTGTATTAGAGTTGTATAAAATTCTTCAGAATTAGTTCAATTGAACTGAACGAATGAGCCATGTATGTTCATCACTGAGCTAGTTCATTCGATTGAGTCCGATTGTAATAAATTGATTAATCAGATCTGTTCTACATTTTTTACCGTATATCGCCCTGGAGTTTGTAAATTGATACACAAACTGAATGGATGATGAATAAACTCAGAGACATAAATTTAATTCTAGATAAAGTACTTGCAAGTAAATTTAATGCGCAAAATCTTTTCAAATTATTAAAATTTAAGGAGGAAAAAAAGCAGAAATGATCCAAGTATGGTATAAGTAATTGTAAATAATTGCAAAACGAACAAGCAGAAGCGAAGTCAAAAAAAAAACTAACGACGAACAAACGACTTAAACGAACTAAACAAATGAGCGACTTAAATCACTTAAACTATATTTATTATAATAAAACAAACAATCGAACGATTAAAATAAACAAATGAACGAGCAAGAAAAGCGTACGAACTAAAAAGAACAACAAACGAATCAAACGATCAAATCAATCAAATAAAACCAAGTCAATCGATTGAACAAGCGATCAAACAAGTCAAACGAACGAACTAAACAAACGAACAACTTGAACAAATGAAAGAACTAAACAAGCAATCGAACGATTAAAATAAACAAATGAACGAGCTAGAAAAGCGTACGAACTAAAGAGAACAACAAACGAATCAAACGATCAAACCAAGTCAACCGATTGAACAAGCGAGCGAGCAAGTCAAACGAACGAGCTAAACAAACGAACAACTTGAACCAATGAAAGAACTGAACAAGCAATCGAATGACTCAAACGATTTATTTAGCTCGTTTAGCATAAATTAAGCTTCTAAACTAATTCCTTCAATAGAACTGCATTGTACAACACCAATATGCGTATACTACTACTTATGTGGACTAAAAAGTCGCCCCAAAAAATGCTTTCACATGGTCACTCAGTTTCATTTTTTTCACAATTTTTTCCTTTTTTACATATACATATATATTTTGTGCAACATAATTTTGAATAACATTAAAATTATTAGCTACAAATGCAAAAAAAAAAAATAAAGAGAATAACAAAAAAAATGGGCGTATCCCGACAACAAATGTGCATAATGAGCTCTGGTCAGAGAGTTACAGACATTCGGTTGAGTGGAATAGGAAAGGGGAAGGATTCTATGCGAGTCCTTGGCGAGATTTACGCGCGACAGGTTTGCTTTTTTTTTTTTTTAAAAAAACTGAAACTCGGGTTGCCGGCCATCCTGGGCCGCTAAACACTTTTCAGTTGATATCGCAAATCCTTTTTCGCAGTGCTTACATAATGATATGTGGGCAGCAAGAGTTTTTTTTTATATATATTTTTTATTTTATTTTATTTTTTTATATGCAGCTGCTGCTGCGGTTTTGCACTGAAAAAGGCAGCTGCATTTGCATGCAATTTGCGTTGTTGATTTTTATTTTAATTTCTTCTTATTTTTTTTTTTTGGCAGTCCCACAAAAACTCAAAGCAACAGCAGCTTTGGGATTTGCTACAGGGAATGATAAGAATTCGCCACTTAATGAGTACAAATTATCTACAAACATAAGAGACTGAAAAAGTAAACTAATGTTTTACTAAATTTCCATATTTGTTTGTTTTATTAAATGCCAAGATCAAGAAATAAAAAAAAATTAAATGTTAAAATATAGTAATTCTCACAATTAGCTTTAAAAATTGTAAGATCAAATGCTTCCAGAAGATGAAAAGTAATTTGCATTTCACATTTGCTGATTTTATATAATCGATCGTTATAAAATTTGCACATCACCTTTAAATATGCCAAAAAATCATAATTAAAACTATCTTTAAAATTGACACTGCAAATCGTATCAGGTTTGTGAAATAAACTTGATTTGTATATGGCATTCAGGAACCTTTACATCTAATTTGATTTCTCTAGCTCTATAGTCTCCGAGATCTGTTCGTCATGCAGACAGATCAACTTGGACAGTTTATACAAATCAAGAATGTCGTAGATCCTTTCTTTTGCCTTTTTTACCTGTATACCAAGTTTGATTGACCCAGTTTCAAAAGTGTCGAGCCGACAAATAAATATTGCTGTTTTCTAGCACATAAAAAAAAATCAAATATCAATAAAATCATAGTGAGCTTATCAGATCTTCAAGGAAAATCTTCAAACCTGTATCCAAATATCTGTACTTTTAAAAATAATTAATGCAAAAATTGAAACCAAAGTGGCTTACAAAACATTATCTCTATCAGGGGTATCACCGAAATCTCTAGAGAAAAAACAAGAAAGAAACGGATATCTTGGGCACGCCGAAGCTATATACCGTATGCGATTATTCCTATGTCAGCTATATGATACATAATTCAGATATCAGTCAAACTTTATTAGAAAGTACAGAACGTGTATCTATATAAAAATTCTGAGTTTGGTTTCAATATCTCGTAAAACAAAAAAGTTTTTCATACAAACACTTTTCATGAAAATGAAGTATCTCCAATTGTTCCTATGGCAACTATATGATATAGTGGTTCGATCGGACTGATTTTGACATACAAACTACATACAATAACAAACTTCATCTGTGCCAAGTTTCATCAAGATAGCTCAAAGATAAAACCAAAAAGTAAGCATAGAAACAGACGGACAGACGGGTATGGCTATATCGATTCAGCTCGTCGTCCTGATCAAGAATATATGTACTTAATGGGGTCGGAGACGTCTCCTTCACTGCATTACACATTTCGAGACAAAATTATAATACACTTTTGCAAGGGTATACAAATTAGCCGGTGTTTACGGTTCCTGCAATTCTTATACAATTTTCAAATTATGCCTTAATCTAAGATTTAAGATTTCTTCGTTACCATTGAAGTTAATAGCAATTTTTATGTTTATTATTTATTTGTAATTATATTCTTGTTTGTTTATCTTTTGCAGTACATAGTATTTATTTGTAAACATTATTTTGTTTTACATTTTTAATTGAGTTTGTGCTGTTTTCATTTTACGCTTGCGCCTTTTACGCGCCTTGCGTCGCAAACGATCAAATTCTTTTATATGCTTAACAATGAAATGTTTAAAATCATCGCCTTCATATTGACGGCACGACATTGTGAATAATATTAGGGAATTAACATAGAAAAAAAATCTTATATCATAATTATTCATAGTTGAATTTGGGCCATGCTTTTTACGTTCCTCCTCATTCTGTTGCCGCTTGTTGTTGTAGTTGTTGTAGTTGTTGTAGTTGTTGTAGTTGTTATAATTGTTGTAATTATGTTTACGCACTTTGGGAACGGGCAGCGGCAGCTGCTCATCATCCCCGTATGAGTAGAGGCAACGATTACGTTTATTGTTGGCCACATTGAAATGTTGACGTAAATTATTATAAATGTTCATGCTTTTAATAGTGTTCAAATTGATGGTGTTGCTAGTGTTACTGATGATGATGTTGTTTTTGTTATTGTTATTGTTGTTGTTGTTTGTTGCGATTGTCGTTTGCCTTTTAAATGGTCCCGATATATGCGGCGCCACATGCTGTAGATACGGCCAACTATTGTTGCACGCCGCCTGCGCGCTGCTCGTTGGAATCGTTTGATATTTGTTATTAATTAGCATTGGCATATTGATGTTAGACTTAGCGTTTCTTATTGCATCGCGAACATTTCTATGATCTACAGCAGTGACTGCAACACGTCAATGATCCGAAATCAATGGACCCCAAAACATTTTAGATATTTTTGTATCGTCTTCGGTTAAAAAGAATTGACGTCCCAAATGCACAAACTCCTTTAGCGACAATTGGCCATCGCCATTTTTGTCTATCACAGCGAATGAAACGGCAGCATCCTCTTCAGAGAGTCCCAGACAGCGGAAGAAGAGCTTATATTGTTCGAGATCCAAATGGCCAGTATGATCAAAGTCAACGGCCTGTAAAATACAAATAAAACAACAAATTAGACATGTTATTATTATTAAATAAAATACAAATTTCTATTACCTTAAACAAATAGGGCAGAAAGCGTCCAATGCGTTTGGCCATTTTTTTATCATTCAGTCGATGATGTAAATCGGTTAAAAACTGCTCAGCAGTTACCAGATTATATGGTGTTATCTCACCAAATTGCTCCTCCCATGTTTGTTTAATCACATCGTTGAATTCGGCAGCAACTTCTGGCGTTAAATGTCCCAAATCATTAAAACGTTTTGCCAGCAATTTAAAATCATCATAGGATATGACACCATCATGATTAACATCCATAATGCGATGCAATGTACGCATTTTACGGCGCCAAAACTCAGAGTCACCCTATAAATAATTAAATGTAAATAAAAGAAATGTGAATTTAAATTTTTAAATAAAAGCGCAAAATTCAAATATTTAACTGCTGTCACTGCTTGCATTCTAAATGCACTGCTTCTACTTAACGTAATTGCTCATTTAACGAAGGCTACAGCGTAGACACAAACCGCACATGCAGCGCTTGCGCCACTTACTTTCTAGTATACCCTGTACCTAAGGGATACTGCAGTCGGGCATACTAGGCATTACTGCATTACTACTTGTCCTCTATTAAAATTTCTTTTTTAAATTTTTGTTGCAGAAAATTAAATACCCTAGGTTAAAATGCTAATAATTTAAACAAACAAAATCCAATTCGCAACCAATCGTATTTTCTATAAAGTAACAAAGTAAACTAACAAAAAAAAAAAAAGCAAACTTGCAGAGCTTTATTAGGATATCTATATGTAAAGGGAAAAAAAATATTCACCCATTTGTTCGCCTGCGCCTACATTTCCGATTGTTGCAATGTTAAATAAGCTATATAAGTATAAAGTGTGCTTATTTTCAGTAAAAACAATTATCGTCCCTATATACTATTATTAAAAAACTTATTACTTTTGCAAACATAATTTTTTTTTAATTCAAATGCGTTACATATTTTGTATCACAATTTTACAACCCTCTGCATGGGCTTATAAATTTGCAATTATTTGCACTGCTTTACATTTGCTCACATAACGAAGGCCTTAGCTTATACACAAACCAAAGATTTGATGCGCTTGCGCCACCCACGCACTCTGTTCAAATACAAAAAGCGAGTTCAAAAAACGACATTGAGCCAAATAAAAACAACTAATTTACAAATACACGTTTTAACTATATACAAAACACAATACGAATTTTCGCCACGTGGCAGTTCATTCACTTACCCGTTCGCTGTGCTTGGCATTAGCATTCCGGCGACGTCGCTCAAACTCATCATCTGAATCCGAATCGCTGTCGCTTTCCTCACGTCGCAATTTGGTTGCGTTTTTTTTGGAATATTGGCGCACGGCCAGAACAACAGCGTTATCTGTGGACTTTAAATGCCAGGCAGCATGAGATACACCATTCGAAACTAAGATCAGGCGCTGTAAGAAATACAAAATTTAATTATTACTTTAAATAACAGTTTTAAATAGCTTAAATTACATATTGATAGTCATTTGGGGAAAACTGCTTGCCCCATGCAAGCTTCATTTTCAATGTTGAAAAAAAACAACAAACAATAAACAAACAAACACATAAATTGTCTATAAATATTGTTTGTGTTTACTGTTGCATTAACAGAGTGCTGTTACACAATTTTTTGTGGCCTTTAGTATGTACTTATGTACTTATAAACAAATAATAATAATAATAAACTATATGAGCTATATATTGTTTTGTTGCTATTGCTAAGGTCAGTTCTTGATTCTTGTTATGAACCGGTTTGACAAGCGACCCTGAGACCCTTCAGTTCGCTAGAGTTGTAACTTTTCGTTCAATATTAGTTCAATTGAATTGATTGCAACTCAAATGAACAAACTACTCAACTACTGACTCCAAAAAAGAGCAGCTCAACTAACTCAACAAATTGAACTCAACATGAACTACAGCATAAACGTGTTACAGTTTGACAGCCATCAGCGACTTAAGTCACCACGTGGCGCATACACACACATACATATATATGTTAAGCACCAATGCACTTTCAACTGTAGCATTAAAATGGAGTTTTTTAATGTTTTTTTTTCGTTTGCCTTTTACATTGAAATTAAATTTTAATGAGTTTTTGAATTTGTTATTTTTGCCGGCAGTTGCCTAAAGATAACTGCATTTAAACATTTCTTTATTTGTTTTCGTTTTTCATTTTCTATTTTAATTACAATCCAGAAAAGTTGTCAACAACTTTTAGAGGCCCAAGATAATGGAAATTGTGAATGTTGCTGCTGGTTTCAATATGATAATGATGATGATATCATTATCAGCACCACAACCTTTTAAAACTTTTGAAACAAGTTTCATATTCAAAAAAAAACATACCAAAATAACTTGGTTAACTTGGCCATTATGCAAATGACAATCACGAGCCTCTTTCATATATATACATAAATAAATACATACATACAAAAGAGACTATTAATTAATACAAAACAAAATAGAGAAAAAGAAACAGTTGATTTATGTTTACTGCTTGAAAAACAAAACAAAGCTCAAAAGGAAGTCGAGCAACAGGTCAAAAACAAATGCCAAAAACTTGAAGCGAAAAGCAAAACCGGTAAGAGCGAGTGGCGGGGAGCGAGGGGCTTCGATGATGTTCTGGCATTTGCTAGAAATGTAACGAATTACATGTGAATGGTTTATGTCTTGACTAAGCAGCTAAACAAATTATTCCAAAACTGTATCAGGCTCAGCTCTGCCAATTACCACAAAACAGTGCCAGGCTCAGCTATCATTTGCTTCCGCTTTGTTTGTTTTTTGTTTTTTTCCTATATTTATTTTTGTTGTTGCCTTTTGGCGCTTTGCGCATGTTTTTAGTTGGTCACACATGAATTTGCGCAGTTCTTGAGACGCCCCAAATTCAATTTCTTTTCGGGGGATGGTTTGAAAGTTGCCCTCACTTTGTTGGTGTTGTTGTTGCAATGTAATATGAGCGACTTTTGCAATATTGATTGGTGCTAAGGCAAAGGGAGGAGTAGTGGATGATAAGAGGACTAGAGTTGTAGTAAATGTGAATGAATACAAATATGAATGATATTACTGATCTATATACATAAATACATTAACTGACGTACTGATATGTTAAATCCGTATTCCCCCTCCACAAAACACACACAAACTTTATAATACTTCAAAGTGCTTCTAAAACCCATCTCTTTCGCTCTCTCTTGCACTCACACACATAGTGGCCTCATTTCTTGTAGCTGTATAAGTGTTGCCCCTTCCCCTCTCATCTGCCTTGCATTTGTTAAGCGCTGTTTTTTTCTTTGAGCTCTTTGTAATGAAATTAACACAAAATACACACACACACGCTTACATTATTATAATAGCCTGTTGAGGGCGGCAAGGTAGAGAGGGGCTGCTGCTGCTGCTGGTGCTGTAGAGCGCCCACCGTTGCGGCCATATTGCGTTCCAGGATTTCTCTCGAAGTGCGCAAAAGGCCGCGGCTTACAATGGAGAAAGCCATTCTAAATGTTGTTTTTGTTTTGATATTTTGACCAATTTAACGGTAAAAATATTGCAATGTTTGTCTTTGTTGTTCTTGTTGTTGTTCCTGTATCAGGCAAGCGAAAAGAAATGTGCAAGCTGACGGCGTTGCTTAGCTGCTGCTATTGTTGTAAATGTTCTTTTTGAATTTGTTGTTGCAGTTGCAGCGCGCATTTAACAACCGGTTTAAGAATGTACACACACACACAATTAAACGAATTTTAATTAAAAAAAAATAAATTGTTGCAGTTTTGTTGTTTTGCTTTGCGTATTACACTTTGTTGCTCCTCTTTAACTTTGTCTTCTTCCTTCTTCGACTTCTTTCCGTTAAACACAACCGTTCGCTGGCGCGTTCGAATTCGTTTTGACAGCGGCCGTTGCGGCGAAAAGACATGAAAACAACATGAAGACGACGGCGACGCTGTAACAGAAGCGGCAAATGCGGCAGCGGCGCTTTCGATGTATGGATGTATGTATGCCTGTGTGATGTATGTATGTGTGTGAGTATGCGAAGCAGGGAGTGCGAGCATAGAAGGGCTGTGGCGAAGTTGCCAGAAAAATACAATACAAACACACACACACACACACATGCTGAGGCAGCCAGTATGAACAACAACAACAGATGTTTCAGGCCGGCCAGTGACTTGCAAACCCCACTTACACCTCATTTTAAAACATGCAATTGAATCAGAAGACATTTTTCTATGCAGTTATGTATGTACATATATATGTAAGTATGTAATGCATGTACATTTACGGTAGTTTGTATGCTTATTAATAAAATAAACAGAAACCTATTTAGGTCGGTGTCACAAATTGTCTTATGAACGGGCTGCCAGACAAACACACAAACACAAACATACATATATACATATATACACACGCATAAAATTACAACAACAAATGTAACAAAGAGTCGAACGGACGAGCGAGTTTTCTGTTTTCGTTCTACTTCTACTTCACTGCCTCAAGCACAAACTACACACACACACAGACGAATATTTACCACACGCATACTATAAGTACATACATACATAATTATATTAGGTGGTTTCATGCGAGCTAGCGTTCCTAATTATGAGTTACCAATTGTTCGTAAAAGAAAAAACATATAATTGGGCTATCTCTAATATCTCTTGTGGCTATCTCCAGATCTGAAAATCTACAAAGAAGATTGCCATCTCTTTTGTGTCTATACGTTCTTATTAATTGGTAAGTTATTGCTACCATGGTACCACCTAATATAATTACACCGTGCATGTACACATGAATGTGTGTATGTCTATATATGTATGTATGCCTAGTGCGGCATGTGTTTATGTTGTATAATTCGTCTTTTTTCAATAGAGTACCCTTCGACGCCCTTATAAACTTTTTTGCTAATGGTCCTGCAGGTGCAGACAACAGCGGAAGAAATGGAAAATCATAGAATATTGCATTGACTCGTAAACACATGTAAAGGCAGATGACTTGGCTAAATTTAACAGCTGTAATGCATCAGCTGTATATACACAATGTACATGTGTACATGCATTTGTATCTAATAAATTCTTGCACTTGTACTCTTGGCTTTCAATGGACAATTGCACATGTGAAACAAATAACATATTGGCTTAGACTGTTAACGGTCCCCAGCAGCGCGCCTTTATTTGTTGTTGTTACTGTATTCAGAGTGCAATGCACTCGAGCTTAAATGTGTTGGTTTGTCTCTCTGCCTGTCTGTCTGTGCATGTGTGTGACTGTGTTTGCATGCATGTGTGAGGTTTACAAGAACAACGCGCGTATCGGCGACTGTCAAAGAGTCACGTAACAATTTCAAGCGCCACTGAATGAAAACAATTTACATTTAACAATAACAACAGGTTCAAGAAAATGCATTAGTTGCCTTGCAATTTACATATGAATGTACATACATATATTTACATATTAATAACATAAACATATGTACATACATGTTTGTAGTAAAAATCAAATATCAATCACCCGCGCAATGAAATAAAAGTCACGCTTAACCCAGTCTATGCTTGGTAAACAGCTTAAATTTACATTTGTCATATTTTATTGAATTCCATGTTTTTTTATGATTTGTGCTCAACCTTTTATTACATAATTTGTACTCTATATTATTTAGATTTTTTATCAAATAAGAAGATTTATTTTTGCCCACATTATTCGTGAGCAGCATATCTAAAAATTTGACATAGGCGCAAATTTAGTTGCCAAAAAAGAAATCAAAAATTAGATAGAACTGCGTAATTTAAAAACAATTCACATAATGTACAATTGTATACATATATGTGTGTACATACGTTCACATACATATGTATGTATATTAAATTGTGTGTGAACGTCGCGTGGCTGCTATTATATAACACATGTACATATGTATGTATGCAGATCAAGCTTAGTTTGTTTTGTTTTTTGAGTCTCATGATTTGACATCTGTTGCTGTTTTTTACTTTTTTTGGTTTTTTTGCGCTGCTATTTGGCGCTCTTTCAAGGTTTTCTTTTCGTCTATTCGAGATTTCCGCAACGCCATTTAATTTTTGGCGTACGTGTTAGGCCTCATTCTCGGTTGCCGGCTGAGACTGCTACAAATACATGTATATTAACATACATACATGCATTCATATACATACAGCAAACATATGTATGTTTTTGGATATTTTCTATTTCATTGGTGCTGCCCTCTGGTTCTGTAGAGAGCAGATATGAACATAGTGATGTATGCAAATAAATATGTATATATGTATGTAATAGAGGTGGCTTGATGCAACATGAGGGCGTGCGCGCCGGTCATTGCCGTCTGTTGCTGGTGTTTTTGTATGCGGATTTTGGCACGTCGTCACCGAACCGCCGGCTGCGCCAGCAAAGCATCAGGCGCATTTTCATTTTATACCGTTGCCTTTAGATCTGCTTCTTTGACAAAATTTCTTGTGTCGTTTGCTGTGTGCATATGTAAATATGTAAGTGTGTGTGCATTCATTTTTTTGTGGCTTCGGGCATTGCCAGCCGTATGCAGTGTCTACGTGCGCCATGCAACGAATCCTTTTTTGTTGTCGTAGGTTCTAGTTAATGAAACTGAAACATAAAACATGTACAAACAGACATACATATGTTTGTATATATATGTATGTACGCCTGTGCATTCATACATACATATGTATGTATATACGTATGTGCCTATTTATTTTTCAGCTTACAGTTATTCATGGACAACTGAAACGGTCGCCTTATCAACGACCTGTTTATGCTATTCTTCATTGCTCGCTGTAGTTGTTGTTGCATTTGATAAAAAACAACAACAACAGCGGATTTTTGTCCATTTAAGTTTTGTAAATGCGGCGCGGCCACTTTATGTGTAAAGATTAGGCCAAAGAGTAAACAGAAATAAGCGAGGGTCGCTCAATAAATAATTTGGTTATGTATTGATATGCACATTAGTTCAACATATTAAATATGTATGTATGTATGTAAATTTTTACATACATACTTAGTTACATTTATACATGTATATGTAGTTTTTTAATTGTGTTTATACGCTCGCATAACTGATTACCACAAACAAAGTTTCGAAATATTTTTTGAAAATTGGGTAAATAGGGAGCAATTGGTAAACATTATTTTTCATACAAAATGGATGTGTGCATACATATGTACATATGTATGTGATATGTTGGTATAAACTGCCAAAGATCAAGCTTTGTTTATTCGCGACCCTCGCGTTGCTGTTAAGAAAAAAAGAAATACATACATACATACATATATGATTTAGAAATGTAGGACAGAAACATATAAAAATAGGCTTTAATCGATTGCTAATGATTAATTAATAAAATTAACACCTGATCTATAAACAAATGTAAGCATATGAAAAACAATTAACCTTGTACAGCAAACAATAGAAAAGGCAAAAAATCAAAACAACATGTGAAAAGTCTAAGCAAACAGCAGAAGAAAAGCATTGCACAAAAAACACATACATATATACTATGTATGTATGCATACATATATACTATGTATGTATGCATACATTTGTATGAACAATATCTATGTATGTATGTGTGTAAATATTATGGTGGTGATACATTTACTGTAAATTACAACAGAAGTGGCAACCATGAAAATCTGAAAATCTTTATTGCAGAGCTTTGTAGAGTGTACACCCAATAAAGTTAACTACAAAAATTTTCACTTTAGCAACGAAATAACTACTACAATAGAAACTGTTGTAAAGTAAATTTATGTATATATGTATGTATGCATACATATATATACTTTATTTTCTGATATTTGTCTCCCTATTCAAAGTTTATAAAATCAAATGTCAATGAAAAAGAATGCCAACTGTACATAGTGTTAACCCCTTCCCACTAAATGGTCAAGTGCTAAGTGGTAAACAGCAACTCCCCATTTCGATGGCTTTTTGGCTGTAAAATTATAAATTTATAGTTATTAATATATACGCTTTACTTTATCTCTTAACAAAAATAAGAGTAAACTCTAACGTCGGCGACGTTGAAACCGGCACGTTAGCCGAAAAATATTTATTTATATTGTGTGTAAACAAAATTGTAAAAGTAACAAGAAATAGTAAACAACAAGAGGCCGCCAAAAGTCTAGACTTTAGAGTACTTATCTTATTACTGTTTGGTCAAAATAAAATTGGAAGATACTGATTAGGTGTAATGTAGGAGGAGGGCTTCCCATTTGTCGGCGGCGCCTGACAAGGGTTTTTTACTTAATGAAAAGTTGTAATTCATTACGACACATATTCAAAAAATAAATTAACGCGCCTAAATAGAGTTGCACATAGGCCAGTGCTGCCTTACAAAGAACGATTTCACTGTTGTCCTACTAAGATTGTATATATTTAAAAAAACTATCGTATACCGATGCAATTATATTTTCATTTTCAATCGAGAATACCAATATGAGCGCGAAACAATTTTTTCTTTTCAAAACTCGTTTGATATTTTTACCCACACGAAAGATAAGACATGTTTTTGTTTTTTATTTATTTGTTACTATATATTTTATTATAAATATATATTTTACTTTGAGAGGAATATATACAAAGTTAACCATTACACGCTTTGCCAGCGCATTTTGTGAGATTCTGAAGTAAAATATCATACAAAGCCCGTTCAATAGGCAGCAAATCGTATGCGATATTCGTCAATTGATACGGATCCTGCACCAGATCATATGCTTCCACAAAAATCTAGGCAAATATAAAAGTTAGTTATTATATTTTATATATTCTAAATAAGAGTACATTACCTCAGTATCCCGGAATTCGCAATAGATGCGATCGAGTTTGTACCGAAAATCGCGAACACAGACGTATGTATTGTTCCAGGCATCCTGACAATGACAATCTGCATCTCTGGTACATTGTGCCAAATGATCCCTACGCTGCCAAGGGCATTCCGGATTATACGTATCATCGTTTCCTTCGCCCCAATACTCAATGAGCATGGTGCGTTCATATGAGGATTGTAACGTAAGATTTGTCTGTTGCGCCCCTAAGAGTTCAGCCCTTAAAGATCGGCCATCCATATAATTGGGTATCGGCAAGCCGGCCCACTCCAATATAGTAGGCGCCAGATCTAACAAACTAACTGGCATATCCATGATAAGACCAGTGGGCACATCCGGTCCACGAACAAATAAGGGCACTTTGATGTCCGTCTCATATGGTTGGCGTTTATCAAAGGGTTGCGCGAATTGACCCAAGTGATAACCATTATCTGAAGTGTATATAATATACGTATTTTCAAGGCTGTTAGTTTCATTCAGCACTGTCCACAAATTGGCCATCATTTCATCAACTGAAAGCAGGGTTTCCCATCTGCTCTGAAAGTATTTATCTACAGTTTTGACTGTGTCATTTGGTAGATGTTTAGCTGATCCAACCAACCAGTGTTTATCTGCGGAAAACTATTTATTGTAAATATTAATAAGAAAAATAAAAAGTATCTTTGGCATACCAAAGTTCTGTTACCCTTGCAGAAAAGATTTAAAAAAAAAACAACAGTTTTGCGAAACTTATTTATAAAACATTTGCGATCGGTTTAAAAATGATATAAACAGTTATCATTCTACGCACCGTTTGTGGCACTTAACAGTTTTTAAGAAATAAAAAATAAATTAAAACGTTAATAGTAAATGAGAGATATCTCTATATATATAAAACTATTCAGCCTGCCCGATTGACGACTCACGAGCAGACCAACTGGTAAAAGCTAGAAACCTGAAATTTATGCCAATAGCTTATTAATATATCGAAGTCTGGCACTCTGAAAAAATTCTATTAAAAATATATCGGGAAGTGGGAGAAAAATGCATTTTTTAAAAGTATAGGCCCTACGCTCTCCCTAATAACTCTACTTCCTTAATTTTATCATGGCCGGAATGATCTGGTATATTATAATAAAATCATATAAATTTAAGTTTATCATAAGTAATAAGAATAACGAATATATGTAAAATAAAAAAACCCTTGTTTTGTAGTGACTAGTGCCCTGTTATACAAGCTTTTACTTGTTGCACAAGGATAACAACTAAATAATAAATTAATAAATAAAAAATAAAATTGCATCTTGGTTCCCTGGGTATATGTTATTATAAATTTCAGGGTTTTTTTGTGACACAAAAATATAATCATGATAAAATAAATATATAACAATCTTACTCGCATCGGGAACATTGAAGCTTGGTGTACGTAATGCCGAGACCTGGGCAAAGGCACCCTTATGACGCGGTGCCGGTGTAAAGGGTGCATGTGCGGCTGGTGGTGAAATCATGGCAAAAAATGGCACCTGCTGCTGTTGATTTTGGCCAGTTACATGGCGAATGAATGAAGCTGCACGGTTGCTCAAAAGATCTGTCAGATATGTATCCGTATAGCTCACATTCTGTGCATTTTCACGCAATGTATAGTTATAATAGCGCGAATTGCCATGCAGGCCATGGAACTCATGCCAGCCGGGTGGTATCTCGGCGCCATGGAACTGATTTAAATATTTGCCGCCAAAGAATGTGCGATAGCCATGTTGCTGCAGCATCACAGGCAATGCGCGTGGCTCGAATCTCTCACGCCAGAGTTGACCGTTGCAGCCACCGTTTAGGGAATTGTTGAATGTTCCGTGATTGTGCGCGTACTGACCCGTAAGAAGACTTGCCCGTGCGGGGCAACAAAGCGGCGTGTTTGTGAATGCATTGGTAAACCGTGTACCAGATTGTTTGAACAGCTCAACGGTCTGTTGTAGCGGGTACATACCGTGCAGCTCCACATCCTGATCATCGGTGACTATCAAAAGTATATTGGGTGGGGTTGAACTTAAGGCATAGTCGATGCACAGTATTATACTGATTTTCGCAAGAATGTTAAACTATTTTGGGGAATGAAATTAAGGAAAATAACTACGCAAGATTGGAATAATTATATTTACCATTTTAAATCATATGTCTCTTAGGTACATACATACATATGTATGTTGTTATTTTTGTTAAATGAGTTTTGTTTACATGCTTGTTTACATAGAATACTTTTTAAAACTGCCTGCAAAATTTTTTTAAACCTAGCATTTGCAGACAATTTATCAGCTGTATTGCTATTGTATAGCAATACATCGATAACTGTCCTGTGCTTGTAAAATATATTTAACGATAGTATAAATGTCCATATTTAGTGCTTGCAAACTTTTGATATACCAATGGCAAATAATATCGATTAGCATAATATATCGGGACCTGTTATTTGATAAGATCTCGATAGTCTCATTCTTCTTATGCCAGCACTTGCGCTGCGCCAAAATATAAAAACCAAGATTTAAATACCTACAATTATCCAATGTTAAATGCCTACATATGTACCAAAGGTGTGCCAAAAATTTAATTATACATACATATACAAATTTGCCTATATTTCCGTCACACAAAGTAACGGTCGTGCGCCTGGCACTGGCCATTAAAGCATTTCCTCCACTATGTGCTGGTATACAATAAATTTTCATTTTTATGTATGATCGCACACTATCGTAAAATCATCGATTGTGAAATTATGACACTAAACAGCAATATATCGATAGTTGCTCGATGTTTTAGCAGCACTACTAGCGCACACAAAATGAAAAAAGTCGCAGCAGCAGCATAGATTTATTGATTTTAATATTGAAGTTTTGGAATTGTTCACACGGTGAATTCAATTAACTAAAGCAGCATTATGGAGGCGCTGGTGAATTATAGCAGCGAGGACGACAACGAAGATGATATTGGCTACAATATAAGGGTAAATAGCAACACATGCAATTTTAGGAACAAGTAAAATGAAGAATGCCGAAAGTCAAAACATTTATTTTGTGTATACATTTTACCGAGGCGTGCGTGTATGTATGTGTATGTAAAATTGTATGTATGCATATGTGTAAAAAAAAATAATTATCAAAAAAATTACATATGTATAGCGGCGAGTTTTGCATTGAATATGAAATCAAAACAAGAACTCATCCTCCTCCCCCATGCACAACCCAATTTTCCCACTCTCTATATATGTATGTAGTTGTATCTAGTGCTTTAGTAAAATAATGCGAATTTGCTGTTTCTGAATAGTTAAAAAATTCCCCTAGGCACCACCATCAACAACAGCAGCAACATCCTCACGAAAGCGCAGCCCACTCGGTCGTCGACGTTCACGATCCAATACACCGTCACCGGGAACACGGACAACATCATCATCTTTAGCTGTTGTAAAGCAGCACAAGTCCAAAAACAAACACAGTGATCGTCACTCACGACGCCAACGTCGACGTTCGAACAGCGCCAGCAGCGCTGCCAGCGGAAACAGCATTCAAAGTGACAGCAAAGATATGTCAAAGAAACGTCTGGCAACGCTGTCGCCGCCATTACACTCATCTTCGTCCAAGGTGACCACAGATCATCTTATGTCGAATACGCCGCCATTGCCAACTGGCAGTGGACGTCATGGCCATCATCATCATCACCATCACAAGAACCGAAGCAGTCGCCATAATAACAACAACAATGAGGTAAAATATTGTTATATTTACCATATACATATATATTAAATGCCTCATATAAATAATGATAATGTGCCAAAAACTAAGGACAAGTTATTAATCTGGAAAAAAGTTGGAAAAATATTATAACTGTTATAAAAAGGTGTAAAAAATTGATAGAGTTACGTTGATCGTGTCCGACAGCATGACAAACTGGTTGACATAGCGACACAATCTTGCCGATTTTTAATCACATAAACTCGTTCGACATAATTTCATTTAAAAAGAAATAACAAACAATATACAATAGGTAAAATTGTAGGCTGCCCGTGCTTTTTAAGAAACCCTACACCATTATATCAACCAGTCTACAATCGAGGATCAGGTTTCATTATTTGCAAGCTCATGCAGTATTCGCCCGATCAAGCATACCAAGCTTCTAGCACAGAAGTAAAGGATCCTCGAATTTTGATCAATTCAATAGGAAAGTTTCATACCAATACTTAAGTCCGAAGCTCGACGAAGTTACTTATTGTAAATATAATTAATTATGAATGATTTCGTAACTATTCCCAAACATACAAAACAGTTATTAAACCCCGCCTCAAAAAGAAAAGTTCAATTTCATTGTTAACAAAGTAAATATACTAAAATATTTGTCCTTCAACTGTGGCGCATATATTCAAATATTTATATGAGGTACAAATAGTCATAGTTTAATTTATTTAACTGTTGTTCAAAACGTATTATGTACATATATATTTATATATAGGTATAAAGAACATACATATATACTATAATACTATATATATGGACATTTTATATAATATTTTAAATGTTCTAGTTTATTGATTCCATTGATGGTTTTGTGTGTCCTCAATTCCAATTATAAATTTATACAACTTTTATTGTTTTTTGTTGGTCCGTTTCTGCCTGAAGCTCCTTTTGAAGAGGGGCGACAAGAGGGCATTCATTGTACCCAGTAGTGTGTGTGTTTTGTGTCCTGCTGGACATTATTTAATTTTAATTTTTTTTTTTTTTTGGTGTCGGAGTCAAGGTTGTTGTAACTACTCTATATATTACCTATTTCAATCCTAATTCAAATTCTTATTTTTATATTCGTATTTTGTTATTTATTAACATAATTAAGCTTAATCTTTTAAATGCAACATTTATATTTATATATGACTAAAATATACCATTTTATTATTGTTATTATTGTGTAAACAAACCAAAAAAAAAAAACATTGAAAAAAAATTAAAACAAATGAAAATAGTTTCGAACATGACTTAGACCTAGCTACAAAAAAAAAAACACCTTTTAGAGAACTGAAAACAAAATACTGAACAAATGAAAACGATAACGACACAAACAGATATAGAGACGTGACAGTTTCTCGAGTTATTAGAGTTGTTTCAACGCGACCAACAGGGTTTGTGTCCCAATCCTTTAACTCCTTTGAACACACTCTGAACGCATGGTTGCGACAAAGAGAGAAAGATGAGCGAGAGGCATCAATGTGAGTATTGCAACAATAAAAATCAAATCTAGCATTTAAATTACACACTTAATTATGTACTTATCAAACTTTAAACAAAATACAAATTTGTGTGAGACCAACAACAACATCGGCAACAGCAGCAGCAGAGCAGCGGCAGAGACAACAATGAAACTACTAAACATCTTTTGCAGCCAAATACCAGCAATGAACCACAACAACAACATCCCAAAAATCCACAACATTCGCATGGACCAACAAAGCAGAGCGATTCAACAACAACAACAAAACAAAAATCCTTTTTGGGTTCTCTTACAACAACTTTGTGCCCAGCGAGTTTTTCTTTAAATTAATTTTTTGTGTTTTATTTTTATTTTTAATTTTACTCTTTTTTTAATTTCATTTGATTACCCTTGAGCAATTTGTTGTAGCTAAAGCCAATGCATTAATATAAAATTCCGCTGCCTGCGTCTGTTTCATTGCAGGATGCGCACGGACATGGCCGCCAGCGCGACTCAGATCGCCATAGAGAGAAGGATCGCGACAAGGACTATAGCAAGGTAAGTACATGTAAATTATATGCCAATGATAACGAATTGATGATTAAACATTGACTGAGAGTAGGCGCCAATTATAATGTTTATTAAATAAAATTTAATAGTATTTAAAAACTTAAATCTATTTTGAAAGCATTACGTTAGTGTTTAAATTAAGACAGTTGAATTTATCTATTTTAAATACATAATAAATGTTTAATTTGCAATTTCGTATCATTGGCACTTTTGTTCTACAATTTAATATCATTTCAAAATCTTTTACAGAGCGAGCGCCATCATCGCACCAAAGAGAGCAATAAGGATAGCGACTACAAGCGTGAGCGCGATCGTGAGCGTGATGATCGTCGACATGGCAGCAGCAGCGGCAGAGATAAGGACAAGGATAGAAGTGGATCGCGTCATCATAATAAGGAATCGCGTTATAGCGAAGGCTCACGCACTCACACCACTTCCTTAACATCACCCTCGACGTACAAATCTCAGTCGCAGCAATCGCAGCTGCATCAACGCTCCTATGATGAGCGTAATCGCCGTCGCCGTGACTCACGCTCCCGCTCACGTTCTCGCTCCCACTCACGCACGCCGAATGATACGTCGACCAGTCGCCGACGTCAGGCTCAGTCACACACTCAGACGCAGTCGCAGTCACAGACATCACGAAAATATCGTAAGCGCGAGTTACGCGACTCCAGCAGTCGTTCCAAATCGCCACCAGAGCGTTGGAGCAATGCCAAAAAGCCAAACGATGCTGAAGCGCATTTTAGATCAACTGGTCTGCTACCTAATAAACCTGCAGTGTCGGTGTCCTTATCGATGCTACCAACATCAGTTTCAAGCACAACCGTAGCAGCTGCACTAAATGTCGCTGCACTGAATATCCCTGTGCCTGGTGGTGGCGTTGGTGTTGGTATTGGCAGTGGCAACGGTGGCGGTTTGCTGCCTACGCCCAATTATGTACCCAAAATACCATCGCTAATGTCTCTGGACCTGAGCACGCCGCCAAATGCTATGGGCGATGTTCATCATCAAGGAACTTCGCAGTTGCCCAAGTACTACAATCCGGGCATTATTAATGCCAATCGCTTTGCCGAACAACAGCAGAAGCGTAAGTTGCTCTGGGGTTCAAAGAAGAGCGATGATTCGGCCAACAAGTGGGGCAATGCGCACTTTTCTCAGGATTCAGACGGCAAGATGGCATCTAAGTTTATGCGCCTTATGGGAATGAAAACTAGTAATAATAACAATAGCACTAATAACAACAATGGCAATGATGAACCAACAACGGAGCTCCCCACCACCAGCAGCAGCAGCAGCAACAACAATAACAGCAACAACAACAACAGCAGCAATGGCTGCAGCGGCGTCTCTACGGATTCTGTGCCCTCGGATGTGCAGCTTCGTCAACGCATGTTCTCCAACATGGAGCAGCAGTACGAGGTGGCACGCGCCGCCACCCACACAATGCGCGGCGTGGGACTTGGCTTTGGTTCACAGCCGCGTAGCTACTAAGATGTTGAAATGTCGTTTATATCAGCTACTGAAAACCGGAACTCTTATAGTGCTGCCAGCAAGCTGTAGATATTATGACGGCGGCGCCTTGGCACTCAATGAGTCGGATCAAATTGTTCTTATTATTTGTTGCCACAAAGAATATCTTTTTTTTTTGTATTCAAATAAATTTGCAAAGAAATGATTAAATTTCAAATTGTTATTCAACATTTAGTTATTTCTTTTGCAAAAATGTGTACTGTTGTTGGATAAGTATAACTTAGAGAAAAGTAACCCAAATTAAAAAACTATCTAGATTTTATTAATATAACATGACTTAGTTTTTCTACACATCAAATCTTTGACAAAACCATTGATAAAGACATTATCCAAATCTCTTAAAGTGTACATCTTTTGTTTGTCTAGGAAAGTGTATTCAAATGGGTATAGGGAAAAGTATTAACGAGTTGAAAAAGCTTTTTTTTATTATATTAATAATGAATTGAATATTTATACTGAATTTCTAAACCAATCAAATTTTTACAGTAAATGTGTATTGAAAGCATTTTCCGAACTTCTTCAGTTATTTATATTATATTAGATCATTCCGGCGTGCATTGCAATAAATAAAATAGGATAAAAAAAAAAACTAATTATATTCTGCAATGTTACTATTATTGTAGTCTACTGCGCCCCTCTAATGCTTCAGATGATTTTTTTTATACAAATTGTTCTTAAATTGAAAATTATATTGATAAAGCTTGATAGGAAAATTATTGGATTGAAATAGTATTTATATTTGTCTGATTAATACTGAAAGAATTTCAAGTCAAGTTTGACCTAAATCGGATTATTATATCATATGGCTGCCAAATAAACAATCGGTCAAAAAGTGCTTGAATTGAAAACTAATTTGTTTTTAAAAGATATCGAAATTAAACTCAATATTTCGAGGTAGAATTATGATTTGTACAATCTGACCCAGTTTGACCTAAATAGGAAAAATCGGTCGAGTATTTAATGTTTTCGTAGAAGACCATTGCAAGGGTATATAGCTTCGGCGTGCCGAAGAGAGCTGTGTCTATCTTATTTCTTAACAAATTGTGGTCTTAAATTGAAAGTTTTATTGATAAAGCTTAATAGAGAAATGATTGGATTGAAATAGTATATTTAACTAATTGATATCGGAAGAATTTTAAGTCTCAAGTGAATAGTAACTTCAAATTACAGTTTTAGAGACTCATATTCTTTTTTATTTAATTTTTTTTTACATGGATTTGTTTTATTGAATTGAATCAAACTTTTCTTATTTTGTATAAACATATACGTGTTAGGAGTTACAATTATCATTTAATTGAAGTGTTTAAACAATGCGAGGTTAGAACAACTTAACAAGGACAAAGTTAAGGGAGCCGTAGCGCCCCTACATAAAAAATATTAATTAAAAAACATTATTAAAGTTTGATAGCTGAAAAACAGCTAATTATAGCGCATAACAAGCTAAATATGCTAACTGCGTGCCATAGCAGCGAGCAATTTGTTATGCACACCGCAGTGATTCGATAGCTGGTAACTATCGATAGCAACGATGACAATAACAATAATCAGCTGAAGCAGCTCTTGTGCCACGCAAAATAATAAATTCGGTTTATTTTTTAATTAACGACAAATAAGACCTAGGCAATAATTGGGCATTGTGCAAGGCAGCGCGCAGCAGCGGGACGAAGACAGCAGGCAGCATGTCGTGGCTAAACAATAGCCTAAACACCCTCAAAGGACAATTGACGAACTTGGCTCAGGAGGTGCTGGCCGACACAGCCGGACCCGGCGATGATGATTATCGCGGCGACGAGGTTAATACTAAAACGGCACTCGAGCTACTAACCGAGACGCAACTGCAAAAGGAGCAGTTGGACAAGGTGTGCGAGGATAAAGATCGTGAGGTAAGGCAAATATACGGGATAAGGGAATTTCCCCTTTCGCTGCACGCCACACAATGTTGCAGTTGTTGTTGCTATTGTGACAGCTGGTTTGGTTGGTTTGTTGGTATATTGTGCTGTCTCCATTGAAGCTGCAACTTGCAATGCACTTGTAGGACTTCCTTACAGCCAGTTCCTGCACACGCCCTCCCCCGCTGCACCAAATATTTGTTAGTATGCACGCCTAACATGCCGCATCTCTTTCTTTCACAGATTGTCGCACTACGCAAGCAGATTACAACGCTAAAAACTCAAAAAATTAGCAAAGGAGTTGGCAGTGACGGAGATGGAGATGTTGACAGTCCAGCGGCAGGGGGCAGACGCAGCGAGACAAAATCTTCGGTGAGTGGAGCTCTTGCTGCAAAAACACTTTGATTAACATGTGTGGCAACATCACACTCACAACTGCCAGCCAACGCAATGCATTTCCGGTTTTGTTAGCCTCTTTCCCCAAATGTTGCATGTGCATCATTAAGTTAGTTGTTTGTATAAATTGTATATATATATATATATATCTGATTCCATATCATTTGTGTGCTCTGTTTGCCCGCGCGTTATTTGCACGCGGCGATAAGCAAACTACATCGGCATCGTTGTCGGTTGCACGTCAAATATTCTCTCACTCATATCCCTAAATTAATATTTAAATTGTGATAAGCAGAGGCAGCTCAGGAGCAGCAGCAGCGCGGCAATAGCTTATCTGCTTCCTCAGGCCCCCTGTGCCCGCCCTTTGTGTTGCCTTGTGGTAATAACCAATGTAGCCTTATCAATGCTTACCTGCTGCCACATTATGTTGCGCACTCAGATAAGCAGCAGGCCAGCCCATCCCCAAACCTCCTGCCTCTAGGTGAAACTATGCCACATTTATGTACATATTATTTACTAGCCTCTCTTCTATGGAAAAGCATTTACGAAAATTTCTATTTGATTTCACATTACGTTCTATTTGCTAGCTCAGTCATAAATTGGATATGGTTTTGTATTTTTTCGCCCATATGCTCCACTCCTGGATATGTCATATCTATATATCTATATCTATATCTATATATATATATACGTATGTATACATATAAATAATATATGGCTATAACTGAATCCTCATCATCTGGCCGCCGCCCTGTTTGTTTAATTTACCGAATTATTTCTGATTATGTCGCCTATCAACCAGTTTCCGTACCCGTACTTATACCACGTACCCAAGCCCGAACCCTTCCCCCAAGCGACCTGCGACCTGACTGATATCATCGTTGGGATTGGGTGGGGTTCTTGAAATATGGGCTTGGGGTTTGTATCTTTTTTTTTTTTTTTAATGCGAGTATTTAGACAATTTATGCACAACTGTACCACACGTTTGGATTAGTTTAACCAAATATGCGATTAGACTCTGTAGCTTAAAAAATAAGATTGAAGCTAATTTAACAATTTTTCAGGTGCCCTAGTAGGTATATATATTTTTTCGATTCGCATCAGCAGCTAAGTTGATCTAACTATATTCGTTTGTTTAACTGATGGCATATAATTTGGTACTTACTATAAAAGTTGGCAATCTCCGCATCCTCTCAAATCGTTGATGTTAATTTTTAATCACAATTTTGAATTTTTATTTTTGAATTTTAATTTTAAATACATTCACATATTGAACTTTAGTAAAAACTTCCTAGTCATAGGAAAATAAATGAAAAAGTTATTCAATAAACTGTTTTCGGAAGTGCAGGATCTCTTCTCTGATCTTTATAGTTGCTTTCAGAGTTTTAGTTTATATAATTTGTTATATCTCGTCGATTCCAATTGTCATAATTATTTAATAATAAAAAATCAAAGTGGATCTTCAAAATGAAATAATATAAATATATATGATGTTCATGTTCATATCAAAAGTCAATTTTATATGTTGCAAAATACAATGCCATTATCTAAAGGTAATGCCAAATGATTATAGGAAGACCTTTAGATTTATAACTGATTGCGATTTATGGGTGTCAATAGAAAGTGTGTCTTAATGTTTAATTAATGATACTTACTTTAATTAAAAATATGTAGCGTATAAGTATGTGATTGATATGTACATAAATTTAATATTTCTCTCAAGTAATTCGTTCAAATTAAACAAATGAAATTACTTTTGACACTTGTTAATATCAATTATTCGACTGTGTCATGCATGTCTTTCAAATGCTTACAAATACAAATGATTAAATGTGTCTAAAACATTTGTACTAACTACTTATACAAACCTGTTTATAAGTTCTCAGCATTTGTGGCTTTGATTGTTAGAATTGCTTGCTCAATTGTTTGGCTTATTGCTTGCAAGCATTTAAAGTCAACATGATTTCAAAATACAAATCAAACAAATGAAATGAACTTGTAAATGCAATTGAAATGAACTTGTAAATGCAGTTGGTAATCAATGTGCTATATATGTGACTTATATATTTTTGTTTTATTGATATTACACAAAAATGAAGAAAACCTTAGAAAAGATTTTGTGAAATTTGAGTTACTCTGAAATGTTGCTTGATGTTAACTTTCAATTGCAAATGATATACGAGTTACTGAACTTAACTTTGTTTCTTTTAAGATAGGCTCGTTTGGGTTTAAAATAAGTTAATTCTTTAAACAAAAAATTAACTTTAAACTACAACTTTATTTAAAAACTTGACTTTACTAACTATTTTTATATAAACTATAATATTTAGTTCTTTGATTTAGCCCGAAAGAACTATCCAGGTGTCTCTGTGCTACATAGAAGGGAGCTTGGAAAAGGGGGTTTGTTAATGTCGGATGTTATCTGTGGGTGTTTTGTTTATCTATCTACTGGATCGATAGCAGCCGCCATATTGTTTTGCATAATTGCGCTAGGCGGGCGGTAGATAAGCGCAGATGTACCCTCTACTAGCTGACAATGTTCCATATATACCATTTACCCATTAACCATTTAACAAATGTGACCAAAGTTGGTCGATTGTTATCTTATCCGGGTAGTTGGACTGGCCAGGATTCGTTGGTTGGGCGGCTTATCAGAGACTATTGCAATTGAAGGGGTTGGGAATTTTGGGGCGTCCATTGTGCTAGGGGTTGCGACTGCTGGCTATAAAAGCGGAGCCACCTGATCATTGTCATTCATTTCGTTTGCTGCGATCGTCGACCGGCTTCTGATATATATTTTATATATTTTTTTATTTTGAATCGTCTCGAACCCGCATAAAGTGTTAATTTCCCAAAACGTTTTTTTGTCGGTTTTTTTGTTTTTTTTGGTTGGTTGCCTGCTTGTGCTATTGTTGGCCTAAAAAGACATAAAACGCAATTTGCATTTGAAAATCGTGTGAAATTTTCCTTATAAAAAGCAGGTCAACAGCAAATACATATAAGTATTTTTGTTTTTTATTTGTTTGCTTCTATTCTTTTTTTGTTTTTTTTTGTACCGGAAGTTGCGACTGCAGTTCAGGTGAGTTTAAAAAAGATAAAAAAAAAAGAGAAAAAAATTAAAAATTATAAAATTTGATACCGAAAATGTATTTTCCACGCGCCGCCAACGCCGCAATAGCCAAATTAGTTTAATTGTTCAATTTAAACGCAATGATTAGACGAGCGGTCAGGTAAATCTCTTTCCCGCCCTCTGGCTCTGGCTCTGGCTCGACATGAGCGATGAGCACGCACCTGGCGTTGATAATGAGTCTCAAGCGTCCAGGATGAGTGGTGCTCTGCGGGGGGAGGAGCTGGCACATTGGGGATTACGAGTGAACTGACATCAAATTGAAAGCTAGTTGACATGTGGTCGGGTAATGAAGCGAGTCGCAAGTGCAAGGAGAGAAACAGCGGGATGGTCGATGGATGGGTTAGTGGAGCAGCAAGGGGGTTTGGGGAATGTGTGGAAGGATGATATTAGATGGCGCTTGTGTTATGGCATGCACTATGGCCGGAAGCACGCCATGTTGGCATCGTCGCGTTCCAACAACAAATATAAACTATTTGAAATTATTAACTTATATTACATGTTAGGCTACAAAATGTACAGATGATGTACAGTCATTGCGTTAGATCATCAAAAAATATATAAAAAAAAATATATATTTATATATTCATATTTTAAATAAGTTTTCGTTGCTTCTCATTCGACACATCTATATCCAAATGAAGCGACTCTAATCAACATAGTCTGTTCAGTTGTCGAGGGCTTGAATACAGGGTATCAGTGGGTGTTTGATTGGATTGGTTACTTTTGATTTAGTTTTTATTTAGTTTGGTTGTTAGGTGCCTTCATTTTTGGGGCCACGTCAGCCTTAAAAGCGAATCGTGTGCCATTTGACAAAGTTGATTTGTTACGCTCGGTCAAACTGTGTCAAATGGCTTTCAGCTGCACTTGTTGTTATTATTATTGTTGTTGTTATTATTGTTGCTGTTGCTGCTGCTGCTTGTTGTTCATAATTAGTGCAGCAATTTCGTTGACAGAACGACAGGGGAGGGGGTGGGACGTTTAGTCGGTTAACTTAGTTGTTTTGCTATATGCCATTGGTTCTACCAGTTAGCCATGGATCGAACAGTGAGAAGCCTTGTCCAATTTGCGTGTCAATCTTTGATCTTCGTATTTTTCGTGTTTTTTTTTTTTGGATTCTATGTGCAATTTTTTCACAGCATTTTTCATCTGAATAAAAACAACAACAAATCAAAAAAAAAGCAGCAGCAATAAACATAATTATAAAAAAAAATAAATTTATTTACAAAAAATGTTTTTTTTGTAGATATTCCCATTTCGAGCTAATTTCTTTATGATTTGTATTTGTTAAAAAAAAATCAGACTAAAAAATGTAATTAAAAAATTATATTAAAGATATAGGTTTTTATATCAATTGATCTTAAAAAAAACATTCTTTAAATAAATTTTAAATCTATTTTAATTGATAGACATTTTCATCATTTTGCAATCGCTTTTTTTAAATAATTTTATAACCATATTAATTTTATTTCTTATTTAAAATCTGTTGCATTGGAAATAGCTATGAAATTTAAATATTTTTTATTTTTAAGTTACTTTTATTACTGAAAATTGAACCCTAGCATTTGTGTGTCAGGTTTTAGCATTCTTTCACAAATAAATATTAAATAAATTTGAATTAATGAAAAGGGCTTATAAAATATATTTTTTTAATATTAATTTTTTAATGCAAAATGCGCATTTTAATTTGATGTACTGTACTAGAATTAATAATAACAATAATTTTTTTTTTTTACGCATCCTTAAACAATATACTGTTTGCTTTGCTTACAATTGATACAAATTTAGTGTATTTAGCGTGCGTTGCTACGCCCTTTCTTCAAGAAAATATAAGCAAGAAACAAACTAATTATGTTCTAGTTGACCCGAAAAACTTTCTTCTGCTCTAAAAATTATTTCTAGTGGCGCTACGTCTGATACTTTCAAATAATATAACATAATTCGTATTCATGTAAAAAATACTGCCTACTGTGATTTTCATATTTAATTTGAAAAATACTGCCTACTGTAATTATTTTAACAGTGCTGTGTACGTTAACAGTGCTGTACACGTTAACAGTGCTGTATACGTTAACAGTGCTGTGTACGTTAACAGTGCTGTGTACGTTAACTGTGCTGCATACGTTAACAGTGCTTTATACGTTAACAGAACCGCATACGTTAACAGTGAGTGCATCTGTTAAGGCCCTAGCGACCTTTTCGGAAAGTTTTCCCAACATTTTCTTTACTAAAAATCTTCCTCTGGTAATTACGACTAACTAAAATACATATTTGAGCCAAATCGGCACCATTTTAATATACATATATAGAGATTACCTTTTGTTTATAATCGTAAGCTAGTTAATCTTTATCTCGCTTATATTTTAGTTCATATGTCAATGATTTCACATACGTTTTTAAGTAGTTTACTTGGGAAATTGTACTCTCTTGGTCTACAATAATTGCACGCACTGATCCATTGATGATGATTATGATGTTATTAAACTGTAATCGTGATTAAAAGATCATTCTTATGTTTCAACATGGACTGACGCCGCCCATTGTGCCAGTTGCCATTCAGAGCCTAACCAAAATAATCAAATGGTTAGTCAGCGATTGGCCAATGAATAGAGTTGCATTTATGAAGTTTTATGCAAAAGTTTGATGGATGAATTGAATATGACAATATATATCACATATGTACATATACTATATACATCAGATACTTTGATACAAGTATGATTTTAGTGCTTCCCCAAAACTGGGTACACACTACTGACCTGCGTCCAATGAGAGGGAAAACGTTGCATGTCGCTAAGTGCATTTGTTGTCAGAGAGACCTACAATTATTTTATTACATTTGATGGCTGACATTGTTTGTTGTTGTTGTTGTTGTTGTTGTTTTTTGTTCTGTAAGTTTCCAAACAATCAACGAAGCGAATGGCAATTTTCAATAACTGCCCAACTGAGAAGTTAACAATGCCATTGCACAGTGTCCCAATCCGAGTTTAAATCAATTTGGGCCTGTGAACATACAGCTATATATATATATATATATATATCCATATATCTTGTATGTGTGTTGTCATAATTCACACACAGATGGCGCTGCTGCATCAACTTCCGTTCAGCTATCAATCTGATATGGCCAGGTTGAAGAGTTAGGAGGGGAAAAGGGCATTTAATTGTATGCCACGTTGTCGCGTGTGTGTAACGAGGCTAATACCGAAGTTTAAACGACGCTTTAGTCGTTTAGTGGCATATATTTCCCCCCCTCTAACTTATCCCATATATATATACACTTTGCACCCCCCACAACCTTGTTACGAGCTTTGCTGCAGCTGCAAAACTCAATTCGTCTTGGTTGCATTCAAATTTTATTTTTTTTTTTTTGCATTTTCGTATTTGTGTACTCAATTCTGAAGTTGGCGTTTCAAATTCCGTTTCTCAGTAGCTTTTTGTTTGCATTTAACCTTCGTTCAAATTATATGGTTGCACGTAGATTTGTGGACGATGCATGCAACTCATTGTTCCCACATGTGCATAACATAGTACTAGTTTGAAGTTGCATTTTTTCTTAAATATATAAGTTATTTTTAATATGGTTGTGCCTAAAAAAATTCAATAAATAGTCACATAGTCTAATCAAACCAATAAATCAATGTAATTTTTGAATCTTCTCAATATGCTTTTGATTGAACAGCAATAATTTTATTCAGTTTTTAGCCTTATTAATTTTGATTTAATAATTGGTAGTAATGCTTTAGTCAAGTGTGTTCAGGTACCGAAAACTCTATATCTGAGTCTGAAATTCCCAAATAATTCCCTTCTAACTCACAAGCATTTAAATACACATGTTTTCCAAATAATTTAAAAATCTTAGAATGTTAACATCTTTTTTTATACCCTTGCAAAAGGTTATTTTTATTTTAATCAAATGTGTAATGCATAGGAGGAGACGTCTTGGACCCCAGAACATATATATATATATTTTTCTTTGCCTTCCTCGACGATTCTCAAAATAAATTTTTATTTATATAAACTGAATGCAATTTTGAAGAATAAGCAAGAAAGGCGCAAGGCAAGGAAGGTATTAAAAGAAATAATATTTTACGAAAATAAAAAAAAAATTATTTATTAAATTTATTATTCGAGAAAGCTGCACATTAATAAATAAAATTTAAAAAAAATTTAAAAAAAAATAAATATAATCATTTATTGAAGTATTCCCTTTAGATTTTGACAATCGCCGAGAAATGCGACAATTTAATAATAAATAAATATAATAAATATTTACAAAAATATTTAAAAAAAAAAACAATTTAAAACAAATGAAAATTTTTGGCGTACGCCTTCCTCGGCGATTCTCAAAATTTAAACGGAAAACTTCAACAAATGATTTTGTTTTTTAAATATTTCTTTCAATATTATTTATTAATGTGCGCCTTTCTCGGCGATTCTCAACACTTGCGCTTGGGTCAAATAAATAAAGTTATTGAGTTATTAAATTAGGTATTTATTTAAAGTGACTTTAATAACTATTTTTAGCATACGCCTTCCTCGGCGATTCTCAAAATTAAAGGATAGTACTTCAATAAACTATTTTTTTTTTAAATATTATTTATTAATCAGCGCCTTTCTCGGCGATTCTCAACAGTTGCGCTTGGGTTAAATAAATAAAATTGTTGATTTATTAAATTGGTTTTTTAATAAAAGTGACTATAATAACTATTTAATATTAAAGTTTAATTAAATATTAATACAGTCGACGTTCACAAATTAGAGTTTCCAGAAATTTTAATTAGGGCTTGTAATAAATTTTTTTAATTTATTTTCATTATTGATTTTAAGCAGGAAAACTATATTTAATGTAATTAACGTGAATCTATATGTTTTATTTTATTGCTTTTATTTTTGATTTAATATATAACTTTATTTTTAATTAAAAAAAATATTTATTTTCTCCTTTGTTTTATTGTAGTTTTTTTTTTGCAGAAAATTAACTCAATTTTCTTATTTATATACATTTTGAATTCTTTTAAAGTGGAAGTGATTTAATTGTTATCAATAGCCCACGCTGCTTTTTTTTCATGTGGCTTCTCACGTGTATTGTTTATTTATTTATTTTTGTAATAATGTTTGTCGCATAACCTTCCTTGGGTTTTCAGTTTCTAAGCGATAAACAAAAGACTTTGGTTCAGTCTGGGCAATTATACAGACGCATTTACGCCTTACTCCCGCGTCTCCAGTTTCTTCCGACACTGACGCCTATTTCTTTCAAGCCAAATGCTAATAAGCATTAAATTATGAAAAAAAAAAACAAAAAAAAAAAGATTTTTGTTTGCAGGCCAGTCGGGCCATAAAAGACGAAATTTAAGCGCCCATATTTATAGCCCAGACTTTTTGCACTGGAAAAACTAAGTGCGAGCTTTTCCTATGTCAAATAAATGTGGGCCACAAGGCATTGGCAAGAGGTGTGTGGACGTGGGGGGAAAGGGAACATTGCTTTGAGGTTTTTATTGGCAAGTCGCGCAGTTGCATAAACACAGCAAAAATAATAATATGTTTTGTTATTGTATTTGTTGCAGCTGGCCAAGCCAAGTTTTAAAACCGAAAATCTTTAAAACTAGAACGCCCAAATAACCCAAAACCCATAAAATATTTAAACAAATTGCACAAAACGACGACGATCTTTCAACAGACAACAAAATGTTTAACGCATCTCTTACCTCTTACTGTTTTCCAATTAGCCAAGTGCTATAACTTTGGATGAGGGCAGTGGGGGGCAGTGCATTAAATATAATATATCAGGTAGCCAAAACCAGGGTCAGTGGGTTAGTAAAATCAAATAAAAGATCACAGCATAGTTTACAGCGCTTTAACATTAAAAAAAAAAATAAAAATAAATAAAAAAAACTGAAAGAGAAAACATTGAAACAAAATCTGTGTTAAAGTAATAAATTAAGCGAACTAATTAGTAAACTTTACTTTCAATATTTGTTATTGGCAATAGATATTGTAGTTTTGAAAAATTGTTTGTTTAATTAAAATATAAAATAGCTTTTCTTTGGTTTAGCTTTAAATTATCAATTTAAATAATTGAGTTTTATTTGATAATACATAACCAAAACTGTGTTAATTAAATATAGAATAAAATTGGCACAATTTTTAGTGACATATCATTTGTTAAATTGTCAAAATCTAGCTGGATCGACGTCATTTTTGAAATTTAATTTTATTTTAACTTTTCTTTTTTTAAATTCCAAAATTTTTTATGCTGCACTTTTAATTTATTGTTTTATCTTTCTTTATAAATACCGTATTTTACCTTATAAAGTATAGAAAATATCTAAAACTTAATTCGAAAATTTATTATATATATTGAAACTGTCCTAATTTCTTAAATATTTTAAACAAGCTCAACAATTCATAGTGCAGTTCAGATAAATTGACAAAATTTGATTTTATAGACATATACTAATAAATCGCAATCAAAGTCAACAATTTCAAGTTTTAGTTTTTTGTTCATAAATATAATTTACCTAATTTCTAGTATATTCAACTTGTTATAAAAAAACTGTTTACAATTTTCAAAATAAATAGTTTTTTTTTTTTGGTTTTTAGCTCACCTAATTGACCATGAATTTAAGAATTTTGTTGAAAAATTAATGAATAATGTTTGGAATTATGCATTATCATCATGCAATGACAATAATGACAACAATTGCATTGCAATAATTTTGTGGCAATAGTTTGAGCTATCAAAATGGCCGCCGGATATCCTGTTGAGCGTTAAACACTGACACAATATTCGTGTATTCTTAAACTTTGTCGCTGCTCTGAATGCCTGACAAGTTGTGCTTACGACTGTACTGTAGAGTGTATCTGAAATGTGTGCATGGATCTATGTATCTTGTATCTTGCAATCGCATCCGCTTGTTGCCGCTGTCTAAGCTAGAGATGGACGTAGAAATAGAATGAGAGCAAATAGCACGAAAAATTTTTATATAGACTTTTGATCAATAATATGAATGTAAAACCAAAGCAGGATTAAAAAATCGAAGAGTTTACTTAATATTAACTCTCCTAACGGACACATTTAACAGGTGGACACATTTTTCCTTCAACCATTATTAAAAAAAATTAATAAAGTCCTCCGCCCTGGAGAGTTTTCATTGTACTTTGCTCTATTAAAAAATATAAAAAAAATTTCCTGGAACAATCTATTTTTTAAGGCCAACAGCTTAAGCTACTAGATATGATTTAAAGCCTTTCAAAATGACTTTCCATTTATTGATTAATATTTGTCTTTAAAAATTACTAATCAATGTACTGAAAATAGTTTTGGGACCATTATTAAAAGAATTCCTTAAAAAACCGATAATTATTTGAGAGCTAAATTCATTCTGTAAATTATATTATATTAAGAGAATCGCTCTATAATATACTTTGAATAGAAATAAATATGTTGATTTTTCACTGTTAAAAAAGAATTAGTTTTCTTTTTTTTTTTTTACAATATAAACAAATGGCTACTAACTTAAATTTCTAGATTTGTTTTTAAATATTTTTAAATGTTTTTTTGTGTATTGTTTAATATTTGTTTGATCAAATTTATGGACAATATTGTGTAATAATTAAACTTAAGTTTCTGCATACTCGCATCGATTACAGCAGAGGTTCAGTCAGGAATCGCAACTCTTATAATTTTTAATGATTTAAAAAATATTTATATTTTTTAATTTTTCATAAAATTGGCAATAACACTTACTTTTGACCCCATCATATCACATTAAGTCTCAAGTATATATAAAAATTAGTTTTACATTGCGATTTATAGCGACTTTAAGAAGTGCTAAATTAAAAATTTAAATAAAAATAATTTTAATTGTGCATTAGCTTGAAATTGATTAATGATTTATGATTGATTCAAGTGTATAAGAAATACTACTATTATAAAAGGTTTTAATACCTCGAAAAATGTTTTATTTTTCGTGTTCTAGTTCAGTTTACACGTTGCACATCTCTGGTTAGGGCATCTAATGTTTTGTGTGCCGCTTGAACTGGTGGCAACCATTCCAACCTGGGGGAATTGAAGCGCATTATTTGAATTTGATTTCTTGTCTGAATTTTAACAGCAATGTGTTAAATGGATGCCAATACACAAAGCAAGTCGCCGGTTCTCGGTTGTCCAATGCTCGTTGAGATCCGTGACGTGCCACCAGGTACCGTCGTATATCCAAGTGTTATATACAAACACAGACATAGATACTTACCTAACATATATGCAACTCTATGTATCTACATATCTACTTTGTATATCTATAGCTCTATTTGCGCTGCTCTAGATAAACTTTAAACATTTTCAACGTTGACGACAACAAAGATGTTTTTTTTTTTGTCATTGATCATTATGCATCCGCATCCGTGTACACGTCTGTGCATAGATACATAGTTGGTTGAATGGTAGGTTAGTTTGGTTGTATCTATATAGCTATATCAATATATGTGTATCTATGGTCTACCATATTCGTGGCCGGCTTTCTTTAACTTATGCGTAGCTGCTGCTGCTGCTGCGACTCGTTTTTCACATATTGATCGAACGTGTGCAAATAAAATACAATTTAAATATTTATTATCTTTGCAGTTCGTTAGCATCTTGTATCTGTTTAAATACTCCACAAAACCGACTTGGCCTCAATTTTTAGGCTACTATTATACATACATTGAACATACAATATATATATATATACATATATATAGCATATCCATTGGCTTATGCAGTTTTCCTTGGAAGATTGTATAAAATATTCTATGAAAATTTATACAATTGGGTCGTCAATTGGCGCCGCTAAAATGTATATTTGATTTATTAATTTCTTTTCCTTTTTTATACATATTTTTTTGTATGGTTTGACGTTAGAAAATATATATATATATATTCCTGATGCTGACAACACAGTCACTTTTAGTCATGTTTCGCCTTTCTATATACATATCATTTATCATTTTTCTTATCACTGACTGTTCAGTTTGCTACACAGTCTATATATAAGTACACAATTTTAAAGTTCGACTCAGCAAACTTGATTGTGTTGATTGTCTGGAAAGTTGAGATCACAAATATTTTCATTACGTTCAATTTCCGCTCTGATATTATAAATAGCTCTTAAGGTATTACTACACTAAGAAAAAATAAATTTTTTTAAGTATAGAAACATTTTTTTTATTATGGACATAAAATTATAGATTTTTCCATGTTTTGTAAAAAAAGTTTCCTCGGGATATCGAAATAATTAAATAAAATAAATAAAACAGAAAATTTTATCTGTGAAAGTTATAACATTTTCTTCACTTTGTGGTAATTAAATCTACAGGACATAAAAAAATTTCTATGGCGCTATTTCTATCCTGTTTTTCCAACCACTGACGTCAGTTTTCCACAATTGGATGCACATTTTTTTTTGGATGTATAATTTGATATTTGATATTGGAACTTTTGCTGATATGAAAAGATGAGATCAAAGTTAATTTGTCCATTTGGCAAAACTTAAACTTATATTCGGTAAAACATAAATGAAAGATAAATTCTTTTCCCATCAATTGGGTTTGATTACCTTAATTTTTGTTTAGGCTGAACAAGGGTCAGGCAACTTCCTATCACAATTTTAAAGCTAGATATGCTTACAATTGATATACAAAAAAATTACTGATGTTCCTTGAAACTAAGATATTTTTATTATGTCCTGTACTCAAAAAAAAAGTGTACATCCAATTGTGGAAAACTGATTTTAAATTGTCAAAAAAACAGAATAGAAATAACTTCATAGAAATTGTGTGAATTTTATTACCACAAAGTGTAGAAAATGTTGTAACTCTGGCAGAGAAAATTGTTATCGAATTTATTTCGATAACTTGAGGAAACTTTTTCTACAATAACACGAAAAAAATCTATAATTTTAATGGCCTTAATTTGTATAAAAAATAACTTTATTTTGTTTAAAGAAATAGTTCAACGTAATTTGTAAAATTGTGTATTGAGCATAGAAAATTTTCTGCATATTAATGAATCTTATATTCATTTCATAAAATCACCTGAATTTTATATCGTAGAAAATCCATATTCACAAATATAAATTCATAATTTTTTTAATTTATTCTTATCATAAAAAATATACTCGTACTGTGAAAATTTTCATTTCTTTAAAGAGATTCATGCTCTCTTTGTAGAATTTTATTGAAAATTTTCTATAATTGGAAAACAATTTTTTTTCTTGGTGTGATTTATTATTGTAAATGAGCAACAATTGTTGGCATAGAATATATAGTACTTCTACTAGTTAGACGAAACTTTTCTAAGGCAAAATTCTTATTTCTATAGTTTGCCGTTGCTGTCTGCTAAGGAGAAGGTGAGGGGGCAGTTGTAAGGGGTGGGAGTAGTTAGAGTAAAAACTTTTCTTAAAGTTTTTCTTTGCTTGAAATTCTATGTATGAATGTAGAGATGAATGTGAAGGCGACAATTCGATTTGCATTTGTTACAGAACGAAACGCGTTAGAAGAACTTGTAATGTTGTTGTTGTTGTTGCAGTTGTTGTTGTTGTTGTTGCTGTTGGTAATTGTTGTTGTTACTGATAAAAGAAAAGCCCCCCAAAACTAATTAACGCCTGCAACGTGGTATAGTTTGGTTTTTTGTATGTGCGGGTTTGACTTTTGGGTTTGGAACAGCAAATGGAGCCTATGTGTTGCTGATATCGTGCCAGAAACAGCACCAACAACAACAACAACAGTAACAACAACAGAAACAACAACAAAAGCAACATTCAGTGTGCGACAGAGATAGAGAACACAAGCGTGACAGAGAGATGCAGAGTCAGGTATACTTCATGGGGTTGGCTGTATTTTTATCTGCTAATTAAACACAGACGCTCGATCGCAATAGCAACAACAACTACAACAACAACAACAACCAGAGCTACATTAACAGCCCGTTTAAAAGTCAACGACGTGGCCATATGTATACATATATATCTACATATATATACCATTTCTCTATATACAAATGTGTGCTAAGTACATATATATATACCTATGAATATTATTTCAAGTTGTGACGGCGCTAGGAGTTCAACAATGTTCAACAATTTTACACAAATTCGCTGACTGTTGCAGTATTTACAACAACTGCAACAACAACAACAAAAGCAAATGCAAAACCACATTAAAAATGTGCTAAAAGATACAAATACATAAATTTCTATATATGTATATTATTCAACGGGTCGAGCCCGCCAATTTCAAACTGTTAAATGCAAGCAAGAATATTTGTAAATACACAGAACAACAAGAAAGTTTAATTTATCTTTATTGAAATTTAAATACCCTAATGAAAAAGCTAAAAGAAAAAAAATAATATATTTTTTATCAAACGATTTTTAGAATTTATGACATTGATTTTAATTATTATTATTTATTTATTATATTTATTTTTTTATTTTATTTTATTTATTTATTTTATTTTAAACAAAAGCTTCGATAGAGCGATCTGTTTATAACCAATATATTATAATAATATTTTTCTTAGGCACATTAGAGCGACTGATCGCAGTACCGCCCTCTGCCCCTCTCTAATTTTTTGAGATTCCCTCTAACTTATTATTATTAATATTTTTCTAGATATTTATTGCAATTTCTGTAAATCATTTGTGTAGAACATAGTATGTTCTATAAAAGTATTGTGCGACAAGTTTTATTTAGATAGTTTTACAACTAATGGAACGAGTATGCATAGAAATAAATATATTGATACAGTTTGTTCTTCTGATTAGGAATATACATATTAGTTTAGGGAGTTTACTATAATGTCAAATTAAAGAATTAAACTCAAAAAAAAGGTGAGAAAATTTGATAAATTACTCTAGAAAATGCCTTATGAAACGTTTTCCTTTCAGATGATGACAATTGTTACAAAAGAAGAACTGAAGAAAAATTTATAAATTAATTTTAAATATTTTTTTTTTTAATACTCGATTGAATATACACTGCCCGACAGCCGATAATCACACCCTATGTTTCTTGACTTTAAAGCTTAATATCTGTTAAATGTGTATAGCTTTTGAATTGAATTTTTTATCAATACAAGTTTATAGAATTCTACACAAGAAAAAATTATAGTTAGGTTTATAGCTATATTAATACCATTTTAACAGAATTTTAACGAATTTAACATAAAAAATTAACTTTTTTTTTTGATTAGCTCTCCCAATTGAAAAACTTTAGAAAATGGGCAAAGAGCACACCCAAATTATTTTTTTTTATTAAAATTTCTCTTTTTTATTTTTTTTTTAAATATTTCTCTATTATTTTAATTAAGATATGTAAATATTTTAGGTGCTACTCTGTTTAAAGGTCTATTTCTCATACTTTTGAGCTTATATTCATAAATATCTACTGGAAAAACTGATAAAATTAGAAAAACTTGAATAAATTCTCAAAAAAAGATTATTTATGTTAAGTTTGTTTCATCTTATGATTAATCTGTTAATATGGTCAAAAATTGAAATTACGCCCTTGAAAAACTCCTTATATCTATATCTTAGACTCTTGCTTTAAAATAACTCTTCTAAAGTGTTTTCTTTCAGTGTACATATCTGTATCTGTATCTGCATATAGTATCTATGCAGACTCCATGTTTAATGGGCTCAAAGCATATTTCTACGCTTCTACACCTGGAGAGACTCGCACTCGCACACACACACACACACTTGAAACTACAATCATGTGTGAATGTGTTTGTTTGCCCATTTTCAACAAGTTGTTGCTATCTCTAAAAACTGAAACTAAAATTTTTGAGATCGTTTGTCGCTGCAGATACAAAAAGCGCAGCGGCGGCGGCGTTGACTTTGGCGTCGCTGTCAGCGTCAACGTCGGCATCATCGTTGCCGCCGCTGAGAACAAACAAAAATGAGCAAAATAAGCAAATAAAAACGACGTCGTCGCTGTCTCCGTTCGTCGCTAACAACAACAAAAGCAGAAAAAAGTACAAATACAACAAAAAAAAAAAACACTAAGATTTTTTTTTTTTTTTTTTTATACCCAAAAGCAACAACAACAAACGTCACTTAATTTCAAGTTAAATAGCCGACGCGCATTATTTGAGTTTTGAAATGGAGAGCACAAGTCGAAGTTGTATATATATAGCTATATAAATATATACAGTCAGATACATTCACATGAATATATACATAAGGTACTCTCATAAGTATGGACATTGGAATATATGTATGTATGTTGAGTGTGTGTACAACTGGACGGCAACTTGTGTAAGAGTATTATTATGTTTATGTGCACCTCTTGTTTGAATATGATTAGATATTAGATATTTATGTATATATGTACAGCTAATAAATTGTCGTTAATCCCTTACATCGAATAAACGGAAATGGTAATGTTTTTTGGGGCGACACTGAAAAATCGATTATTTGCTTAAATTCAAAAACTTAACGCTGAAAATGTAAAAAAAAACAGACAACAGTAAGCGAAACCCCTCTAATATTTCTTAGACATTTTAGTTACTGTTTGTACAATTTTTTTTTTTTTTAAAGGTCTGACAATTGTCGACAAAGGTCTGACAAATCTCGAAATATCAAAAAGCAATTGGCTTTAAAAATATTCATAAATGGGATAGTTTATGTAGGGATATCTATATATTGGTATTTATATTAATAATACATGAATAGTCCTCCCAACGGACATCTCTAATAGGTAGATACTCCTCTTTCTCTTTAATAATTGTAAAAAAAAATATATGGAATACACTCCACTCCATTAGGCGGACACTCCTGTTGTGCGACCCGACGGTCCCTGTCCGCCCCAGAGAGTTTTCACTGTAATACATAATTATTGTGATAAACTTGCATTTGTAGGTGAAACTATTTGTTTTAAGATCTCAATTTCGATTGAAAATATGTTAAGTTTTTTAATATAGATTGAAGTACTTGCTGGATATACTTAAAAGCTAATATCTTTAGTTTTTTTTTCAGTTTGTCCAATCAATGTTTTTCTAATATTACATATTACATATATATATATACCTTATACTTATTTATATTTACATCTATATAAAAAAAGTATAAGAACTCTACTTAAAAGTAGAGCAGGTTTTTAATACAAAAAACCGTTTTTTTTTTTTTTTTATTAATTTCTTAAAAATTGGTGTATTCAATTAGTATTTATAAATCTATTTATAATGCCAAGTACTGATTCAAAATTATAAAGAAAATTTGTAATATATGTAGAAGAAGACATTTTCACAGCTTTAAATTGTACATATTCATCAATAGCCTATCGGATCTAACATAGTCTGTTCTATCCAAGTCAATCTCAAATGGCAAACACAATCGAATTAACTTATAGTAATAATGCAATTTATAAAATAAATATAATTACAGTTTTTGACACCACTTAATGGTTTTAAACTGAACTCCTACATATTTAATAGGTTTTATGCTTATAAATAGAATAATATTTTGTTTTATTTTAAACTAGATCATCCCGGTGTACGTTGCTACTTCTCGCTCCCGTTTCCAAAATAATAAAATAGAAATAAAATAACAAACTAATTGTATTCTACAATGTCACTATTATTGTAGTCTACTGCGCCCCCTGTAATGCTCCAACTGAGATTTTCCTATGGAATTTAAAAATTTATTTTCCACCCACTTCCCGATATATTTTAATAAAGTTTTGCCAACCACGATATAATAGGAAAGTTATTGCCACAAATTTCAAGTTTCTAGCTTCTATCTGCTCGTGAGTCGCCAATCAGTCAGTCAGTCAGTCAGGTTGAACATTTTTATATATATAGATAATACATATATCAGATATGTTGTATTTAAACTATTTCAGTAATAAATAAACTACAAGATATTGGTCAGGATAAGATATAGTTTTGATTTTTATACTCTTATAATTTTGTCTTATAATGATGATTTTGAGATGTCTCCGACCCCATAAAGTATATATATATTCTTGGTCAGGACGACGAACTGAGTAAATATAGCCATTCGTCTGTTCGTCTGTTTCTATGCAAACTTTTTGGCTTTATCTTTAAGCTATCTGAATAAAACTTGACACAGTTGAAGCTCGTTATTGTATTTAGCTTGTAAGTCAAAATCAGCCCGATCGAAGCACTTTATCACATAGCTGCCATAGGAACAATCGGAGTTACTACATTTTTATGAAAAGTGTTTGTATGCACAAGTTTTTTGTTTTTCACGATATCAAAACCAAACTTGGCATATCGATGTATATTTATAATTTGTACCATCATATCAAGTTTAAATAAAAACGGACCACTATATCATATAGCTGCCATAGGAACAATTGGGTAAAAAATATGCAAAAGACTTTAAAATTTTCTTAAAAGGCCATTTCAAAGGTTTCTTTTTTGTTTTAATATAAAATGCAATATATATATAATTTTTAGTTGATACTTGTACTATATAATCGTGAATTTAGTAAAATAATGCTATATTTATTGTAGAGATTCATTTTTTTTAATTTGTCTATATGTATTTAGAATTTGTCTAATCCACTTGGTTTTTAACACCCCATTTTCGTGTTCATCATGCACAACGTTCTCATCAGACACACACACACACTCACACACTCACACTCACACACACACTCACACACACACTCACACACACACTCACACACACACTCATACACCAATGATCACAGTTGGGGCAGTTGACAACTCTCAAATTTACGGTGCAATGTGCTGACGCGGCGGCGCTTGGCCGACAGGAGTCGCCACTAAGCCGCCGTACGATGATCAAACGCACACACAAAACACATACATATACAGAGCTGCATTTGCCCACAGTATGTGTGTGTGTGTGTGTGTGTGTGTGTGTGTGAGTATGGCCCGATGATTGTAACGCTGCCCCGAAACGCGCTGCAACCGACGAACGTAAAAGTTTGTCGTCGTCATCGTTGGTAGAATGCGGTGCGCGGCTGATATCGTCATCGATATCGATACGCCTATCGATATCGGTCTCTCAACGCTGCGCTTAGTTAATTTCCCTCATGGCGCATTGCACGTTACGTTCATTCGTTGATCAGTCGCGCTACGGGAAAGACGTGCAACGGTTGCACAGTTCGCAGTTAAATCGCAACACCGTTAAATGTTCTACACTACAATTTGATTTTAAGTTCATTTTATTTACTTTTGTTTGCATTTTTTTGTTGTTGTTGTTGTTATTGTGTTTTTTTTAATATCGCTAAGAAAGATAGTAAAACAGAATAATAGAAAGAAAATTAAATAAATACAAAAAAAAAGAACCTTAACTCGTCGTGTTGCCCCGTCAAGTGCCCGCCAAGTGAAAATTAACCGGGTTTTTTTTTTCCGTTCTATGTATGTACTTTACTATAATTTAGTTACTATTTTTTTGTTGTTGTTGTTGTTGTCGTTGCTGTGACTATGCATTCTTTAACTGAATGCAAAAAAAACTTAAAAACTGAAATTAAAATCTGTGAAGATAGACAGCCATAAATTCTAAAAACTGCCAGAACCAAAAAAAAAAAAAAAATAAATTTTAATACTTTTTGTGCTGACAGACATAAAAAAATGTAAGTTTTTTATTCTTATTGTTTCAAGTTTATTTAACTATTATAATTTTTTTGTATATATATTGCGTAATGCTCAATATATAAACTCGTACTTATTAATTTACTTTAACTTAAGGTAGTAGGTTATATGAATTAAGTGTCTGGTCAGCAAAAAGATTGCGTTGTCATTATTGTTACCTTGACTTTCGACTCTTGTCTCAACTTGACATCTTCTCATATTAGCTTATTAACTCTGTTTGTGTCGAGTAATTTCCATTTTTTTTATTTTTTTATTTTTTTGTTGCCTTTTGTTTTTTTATTACACTGCATGCACTAAATTATTATTTTTATTATTAGTCATTTAGTGCTGTTGCAAGTTGCAAAATTATTTTTTGTTTTAAATTTTCGCACGTTTTCATATCTATATATATGGCTGTACTTAGTACTTAGATATATGTATGTATATAGATATTTAGTGTACTTTTGAGAGGTGTACAAAGCTTAGAAACAAGTTTAAGACAAGCATCTAAAAGTTCATATTTGTGTACGATTTATTTTTATAATTGCTGTAGAGCACTAAAAACTCAATATTTCAAGTCATTTCGGAAATATGTGTATTTTGTAAATTGTTAAAAAAAAAAGTATTTTACGTAATTCTAAAGTGTAGAGATAAAGATACATTTTAATCGATTATAACTATGACAGCTAAATGATATGGTATCCTGATTTTGTGTGAATCACCATTTGAGACATAGAGTATGTGAAGAGTATTACTAGAACCATTAGTTTTCAACACCTTTGCCTAAATTGATGGTTAAATAAATGTTACTTTAATTATACCTTATATGTAGATTCGTTAAGAATATCTTTATAGTTACTTCTATACATTATATTTTAAATATTTCGATTTAAGTAATTTTGTCTTTTTCTTTCATATACGTGGCATTTTTATGAAATTCTTGGTATCTTTTATAGTTTGCAATTGTATTTCATTTCTGGCGAATGGAATCAAACGCCAGCAAAACGAGGCAAAGTAACCAGAAACTCAAAGTTTCAACTTAAATCCAATTTTAAATTCAAACAGAAATATTCTCGTAAGTTGTGCAATTATTTAAGTTTCAAGTGACTCCCCCGGGGCCACAATTTCATCTCCCCAGTGAATCCCTTCAATGCGGCAAATTGTGCTCCAATATTTATTTAAAAAAAAAAAAAAAAAAACAATAAAATTAGCACACAAAAAAATGAAAAAAAAAAAAAAAATAGGCAACGGTTCGGTACTGTACGAACCTGTTGGGTTGGCCGTACCACAGTCTCTCCCGCTCTATACAAATATATATATGTATATAGTATATGTTATATATATATATATATATGGGTTATGGTTCTGGGCACGCCGGGCAGCGATAAGATAAAACTAGCTAACTGGCAATGCCAATGGCAACGAACAGACCTAACCCGATCGTATGACTAATCCATAAAGAATGGAATCCAATTTTTCCTTTTTGTAGGGCTCTTGAAATAATTTCCAATTATATTAAGAATGTATTATTAAATTAAATACCAAAAAACATTTGTTCATTTCACACTGTTTATATTTATGCAACTGACTTCAAGTTTGCACACCAAAATGTTGACTCATTATTCTGTAGAATTCCATGAAAAGAATTTGTTTTCATTATTGATAATGGCTTTTTTTTTGTATAGTTTATAAGTATGTGGTTAATTTTTTTTATTGAATTTAGGTATCATAATGTTAAACTCATATCTCTGAATAGGAAACACTTGACAAATTGTTTTACATTTCCACATTTGAAATGTATTTGCAAAATTCGTAGTATTGTTGAATATTTATAGCTTGTCTTGAAAGAGTAAAGTATTTAGATTTTATCTATGTAACTGTTGGGGAATATACTTTTAAAAGTTAATATTATAATTGATTGAGGGCATACCCTACATTTTCCAACAGCTTGTAAGACAAAAATAAAAACTAAACTAGGCTTAAATATATGTTGATATTTTTTTCAATTCGAAAATTGACTGTCTAAAAATTCTTGAATATTTTTTTGATGGTTTTTTTTTGCTTCTCATTTTATATATCTTAATCAGCGAATATACAGATATATAAATATATTTTTCCTTTTTTTTGAGTGCACATTCTTTATCAATTTGATAATATTTATTTTTTTGAACAGACAAGATTCTTCCCCTAATTTCTGAACAATTTTTTTTACAGATGCTGCAATTATTTTTCCTTAATTTTTGTATATTATTATTTGTGTTTATCTAGAGTATATAGAAGCTTTTTATACCCTTTTTCTACGTAGCCAAGCTGCGGCAGCTTTTATTGTCTTCGCGCTAAGATTTTTGCTTACTTTTATTTTACCAAAATTTTAAGAACTCTTCCCCTGCTCATTGTAGGCTCCCCTCTTCTGAGCTCCCCCAATATTTATTTATCTGCTGCTTTTGCCTTTTTTTTTATCTTATCTGTCGCAATGGCATTTGTTGTTTCTCATGCGTCGTTGTTATTATTGTTGCTCTCGTTTATTGTTGTTATTAGAGGCATTGCTGTGTTTGCATTTCGGTTGTCTTTGCTATATACTGACTGTGTACATAGCTATGTATCATATCTATCTACATATACATATGTGTTTAATATCAGAATAAACACTGAAAAAAAAATACAATGCTTGGAATATGATCGAAATTGGGTTTGTCAAGGGAGAAGAGCATAATTGAATAAAATGTAAATTAGATTTTCTAAAATGTCGAAATAGTGGCCTGAGTTTACAATAAAAATATTTATTTTCATTTTAAAACAAAGCTGTTGAAAATATATTTAATTATTTTATTTTTAATTGTATAATTACTTATTTTATTTTCTAAGCCTTTTTTTCTTCTTAAATTCAAATCTTTGGAAGTTCGTAAGTCCTATTTATATTTAATGGTTCTAGCTTACAAAGAAGTATTTTTTTTTTTATTATTTTTTTACCTAGAATTTGTGGTCTTTAAGTTCAGTTGTCAAGGGAAAAGTGTGGAAACTTGCATTAAAAACCCTTTCACTTTTTTTTCTCAGTGTGTTATACGTATAACAGTTTCTAGGCTGTTCTAAATTCTATCAACTAACTGACGCATAAATTGATCGATTGTTTTGTGGCCATGTGCTTCGCTTTTTTAGAGGGTAACTCAGAGTTATACGTAGTGGCCCCATGAATAATTTCACGAATATTTGTTTTATGAAACACAAGTGTTTTCACACACACACATACAGATGTGTGTGTATACACACTTGGTTACATGGCAACCAGACGTTTATTATATGTATATTTGTTCCTGCATATATGGTATGTATGTAGATAACCCAGTTTGCACAAGTGTCATTTTTTCGATCATGTACATAATGTACATAATTTTTTTATGTACATACTTTTTTTTTTTTTGTATATATCTTGGCTATATCAAATGTTAGAGCGCTTATCATCGCTGCCATGCTAACAACAAAATTTTCGAAATACCTTTTTGCACATTTTCAACATTTAGCAGACGAGAAAGAAAAAAGTTGTTTTTTTTTTTTTTTGTGTGCTAATTTTAATTAAGTTTTTGCCCGTTTACGATCTGCCATTTTTGCCTGGCAGGCGCTTCAACCAGTCATCATCGTCATGGGTTTTTATGGGGATTTCGTAGCTGTTTGCCGTTATCGCATTTGTTGTCGTGGCGGCCATCTTTTAAGTCAACTTGACTTGACTTCGTTTCGCTTCGGTTCGCTTCGGTTCGGTTCGCTTCGGCTCGGTTTGGTTTGGTTCGTCTCTTCCATAAACTCATTAACGCATATCTCACGAGCTCAGCAAATAGCACCTGACCCGCTTACAATGAAGTGGGTGCTCCAATTAACAATAGCTCTATGTTGAAACTGTAGTTTAAGTTTTGGTTTGAGGATTTTTCTAGTGGTCTAGCTTATTGGGTACAGTTGTGTTCTATTGTTTTCAAAACATTTTAAATGAATAATCATATGAAATATAACTAAAAACAGCAAGTTTTATTAAGTGGAATTTTATATTTTGCAGCTTTACTTTATTTCAAATCTAGTTTTGAATCTGTGTAAATTAAAAAATAAAATTGCTTGTTATTCAAAACTATATATAAAGTAATGGTGCAAAATATGTTTAAATATTAAAATTATTTTTTTTTTCTGTGCGTAATTGCCAGGAAATTTTTTTTTTTACTTTTAATTTTCCGGAAAACTAGCTAGTGCCTTAACAGATGTATTCACTGTGAACTTGTACAGCACTGTTAACGTACACAGCACTGTTAACGTACACAGCACTGTTAACGTACACAGCACGTTAACGTACACAGCACTGTTAACGTACACAGCACTGTTAACATATACAGCACTGTTAACGTACACAGCATTGTTAACTTATACAGCACTGTTAACGTATACAGCATTGTTGACATATACAACGCTGTTAATGTATACAGCACTGTTAACGTAACTGTTACAACAATCACAGTGGGCTGTATTTTTCAAATAAAATACGAAAATAGTAGCAGGCAGTATTTTTTTAAATAAATAAGAGTTTAATTAAATTTTTTGAACGTACGGACGTAGCGCTACTAGAAATGTTTACTTTTATTTTAATTTTTTTTTGAGGGAGGGTGTAGCAACGCACGCCGAGTAAACTAGTTAATTTTATACATTGATATATTTGGGAATTTGGGATTTTGTGCTTTAGTTAAATAATCAATCAATTAAAAGGCTAATTAATAGATAGAAATATAATATATGTATGATAAATATATTTAATATAAGAATCATTTCAAACTCAATACTAGTGCCCCAAGGAAAGTTATTAAAAGCAAAATTTAGATTATTTAAAAAATACTATTTATTAATGTGACACATAAAATAGGTGTCTATGTTAAGTATAATAGAATAATATTGGATATAAATATAATATAATATTGTACATTTATATGGAATAATAAAATATAATAAATACTCGTATTTAATTAAAATTATTCGATGAACTGTTTCCCATAGAAAGAGTTTGTTTTACATTAAACCAAAGAATTGTGAAAGCATTTAAGTAGTTTTTCTCAATTTCGAATTATTGAAATAATTATTTTTCATTATTGTACTTAAAAAATTATTTCAAATATGTGAAAAAAACATATTTTTATATTTTGTACACCTAACTAATTGTTCTTCTCTGCCTGCTTTCCCTTCCTCTCTCCATCTCTCATAGAACTCCGGCGATGAGCAAAATGTGGAAGATAGCTGGTGCTGGGAGCCGGCTGGCTCCGAGGCCACCGGCAAAGGCGCGGCTGAAACGGGAATGGTGGACATTGCACTCGGCGGTGCAGCGGATGTGTCTAAGCTGAATGCAATAATTGCGAATCTGGAACAACAAAATGGGGAACTGCGTGACTCGTTGGATGAGCTCGATGCACAACATGATCAGGCAATGCAGGATGTGTTAAGTCACAAGACGCAGCTGCAGACGCAGCTCACAGAGCTGAAACAGATCCAGACGGATCGCCTGGTCGAGCATGAGTTGGCAATGGCCCGGCTGCAGGCGCAGCTCGCCAAAGAACAGAACAGTCAACAGGTTGCCATCGCTACGCAGGAGCAGCTGCAGCAGCGCATTGAGGAGCAGGAGAAGGAGCTGAAACGCAGCGTTCTGGAACTGGCCGAAATGCAGCAATTGCTGGAGAAACGTGGCGCTGACAATGGTGAACTGATTGAGCGTGTGCGTCAGGCTGATGCCGAGCGAGAGAAGCTGCAACAGCAGCTGGACGAGCTAGCTAAGCTGGCCAAGGAGAAGAAAACGTCAGAGTCCTCGAACAGTTCGTCAACGGGCAAGCACAGCGAAGATGAGTTTATAGTGGTACGGAATGCAGATGCTGCTGGTTCCAGCTCCGATCCAGATCCCGATGCAGATGCAACCACGCCGCCGTCGAAGGAGAAGCTACGCGACAAGCTTGTCTCTTTGGAGGCACGCATTGCGGAGTTAACTGCAAGTAATCTCAAGCTGCAAGATGGTGAACTAGAGCGTCAACTAGCCAGCAGTGTCCTGACCGAGCAGCTGTCGGAGCTGGAAACAAGACTCCGCATCAGCGAGAGCGAGAAGGAACAATTACAGTTGGAGCTGCAGCGTAAGCTGCAACAACTTATGCTGCAGAATCAGGAGCTCAAATTGAACGCTGAGGCCGACCAGGAGACGCATGCCAATGACTTGGAGCAACAGCTGGGCTCACTGCGTGCCGAGAATCGACAGCTGCGCCAGGAGCTAGACACCAGCATTGCCCAGGCCAAGTTCCGTCAGGCCATTGCCGAGGAGAAACAGGAGATAACCGATTTAGATATGGATGTGGAAGAAAGTGATTCGCACAATCTGCGCTCGTTGCTTGAGGCGCTGGTCGCTGAGAACTCAGAGCTGGCGCTGGAGCGTACACATCGTCTATTGAATGAACGGTGGCAGCGACTGGACAACACCGAGCAGCGAATGATAGAGCTGCAGGATCAACAGTTGATAGCCGAGCACGAGAAGAAGACCCTGGAGGCAGACATCTCACAGTATATTCTGCAGTGTGATGAACTAATGAAGAATAACGAATTGCTGCTCAACGAACTGGACAAATTTAAGCGCAACAAACTGGAGACCATTGAGGAGCATCATGAGGAGACAATTGCGCAGCTGGAGTCGCAGCTTGAGGAGGCGCAATCGCAACTGCAGCGCCAAGAACACCAGTTGCAGCAGCAGGCACATCTAGTAGAGCATACACAGCAGGAAGAACAGTTAAAGTTCCAGCTGGAGGAGCTCAAGTCGCAGCTAAAACAACAAAAGGAAATCCCTGAACACGGCACCGAAATGGAGCAGTTAAAGGAACAGCTTAAAGAGCTGCAGGCGACCAAGGCAAGCCAAAAGGCCCAACTAGACGAACTGACCCAACAAATGAAGTCCAAGGAAGAGCAGTTGAAGCAACTCCAAGTTAAACAAAAGCAGGAGAAGGAAATGTTGTTAGTAATCGCTCAGCAAGCAGATGAACTGAAGGAATATCACGCCCAGCTGGAAGTCAAGCAGAAGCAATTACAGGGTAGCGCTGAACACAGCCAGTTGTTAAAATCGCAGCTAGAGGAGCTTCAAATTCAAGTCAAACAACTTAGGAGAACACCCGAACAGAGCAAACAAATGGAAAAACTAGTAGAACAGCTGCAGTTCAAGGAACAGCAGCTAGAAGAGCTTCAGGAACAACTGAAACAACAGTCAGAGAAACTTTACTCACAGCTGGAAGAGAAGCAAATGCAATTGTTGGAAAGCACACAAAGTAATGATCTGTTAAAATCACAGCTGGAGAAACTTAAATCTCAAATGGAAGAACTAGTAGAACAGCTGCAGTTCAAGGAACAGCAGTTAGAAGAGCTTCAGGAACAACTGAAACAACAGTCAGAGAAACTTTACTCACAGCTGGAAGAGAAGCAAATGCAATTGTTGGAAAGCACACAAAGTAATGATCTGTTAAAATCACAGCTGGAGAAACAGGAAACACCTCAAATAAACACAGAATTGGAAGAACTAAAGCCACAATTGCGATTCATGGAACAGCAATTGGAGAAACTTCAAGCTCAGCTGGAAGAGAAGCAAATGCAACTGTTAGAAAGCACACAAAGTAATGAGCAATTAAATTCGCAGCTGGAGAAACTGCAGTCTCAATTCAAAGAATTGCATGAAATTCCCGAAGAGAGCGCACAACTACAGCAGGCACTCGATACACTGAACGGTGAAAAGTTGGAGCTGATCAAGGTGTTGCAGCAGAAACACGCTGAGAACACACAATACTATGCGGAAATCCAGCGTCTACAGCCGCTGGAACAACAACTGGCCGAACTGCACAAGGAACGCGAGAAGCAACTAGATCAGATTAGTTTCCTCAAGGAGAAATCCGATATACTTACCAGCAATCTGTTGACGGAGCAATCGAATCAACGTCTGTTGCAACAACAGCAGCTTGAATCCCAGGAGCATCAGGCCACTGTGGAGCGTGATTTGGAACGTTTGCGTGCCCATTTGCTGGAGATTGAGGAATTGCACACACAGGAGAGTGTCGAGTTGCAGCGTGAACTGGATGAGGCACGCGTCAAACAGGCGTCCTTGCAACAGGAGGTATCCAAGTCTAGTACAGCCTACACATCGGCCAGGTGAGTTTTACAATACACACACAGGTGTTGTGTGTTAATTAGCGTGCTTAATTAGTCTTGATAAGCCGTGTCGTCGTGAGTCATTTGTACGCCATTTTAAAAAAATGCAATTCGCCGCAAGTCACGCTCCCGATAAGCGGCGAGACACGGCGACACGCGGCGACATAGCGTTACGAGACGAGGTCACTTCTCGCCATCGATGTCTGGTTATGCTAATTACATTCGATATGCGGTGTGGCATACTATATATATATATATATATTTCCACACAACAGGAGCCATAATGTGCCATAAAAATTTCGATTGTTATCGATAAGTCTGGCTCCGACTGACAGATGTTTGAGTTTGTTTTTTCACTTGTCGCAAGTATCTTAACAACAGCTCGTGAACTTTGGGTATAAGCTCATCTTAAAGCAATCAGTTGATCAAAGTTCAACGTCTGACAATCAACTAAAATTAGTAAAATGAGCTTTGAAAGCTTTAAATTCAGTTAAAAGTAACATTAAAAATTGCTTTAAAAATTTAAAGCTAAAAGCTTTCAAATAAAATCAATTTAAAGAGATAAATATACATATTTTAGTTAAAGAACCTGCCAATTAAATATATTAATTGAGAAGTAATAGCAAAAAGATCATAGATTATTTGCATTTATTAATGAAAGCTTAAAGCTTGTAAAGCTTTAAAAGCACATCTACATACATTTTATATGGTAAGCTTTTATGTAGACTATTTGCAGCTTTGAAAATGCAATAAAAGTTTTACATTTTTTTTAATTATTTATATTAACAATTGCAATCAATTTATTGCTTAAAAGAAAAGTTTATTTTACTAATTTAAGTATTTTTTTTGGCTTGATTTATGACTACTTTTATAGCTATTTAAAGCCAATGTCAGTTTAAATTTTAGCTCCAACTGACTTATTAAATTCTTCGCTTTCCATTCACAGCATCCGGGCCAATCAGCAGGCAGAGACGTTGCAAGCCCAACACGGTCTGCTGTTGCAACAACGCGATGAGCTTTTGGCCAAGCTGGGTCAGTGCGAGGATCGCGAGCTAAAGCAACAGGCGGCATTGACTAATTTGCAGTGTGCACTGGAACAATTTCAAAATGGTAAGTAATTCCCATCGAATTCACACAGTTGGCCAACAATCAAACCTTTCGTCCATTTGCCATCGTTAGACAAGCAACATGACATTGAGACGGCAACGCAACGCATGCGACGCGAGTTGCAGTTGCAGCTGGAGAAGCAATCGTTGCTGCAAACCGAGATGGCTGCACTGCAGCAACAGCTGGCCGATGCCAATCAGGGATTACGTGCGGCAACAAGACTCTCCGATCAGCTGGAGGCTGGACAGCAGGCAATTGCCGTTCTACGGGACGAAGGTGAGTGTGTGTGTGTGTGTGTGTAAGCCAAGTTAATATATGAATATAACATACTACTTGTATTGACTAACAAACTTTTGCAAAGTCGGGCACACGTTCGTGTATCTAAAAAAAACCAAAAAAAAAAACAATTCTACTATCAACTATCAATTAACAGTTTACCAATTATCGATTACCGACTAGCAATTATAAATTCTCACCTGTTATCGGCATGTTTTTAACCCACGAATCACGTTTTGGCCTGAACACCAGCCTGAATATAAGAAATTGTTAATTATTTATCGATCACGCATTAAAATCGCACCAAATTTTTATATTTGATGTTCATTTTATTTTATTTTTTTTTTTGAGAGCATGAGAATGTGTGTGTGTGGGAGAGAGCGAGAGAGAGAGAGTGAGATATTGAGAGAGTGAGACGTCACATCACCGGATTCTTAAAGGTAAATATCAGCTGGTAATTCTGGGAGCAATGCCATATATGAAACACTCGGAATTTCAGTTGGTATCGACTTTTTTGAATTGCATTTTATCACCAAAGAAAAACAAAAAACAAAAAAAAAAAAACTGTAAACTAAAACAAAAAGAAAAAAAACCTACATTAAAAAAAAACAAACAAATTATAAAATACTCGTAAGATCGCACCTACGGCATGTGGCAATATTGGCTGTAACCTTTAAGTTGGTCTACTTACTTACATACATATTACATACTTATATATATAGAGCAAAAGGTAAATAAAATTTCTAAAGCAAAATTTCTATAACTCTATACTCTACACTCGTCCGTCCGTTAGCTGTTGACAATTCCAATTAGCTTGGCAATCAAATAAATTGTTTTTTTTGTGCGTCTTTTATATAACTACACTAACTGAACAACACAAAGCACAAAACACTGAAAAAAATGAAACAAATTTTTAAATTATTGTTGCTGTTTAAAAAACACACACGCACACACAAAAGAACTAGCTAAAAAAAAATATTTTAAAATAAATAAAAATAATAATATTTAGCCTGCCTTTTATGTTGTACTAAAGCTTCAATATTGTTGTATGTAGCTTAGCTTATTAGTCTATATAAATTTGTTGTCTTGGATTCTGTGCAGAAATTGCTAGAAAATTAAAAAAAATAAAAAATACCAAAATTAACTTATTCAATTTATATTATATTTTAATAAGCAAAATTCTTCAAAGAATCCAAAAACAAACTCAAAACTGTTAGCTTTATATGTATGTGTTATTTTTTTTTTTAAATTTCTTTTTTGCTATTTCACTTTATTTGTTGTTTTGCCTGCTGCTGCTATTTGTTACTATTATTTAGTTTATTATCATTATTATTGTTCAATTTGTAATTAGTGTGCAACAATATGTATATGTATTTATTTTAAATATTGATTTTAATTATAATTTTGTATTTATTTTTATATATATTTTCTGTATGTTACTTGTTTAGTTATGATTTATTTTTTTTTTTGTTAAAGAGCCCGTACCGTTATATCGTAAACCGTAAAACCGTAATGCGTCACCGTATATCCGTTAAAAAAAAGAAACAAAAAAAAAAAATTATACAAAACTTTCTTTATATTGCTGTTAACTTATCTGCAACATTGATTAATCTCAATTTGTAAATGTGAGCGATTTTAATAAATTTGACGCACTCACTTTGCAATTGGAGATTGGTCGAGATTGCAGCATATGCCACATTATGTACAAAACTTACTCTATATATAACATATATATATATATAAATATTGTATTCCTTTATTTTATTGCTCAATTGTTGTTGTTGTTTGCCCGTTAGCTAAATTATTGTTTGATTTATTTGCATATTGATTTGAGTTTGCCAGCTAAAAAAAAAAAATATTTTGATTTAATTTGCATTTTGCATTTGCATTGCGTGTAAGCCAAGCAACAGCCAAGCACAGCCTGTTAGAGCGACTGACTGATTGACTGCTTGACTGCTTGACTGACTGACTGACTGACTGACTGACTGAACCTTAACAATCTCTGACCATCTTAGCCACAATCCGCCACCGCCAGAAACAGCAGTCGCCGCATCCAGCGTCTGTACGGTTGAGTATTACATCAGGTACTGGTGTGGCTTTTATTCAACAACCAGTACTTATGTCATACTACGCCGTGCAGTGGGCGCACTAACCGCATGCCACGCCTACAAAACAAACTCCCAGTCGCAGTGCACGTGAGCTTTCCCAAAAAAAACAAAAAAATAAAAAAATAAATAAAACCCACGCGCGCGCTTCTCCCGTCTGTTTATCGTCTTAAGATTAAGCTCTAATTAAAAAAAACTCAAATTTTGTATACTTCAAAAACTAATATAATTAAAATTTATAATTTTCTTGCACAGTGGACAGCCTTAAGGATGCCAATCTGCAGTTGGAGCAGAATTTGAGCAGCAGCGAATCCAGTCAGACGGACAAGATTGACAAGAGTCTTATCAAGAGTCTGCTCATTGGTTATGTGGTCAGCGGTCATGCTGGTGATAAGCAGCAGGTGCTGCGCATGATATCATCCGTGCTGGACTTTAATGCCCAGGAGTCCGACAAGGTGGGCCTAAATAAACCACAAAGCAGCTGGTTGGGCAACATACTGGGCGGTGGCAACAGCGGCATGTCCGCGTCAAGCGGCGGTAATGTTAAATATCTTTTAATCTTTATCTTTTAATAACTATTATATTCTTTCTTCTCCAACTGCAGGCAATGAGAATCTGGTTCAAGCCTTTGTGCAATTTCTGGAACAGGAATCGCAGCCGCTTTCCAAAACGCAATCGCGTCCCACTTTGCTGAGCATGGGCAAACAACAGCTGGAGGCAACGCCAGCAGCAGTTGCGCCAACACTAGCAGCAGCAACCGTTGCTGCAACAGCAACAGCAACAACAACATCAGTTGCAACAGCAACGGCAGCAGCAACAAGCAGCAGCGGCAGCAGCAGCGGCAACAGTGAAGCCGCGCTAACGCAACCGCTGCAAACGTTACTCATGAGCAGCAACGAATTTGTGCCGGCACGCAACTCCAGCTCGATATTAAAGGATATTCTAAGCGATTCGTGATTGTTGTAGATCATCCTGGAATTGTTCATGTGTGTGATTCCCATTAATTGTTTGCTGTAATATTAATTAAACTTAATTCATATACAATTCTTTTTTTTTATATTATTGTATATTAACACGTGCAATGTAATGTTCCATTTTGGTTGCCATGGGCCCAAATGTATACATCTATGTACTCATATATATATATATATATATCACTTGAAATATGTTTGTATGCTCTATATATATTATATACCCCTCAAACGTTCTGTAATTGTACCACTTCTATGTGAGACTGTAAATATGTAACATGCTATATAAATATATATATATATATAATCGTAGTGGTCATCAAGTAAATGTTCAGCTGGCTCCAATTTATACGCCTTAATAGCAGCTCGCTTAATATTAGCGTGAAATAAAAATAAAAAAAATTTAATTATAAAAAAAATGTTGAATCTTTTAATTAAACTAATTTGCTTGATTCCAAAAATGGATTGAGCTTTATCGATGTTAAAATGGTTGGACATCTGGCAATTTTTGCCAACTTTCCTTCTCTATATATAAAAAACACTATTCGCCTATAGATGTATGGTATAATATTAATTTACAGCCCAATCTGGTTTAGCACCTGAAAGCAAAAGGTTTAGGCTTTGAATAATTTCAATTCAAAACCAAATCCATATCCCAAGAAAATTCCAATGCTAGACAAAGTATAGAATTGTCAAAAAAAAAAAAAAGAAACAATGTTGACTTCATTTGCATAACAAATTCAATTAAATCTCATTTTATTTCAGTTTTGTTTTTTGTTTGTTTTTTTTTGTATTTTTTTTTTTACAATTTATTAAGCTAAAGTGTGAAAAAATTTCGCTTTTAATTTAATATATTATTTCGTTTTTTTTTGTTTTTATTTTTATTACATTACAATATTTTTTTTGTTTGCCCTTTTTAAAGTTGAATTTATTATTATATTTCAATTTGGTTTTTCATTTTTTAAAAATTATACATTAATGTAAATTATGCAACTTGTTTAGAAACTAAAAAAGCATTAATTATTTATATATAATGAAAATAAAAATGATTCATTTTGGATTTCTTTTTTTTTTTTGTCTTAGCGCATTTTGGGCATCATTGATGTTTGGATTTAATATTAAATTTTTTGTATGTTCAGTTTTTGCATTGCGGTTTATAATTAATTAATATTTTTACATTTAGATGTTATTGTGCAGTTTGTTGTTTTTTTTTTGTTTTTGTTTTTTTTTGTTTACTTTATTGGGTATGTTCTTTAGTTTTACATTGAAGTTAGTTAATTTTAATTTTTTGTTTGCGTAACAAACTAATTCAGGCGTTTTTGTAATCTTATTTTTTTGTCGTATTTTTAAATACATTTATTTAAATTTAATTTTTTGTATTCGGTTTTGGTTTTTTTTTGTTTTTCCTTTTAATATAATATATCTAATATATATACTTTTATAAAAACAATTTATGTTTGTGTTGTGTGTGTGTGTGTATTTTTTGGTTTTTCATTAATAAAAATTAATACATACAAAATTGTTGTCGCACTGCAATTGTTTTTCTTTTTTGTTTTGTTTTATATTTGATATATGTATATACATTAATATATATATAAATATATATACATTATATATATTCCTTTCGTTTTTGCTTTGTAGTTGTATCATAAAAAATGGCGCTCAAACTTAATGATTTTGTAGTTACGAGTATTTAAAAAAATCGATAACAATAGTTTTTTTTTGCATTTTTTTTTTTATATTTTATATTTATGCATAACACTTTCGAGTTTGCGAAAACATTTAGATGTATGACAGCTTCTTTTTGTTAATTTTTATATATATATATATATATTTTTTTTTATATAAGAATATTGTTAATAGAAGTTATGCCCATGGAAAAAAGGAAAAACAACTACTAGAAAATGCATCGACCTATATACAAGTCGTGTGTAATGTGAGTATCCTTTGGTGTGTGTCTGTATGTCTGTTGTGTGTGTGTGAGTGTGTGTGTGTTTGGGTGTGTGTTTTGACAAGCAAATGCACAACACATAGTCGTACTGTTATACTGCTACATAAATATACTCATACATATTATCTTATATATACAGTCGATTTGTTTTAGTAGAAAAGTGGCGGGTGTCATAATTTTAGCTGCTTACTTGTTGTTGCACATAATACATATAATAAATATGTATATATACATATACACAGTATAACAATATTATTATTTTCTTTTTAGTTTTATTTATTGGGAGGGCTTGTACAGTCATCTGAACCACTAATAATTTGTAGCCGGGGAAGTTGCTATCAAATAGAGTTGCTCAAAAACTGCGCTCCATTCCGGAGGAGAGTATAGAGGGGTTGTTGTTTGTGTGTGTGGAAGTGTGGAAGGATTAAAACTGCCTTTCAAAAGGACACCTAAGTTCATATGGTAGGTATGTAGCTAACAAACGGATAAATTTTAATTCTGGCAAACACACAATTTTAAGTTCTACCAACAATTGCGACTCTTCTATCCGCTTCTCAAAACGTTTAACTAAGCGCAAACTATCGATAAGTTTTTGCCTCGATTATGAGTTGAGTATTTTTATGTGTATGTGTGTGTGTGTGTGTGTGTGTGTGTGTGTTTTGTGCTCAAGCAAGAGAAAACAATTTGTGTTAAATAGAGTCAGACAGCTAGGCAGATGTAGGCATATGGCAGGCATATATAAAGTCTTTACAAAGACATCAGTTGTTCCTCACTAATAATTTACTTCATGTACTTTGCTTAAATTGTATTTTGTATATAAAAAAAATATGCTAACGGTGCCTGTGACTCTCTCGTTTTCTTATTTTGTTTTTTTTGTGTTTAGAAAAGAATTTTCATATATGTATATATTTAAATAATTCTTTTGCTTGCTTGTGTATAAATATAAATACATTTTTCTTATTGTTTGTCGTTTTTCATAAATGGTATATAAGTATATCTTTTTGTTTTTACTGTTATTATTATAAATCTTTTATTTTATTTTTATTAATATTTCTTTACAAGCATCAGTTGTTATCTTGTGGCGCTATTTTTGTTTTTTTTTGTTTATATATTTTTTTTGTATAATTTTTAGGTTTTTAATAAACTGTCCGTTGCTGCTGCTGCTAGGTAACTGTGTGTATATATGTGTGTGTGTGTGTGTGTGTGTGTGTGTGTGTGTTAGTATGTATGTATATTTATCATTTTTTAAAAGCAGCTTTGTCAAATACTCGTACTTCATAGCTGGATGCATTATGGCTAGTTTATCATATAAATTTTAAATCATTTTATTTAGTTTTTTTTTTTTTTCATTTTTCAGTCTGTTTTTGTTTTTTTTTGTTTTTATTTTATTTTTTTTTTAAATTTTCCTTTTCTTGTTCTTATTAAGTGTGAAAGTGGTGTAAGTACTTGCGTTCTGGTTTGTCAATTAGCTTAATCGTTTCGTTTATTATATTATTCAAATTGAATATGCCTCATCTCAATATACATAATATGTATGTATTTATGTATATGTAACGTACGTATGTAAATTGCAAATACTTCGCTGGATGGCAACTTTCATAATTGTGTTTTCTTGTTTGTTGTTGTTGTTAATTTGTTTATTTTTGGTTTAGCTTGCACTTTCAATAGTTTATGTACTCAATTGTACTTAAAAATTATTAATCGGCTGCTTGGCATGGGCATATGGCTGCTGGCAATCGGTGTGTATGCGTGTGTGTGTGTGTGTGTATGTTCGTGTGTGTGTGTTGGTATGTGTGCAACATAAGATATTCATAACTAAATTACAATAATATAATTATAATTACACCACAAATATAACAAAAATATGTAGAAATGTAAAATTTTTATATATAGAATATCTAATTGCATTTTTTAATTTTTCTCATTTTTTTTTTGTTTTATATATTTTTATTTTATTTTTAGCTATGCATAATAACTGGCTGCATTACATTTAAATGTTTTTTTTTTTTGTTTTTTTTTACAGTTCGTTTTGTTAATTTTTTATATTTTCTTTGAATTAATTTGCTATGCTTCGTTTGATTTTCATTCTTACATTTTTGTTTTTTGGTTTTTGGTTTTTCATGTAATTAACTAGACTTATGTAATATATTACAAATGTAAATGTACGAGTATAAAGCTAAATTTGTTGTTCATTTCATTTTTCTATAGTGATTTGACAAAAAAGCATTTATTTTAGTTAACTAATATAATATTCCACGCTTTGATTTAAGTGTACCTAAAAAAAGTTTTTATTTTTTTTTTTCAGCGTTGCTTTTTTTTTGCGTTTTTTTTTTTGTTTGAAATTTTTAATTTTTGGTTTGTTTTGTATTTAAGAGTTTTCGCCTCGCTGCAGAATCTCACAACACGCCTGTACGCATATTTTACGCCGGCACTGTGTGTACCGTTCTGTGACTGTACCTCTCTGTGTCTGTGAAGTGTTATACAAGTGAGCCTGTGTGTGGTGACACAGTGCAGGCGCAAAATATTAGTCATGCTGTCACACACACTGCTCTTACACATAGGTATGTATGTATCTAACTTTATGCAGATGGATTTTATTGCTCTAAATTTATTATAAATTTATTTTTATTATTGTAATATTTTTTTTGTTTTTTGCTTGTTTTTTTTTTGTTTTTTGTTGCGTTGTGACCTCATTCAGCAGCACAAAATATGCAATAAGTATTTTATTATAAATAGTTTTACTTCATATTCAGTTTTAGGCATATTCATATTGTATATATGCATGTATGAATGTATATATATATATTTAATTTTATTCTGTCTAATGGCAATGATGCGCGTGTTGCTTCGAACGTAACCTCTGCACAAAAAATATTTATGCTAAATTATGAAATAGTTCATTTTTGGTAGTTTTTGCATTTTTTATTTGATTATTATTAAATTTTATGTCATATTTTTGTTGTTGTTGTTCTTCATTTAATACTACAATTTATTATTTATGATTATTATTGTATTATTATTGTAAATACACAATGTTTGTTTTTTTTTATAGTTCTTTTTTTTTTTTGTTTTTGTTTTTTTTTTGTCGCATTTGTAGTTCTTTAATCGCATAAGCTTAATTTGTGTACGCTCTTGATAACGTCGTTTGTATTGTATAGTATAATATATTTGGTTTTTGTTTTCTGTTAGTTTTTTTTGTTTTTGTTTTTGTTTTTGTTTTTATTTAATCTCGCCCCGCCCCTCATTTATAACAGTGCACTCAGTAGATATATATATATATGTTTGTTTTTTTTAATTAACTTATGCATTTTGTACGGAATTTCAAACTTAATTTTCTGTTATTAGTTAGCATGTTGTTTAATTTCATTTTTTTTAGCATGTGTTTTATTTTTATATTAACTCTTTCGTGGTTTCGTATTATTTGTCAAACAGCCAACAAAATGTATAATAATGAAGCTATATATATTCAAGTCGTTAAACAATTGGCAATTGGCAAGCGTTTATTAAATGGGGGAGAAATAAGTAAAGGGCCTCTCGCAAAAACGTAGAAATGCTTAAAGCGTTAAGGAAAAAAAAACCAAAACAAAAAAAAAAAAACAAAAGCTTTGAGACATAAAAAGGACATACACGAAATAAGATGCCGAATCATAAGCAAAGTCTACGGTATTACAGGACATCAAGAAAATTGATTGACTTTGGTATATATGTATATAAATATATATACGAGTAGGCGTAATGAAAAAGCATATACATGTAAGTATGTTAAAGGAAATTACTTTTAATTTGGACATTATGTGTGTGTGTGTTCATTACAAAGGCAACGCTCAAACTGGTCCCCATAATATACATATATCATTTGTTTATATGTATGTATATATATTGTATATATATATACATATATACATTTATAAATATATGTATATATGTATGCATGTTATTGATCGGTGCTTTTTAAGGTTAGGCTGCTTTCGAAATAGGTTTTGTTAATACTACAATACATTTGGATGTATGACAGCGGCTTGTAATTAACATAAAAAGTGTGACCGTTCTTGCGGCAGAAAAATTTCACAGCTACTCGTATGCAACTGATTTTTTTTGTTTAAACAAAAACTGAAACTTTTATATATCAGTTGAAAAATTGGAAATAGTCTCGAAAACGGATAACTATAAAAATAAATAAATGCGTGAATTTGGAATGGAAACTACAATAATCACATGAAATTACACATATATGCAAATTAAAGTCTTTTACAATATAATATATATATATATAGATTATTGAAGCTCAACGTTTTTGCCTAGGGTGGTTTTTGTTTTTTGTTTGTCAATTTCAATTCAAAATATTAGCTAGGTTCTATAAATTTGTACAATTTCGTTGATATATATGTATGTATGTATTGTATGTGGGGGGTGGATGTACATACATATGTACTTATGTATGTAATGCTCTGAATGTAAACAAGTTCAATATACTTTAAAGTAGATCAATTCTACAGTTAAATTGAAGATAGGCAGTGTGTTAAAAGCACGTGGTTGATTTTGGTGAATTTCTATATGTTTCGATCTGGTTGGTAAGTGATGTGTAAATGTTTTGAGAGCGACAGAGTGTGATCGAATTTATTGTCGAAATTGAAAAAGAACCGCATTATACTCAATTTCATTCACAATTATCAAAAATTTTTTGGCAAATTTGAAGCAAAAGCAAAGCATGTGTCTGTAGTAGTGTATGTGTCAGTGCGCAATGGAACCTCACATTGTTATTATCGAATGTATATGTATGTATATATGCACTGTTCATATACATGTATATAGGTATGTAGTAGTATGTCGATACTTGAATACTTTCCATTTACTTTCGTAATTCGTTAAGTAATCCTTTGTCAAAGAACAAAGGACCTTAAAAAAAAAATCGCATTGCTTGTAAAAAAAAAACAGAGTCGTAAACTAAATGAAGAAATATCGCAAAAAAAATGCAACTCTGAGTAGAGCGTAGCTTGAAGCAAATATAAAACGAATATGAAGCAGAAACGGAAACGGAAAACAACACAAAATGGCGAATGCGATGCGAATGCAGCTCAAAAGTATGCAACGCTTTGAAGCAATCAAGCAATAATCTTTTTTTGTTTTTCAATTGAATACTATATAATATTTACTATGTTCTTATGTATGTATTTTGTATATATTAAAATTTTAAATATGTTTTTAAATTCACTGCACTTTATTCTGTATTGTTGATAAGGATTGCAAAAGACGAATATGAGTTAAAAAAGAGAATAAACGTTCATTTAAATCAAAAAATTCTCAATTGTACACTCTTTGTGCTCCATTCTCTGTTTTTTGCAAATACAATATGTATTATGTACGTTGTTTTTGGTTCCACCATCCTTTGTTGTTTTTTTTAATGTTTTTTATTTTGTTTTGTTTTTTGTTTTTTTGTTGTAATATGTATTGCATTCGCTCAGCACAGTTTTGCATCTTACATTGTTTTTTTTTATGTTTATGTTTAATTTGGGTATTTTCTTAGCTCACTTCTCACTTTTGTGTGTTTCACAGTTTTCTTTGATTTGTTGTTGTTTTTGGTTTTGCTCTTTACACCTCGCTTTCTCGCCAATACACAATTGTGCATAAAGTTACATTAATTTGAAATGTTTTTGTTTTGTTTCTAGTTTTCACAAATTGTTTAACTTTGTGGTCTTTGTTTAGCTCAATGCGCCCCAACTCCAATGTCTATGTGTGTGTGTGTATCTTCTGCCTGTATGTTTGTGTATGTGAGTGCGGTACAGTTGCCACTTGGGCGGCATTGCCAGCACAAAGCAATAATAATATTGCCTTGAGCCGAGCACTGCCAGCATTGCCAGCACTGTCATGTCATATAATGAACAATGGTTCTACGAGTATGTGTGGGAAATGTATGCTTTATTACTTGTTGCTAATTGCCGTACAACTGTTCAAAATTGTTATTAAAGTTAAGCTACGCTTATGCCAAGTCAATTAAATACATTAAACATTTAAAAAAACGCTTTAAATTAAGACAGAGTTTGCTTATTTCCAAAGAATCCAAAACTTATTTAATTTATTAAAAATCTTAAAGAAATTGTATAGCTCTTCATCTGGCATAAACGTAGATTGTCTATATAATCTGTTTATTATTTTTTTTGGGAATATAATAAATAAAAGGACTTTGCTTTAACACAATGCTTAACGTTTAATGACTCGATTCGAATTTCAAAATTCGAGTTTAAATATGAATTGCTTTAAATAAAAATAGAAAAAAAATATTGAAAAACATCTAGTACATATGTATGTGTGTGTGTGTGTGTTATGCTTTGGATTTTCTTTTTCCTGATATTTTGTTTAAATGGTTTCTTTTTTTTGTCTTTATTTGGTTTTAATGGAATCCTTTTGAAATTCATTATTATTTTGTATTGCTTTTAATGGCAGTTCAGACAGTTTTGTATCAACTTTTTTAAAATGTAATACATATACAAAATACTATGTAATTATGTAATTGGTGTTTTCAAATTGTTGCCTTCATTTCGAATTAAGTTAATTATGCTTTTTTGTTTTTTTGTAATTATATTTCTCTCTAATCTTTGAATGTTTTATATGTAGGTTTACTTTTGGTGTTGTATTCTTTTATTGATTCAAGTTCTCACTGTACTTAGCTATAGGGTTAAGTTAGGATCATGTTATGGAGCTGATTTTTGGGATTTTTCATTATTTCTTTATAGATACATATACATGCAAATTATATAAATGTTAAGGCTTTTTGTTTGTATCAGAATATATAGTATGGAAATATCGAATTCGGAATCGTAAATGTACTTGGCTGTGTGTGTGTGTATGGAATATATATGAAGAGAGAGTTTTATACATAAGTAAAGTACTTAAGTAGGTTAACTATATAAGTAGACCAAATTGTGAATTGTTTTTTTGTTTTGTTTTTTGTTTTGTTTTTTGGATGTGATAAAAAGGTTACTACGAGCCTGCTTATAAATTTAATTATTAAGATTTGATTTTCATTAATTAGCTTAATTATGATTGTTGTTTGTTGTTGTTGTGCTTATTGAACTGAATTAACTTAATTATAGACAATTGCTGCTGTCATCGTTGTTAGGATGTTTTTTACTTGTTGTTGTTGGTGTTGTTGTTGTGGTGTTGTTGTGATTGCTGTTATACTTGTTTTTTTTTTTAAATTGTTTTTATATATATAAATCAATATATATATATCGCAGAAAATTATGCTTGTTCGCTGTTGTTGTTGCTGTTGCTGTTTGTTGTTCGCTGTACCTGTTTGCTCACTGTTCTTGTTGTTGTTGTTGTTGGTGTCTTTGGTGTTGCTGCTGCAGCTGACAACAATTGCTGCTGTTGTTGGTGTTGCTGTTGTTGCTGCTGTTGTCGCCTGCTGCTGCTGCTGCTGCCACACCTAATACTCGCGTGCGTCTTGGAGGGGGGGGCGAGGCCTGGCTCAGACATCTGCCGTGCGCGATGTTATGCTCGGCGATCGCGAGTGTATTACAACCTTATGGCCGTTTTTTGTCACAAAACCATCGCTCTCGACAAGAACGGCCGTCTGGCGGCCGGCGCTGCCGCCACTGCCGGCACTTTGGCCGCCAGGGCTGCCGACGCCGCCGCTGCCGCTGCCGCCACTGCCACCGTCCGTTGAATTATTTACATTACATTTGCCCTCATCGGCCGGATCAGCTGCTGCCGCTGCATCCGCTGCCAGTTCATGACCATCTGCATCGAGACAGTCATCCGTATCAGCAGCGCCACCGCCGCTATCATCAGGTGGATCTGCATCTCCATCAGCTGCGGCATCGGGATCCGCATCATTGCTGGCATCCGCATCGGTATCGTTGCCGCCGCCGCCGCCGCCGCCACCTTCGGCGCGCGTTTTATGCTTGCGCCATGCATGTTGTATGAGGCGGGCACAATACTCCTCCCGCTGGCGCCAGAGTGTGGAGGAGACGGGCTCATAGCCCTCGGTGTCGGGTCGAGCGGCAATTTCGCCGATTTCGCCAGTCTCCTCAATTGGATTGCCTTTGCGCGCGAAAAAGTCTTTGGTGAGTGCGTCGAGTATATCCACACAGTACATGAGATCACCCCGACAGATCGGTATATCCATCGATATGATTTTGTACTTATTGGGCTTATGGATCTGAAGCGGTGGCTCCAGTACGTCCAAAAACTCCGACAATTGATCGTAGCGTATATATTGTGTGCCCTCGGGATCAAATTGCTGCCAGATCTCATAGTACATATCGTAATCGTCGTCGGTTAGACCCTCCTGCACATCTTCGGTGGCCTGACTATAGTTCTCAAGAATGACAGCAATGTACATATTAATAACTATCAAAAAGCTTATAACTAGATATGAGAGGAGAAACGTTATTCCAACGGTCGCTGAACCACAATTGCCCGGATAGCCTTTGTCGTTGTCGGGTGGATCGCATGCTTCCTCATTGATAATGGCGTCGAGTACACCATCCCAACCGGCTGAGGTGGACATCTGCCAGTTAGCGTATGCGCAAAATGCAATGGAAATCGAACGATCGATCGATTGATTATCGATAAGCGATTTTAATTCATTTTTTAAATTGGAATTGAATTTGCATTCAAATGCGACACGAAACGCATGTGGACGGCAGTTGTGCGGTTGGTTTGGTGGTTGTTTCGGTTGTTTTTTTGTTTGTTTTTTTTTGGTTGTTTTTTTAATTTTTTTTTTGTTTTTTTTTGTTGTCATGTCGTACGTTTTATGTGTTTTTATGTGTGTGTGTGTGTGGGCAGTGAAAAAGAAGTTTAAGACAGAAGATACAATAACAAGAAGAGTCATTAGTCAAAACGTTAGGTTAATGGATCACTTGGTTAAGCAAACTAAGTTGGCATAGTATAAAGTAGTAGTAGTAGTAGTAGTAGTAGTTATAGTAGTAGTAGTAGTAGTAGTTGTGGCAGTGGTAGTAGTAGTAGTAGTAGTAAATATACTAAAAGTATTTTTGTTGGATCGTGTGTGTGGTGTGATTGTAGCATACAATATACAGTTAGTTACAGTTGGTTTACTTGTTAAATTGCTTGCAGTGTACGGCAGTTAAAGCCAAGGTTTATTAGGCATTTTAAAGCAGAGAAATGGGGAGAAAGAATTCCCAACAAAATGGCGGCCAGTCATAGTCGCATAACGGTTTTATGGCCCACTAAAAATATGCAAGCAATTGAATACTCTTTGGGATTATGTTAAAAGCTTTGTTCGATTGATAAATTTGGGACGTGAACAGAGCTACAGAAGATAGAGACAGAGAGACAGTTAGAGTTAGAGATAGACAGGGAAAGAGGCAGAAGGCTAGCTGTAGTTAGAAAGAGAGAGACAGAGTAGCGTAGTTTTGTGTTCCTTGGCGTTTAAAAAACGCGCGAAAGTTTTTATTTGCAATGTTTCATGAGGAAATTCCAACATTTCATTTGGTGTTTGTTGAAAGAGCTGAATTAGATTTGTTTCTTTTTTCTTTATGATTTTTTTAAAAACAATTAACTAAAATGTATGTATATGCAAACAATTTGGACTGGGGTTACAAAGTAAAAATGAAATAAATTAAAAACGCAACTGTAGATTGTAACAGCGCTTCAAGAAGTAAGGATTCAGCAATTGTGATCAATAATCAAATTAAAAAAAAGTATAAAAAAGCTAAGGGTTCTTGAGTGAACGAAAATTTGTTGAAAGTTCAAATGCATAAAATCTTAAGTCGTGAGGACATTTTGTTTGCTGATGCCATCTGGCAACAGTATGGAAAATGTATGAAGAAACGAGAAAAATAAATGGTGAATATTTGTAAAAAAAAAATCGCACTAATTTAGCTTTTACCAACAACTACCGCAGCTTGTATCAACATTGTGATGTTGCCACTAAAACAAAAAAAATGGCGCACACGGCAACGTGGCAACGTTTTTGTTGTATATTTATGAACGGTTAAACTGTTATCAATCTATCGATCAGTCGATTAATTGTTACAATTTATCGTCAATTTGACGAGGTGTATAATACAGAGCGTTGCCAGCCGCTGTGTGGCGCCGTGCCAGACCTGCCAGACCGCTAGAAATTGATAGCTGGGCGGTATTGGTGGGATTGGTGAGTGTGTTTAGTGTGGGGGCGTGGCAACATCACCCAACGACAACAACAATAGACAACATAAACCGTTAACGGAATTGTGGCTTTTACGCTTACCTGAAACAGCAAAATCATGCTTTGACCAAACGTCTTGAAATTGTATACATCATTGATGCCGCTCTTCTCCTTCACATGCATAAAGAATGACATGCCGAAGATCGCAAAGATGAACATCACCAGAAAGAGCAGCAGACAGATGTTGAATAGCGCCGGCAAGGACATCGCCAATGCAAATAGAAGCGTTCGTATACCCTTGGCGCCTTTCACCAGACGCAGGACACGACCCACTTTCGCGACACGCACCACACGCAGCAGCGTCGGTGAGACGAAGTATTTCTCGATAATATCGCTAAGTACGAGACCTGTTACGATAACGATAACAATCGGCGACGGGCATCGTTGACAGACGTGTGAAGAGATTGATTGTGAGAAATTGTGTTCAGTTATTTTCGCCATATACGATTTAACTAGATTGGATCAGTTTTTTATATTTTTTTCTCTATCAGGATTTGTAGTGGGATTTGGATTGGAATTGTGGGAAGTTGTTTTTATATTTTTTTTGTTGGGTTCGAGGCTCAGCGCATTTATATTTTGTACAAACAAGACACTAAAAAGGGGCGTAGCACAATATATATAAACAATTTACAATACATAGCTGAAATATTCAAAGCATTAGGTAGACACAGATTTTGTTCAATATCATCAATTTCTTACACAACACAACAAATAAACAAGAAACACAAACATATTAGTTTTTTTTTGTTTTTGTTTTTGGCAAATGGTGTTAAATAAATAATACAAATACAGTACAAATATACACATACATATACATATGTACAGTGCCGCAAATGTGTGAATACAGTTGATATAAAACAAAAGAATAATCCTATTCTGAAACTGAATTAAAGCTATATTGCTTAAACACTTGATAATTGAAAGTTTTTCCAGTTTTGAAACATGTTCAAAGAAGCTAATATAATTCTGAATATTATTTATGAAGATTGGTTGAAGTAATTTGATGTAATTATAGAATACTTCAAATTTAAAGCTGTGTATTTATCGTGATCACAATATCGATATTTAAGCGTTCGATAACTTCTGAATATTCATAAAGAACAGAAAAACGTATAGTATTTATCGCGATCACAATATCGATATTTAAGCGTTCGATAATTTCTGAATATTCGTAAAGAACAGAAAAACATATAGTATTTATCGCAATCACAATATCGATATTTAAGCGTTCGATAAATTCTGAATATTCGTAAGGAACAGAAAAACATATAGTATGCTTATACTGAAGTATATTTTGCCTTTTTTAGATTGCAATTCTTAAAATCAAAATAAATTTGATAAATATTTTTTAAACTGATTTACAGCAAACTGATGAATTTAAGCAAGAAAAAATAGTTTGTGTAAATATGGAATACTTCAGATTTAAAGCTGTGTATTTATCGATATTAAAGCGTTCGATAACTTCTGAATATTCGTAAAGAACAGAAAAACATATAGTATTTATCGCAATCACAATATCGATATTTAAGCGTTCGATAATTTTTGAATATTCGTAAGGAACAGAAAAACATATAGTATGCTTATACTGAAGTATATTTTGCCTTTTTTAGATAGATAGAAGCTAATATAATTCTGAATATTATTTATGAAGATTGGTTGAAGTAATTTGATGTAATTATAGAATACTTCAAATTTAAAGCTGTGTATTTATCGCGATCACAATATCGATATTTAAGCGTTCGATAAATTCTGAATATTCGTAAGGAACAGAAAAACGTATAGTATTTATCGTGATCACAATATCGATATTTAAGCGTTCGATAAATTCTGAATATTCGTAAGGAACAGAAAAACGTATAGTATTTATCGCGATAACAATATCGATATTTAAGCGTTCGATAATTTCTGAGTATTCGTAAGGAACAGAAAAACACATAGTATTTATCGCAATCACAATATCGATATTTAAGCGTTCGATAATTTTTGAATATTCGTAAGGAACAGAAAAACATATAGTATGTTTATACTGAAGTATATTTTGCCTTTTTTAGATTGCAATTCTTAAAATCAAAATAAATTTGATAAATATTTTTTAAACTGATTTACAGCAAACTGATGAATTTAAGCAAGAAAAAATAGTTTGTGTAAGTATAGAATACTTCAGATTGAAAGCTGTGTATTTATCGATATTAAAGTGTTCGATAACTTCTGAATATTCGTAAAGAACAGAAAAACATATAGTATGCTTATACTGAAGTATATTTTGCCTTTTTTAGATTGCAATTCTTAAGATCAAAATAAGCAAAAAAAAAAAAAAAAAAAAAAAATGATAAATTCGTGATCAACACGTACACATAACTTTATATAGTATTGAGGATATATAAAATTAAAGTGATATACATTTAGTATATATAGAAACAACATTTGTGATAATATGAATCAAATACAATTAATGATATATTGTATGCAAAACCAAATAAAAAGCAAAAATCAAAATAAATAAATAAACAAAAGACAAATATATTGTCACAGACGTATTGTTAAAAGAATTAATTAATAACATACATAGTATTTATATAAGTATGTTGAGTAAGTAAAAAAAAAAAAAAAGATTATTAAAAAAGATTAAAAATTAGGCTAAACTTGAACTTTTAACGTTAACGTTAAAATTAGCGATAACATTTAACGATTAGCAGCAACACTCAGTAGTCGATATCCTTTTTGCTAGCGGCACAGGCGTTGTAAGCAGCAGCGGCAAATGCGAAGGCGAAGGGCGAGGGCGAAGGCGAAGGCGAAGGCGTTGGCATCAGATAGATATATCATCTCGTGGTTAAATGTGTTTAAATATTATACACTTGATTTAAGGTCTTTTTAGTTATTTGATCTGGGTATAGAGGTATGCGTGAGCTTTACGTAGCGTCTTTATATTTTGTATTTTGTATCTTTTTTTTTCTTTTTGCGATAATCCGCAGCATATTTTAATAGTGCCAAATATCAAGAAAGTTCGTTCGCTGCCCATTGCGCTCATTGCAGAGTTGAAAGGGTTTAAGATTTATAGAGCATTTTCTATAATTCTTTTCTTTTGATATCACAAAATTTTGGAGCAATATGTTCATTGGTTTCTCATTCACTAAAAAATGAAACGAAATGCGCTCTAACGTGAGTGAATGGAGGGCAAGGGGCACACTACACGAACCAGGAGCGGTGTTAAACAAACGAACTATTGCTATAGCATTTGCCAGAAAATGTTGATAAAATAGAAAAATAAGTGAAGGAGAGAAGAGAAGAGAATTGAGGAAAATAGAGAGGGAGAAAGAGCATATAGCATATAGCCAGCAGTCTTATATGCGTATGCGTAATGCCGATGTCAGACCAATTTGCAATTAATTAGCTATAAAGAACGAGTTGATAAGGTTATAATACGCAATTGGGATTATATGTAATTAGCTTAGTAGGAAAAAACCAGAAACAGAATAATAAATTTAAACAATAAGGCACTATATCTAGATAATACTTAATAATGAAAATTCTTTTTTTTTTTTTTCTTTTTGCTAGGGTTTCAGTTATGAGACTCGGGACTCATTTAAATATATAATGTCTATATGCGTTTTACTACGTTCATAGTAAAGTACATAATCTCCATTGCAGATTGGACCAAAACCATTAAGAAGATTCAGGCTAAAGCCACGGTATTTATATATATATAAGTATATTATATATATATTATTTTTGGATTTTTAATAATTTTCCAATTCGCATAACACATAAAATATGGAAGTAAATGATAATTAGGTATATTTCAATTTTTTGTATATTCTTCCAGTTATGCTACACACTATACATAGATGGGCCATATGGGCCAAGGCAACAGTCGTACCAATATGTATGCTAAACATCCGGCACGGCCATTGCATTGACTGGCCAATGGGGTTTGAAGGGGGGGGTTGAGTTTGGATTGACAATTGTCAGTTCTTATATACCGGGCAGTAGCTGACAGAGTTATGCAACCGACAATCGCACAGAGAGTTGTGGAATGCCCATTGACACCTAACTCTGATTGAATCTTTTTGTGTTGTGTAACAAAATAATTCTTTTATGCGTTCTGTGCAAGCCATTTTTTTTTTTTAACAGTGTATGTGTGTGTGTGTGTGTGTGTATTTTTAGCATTTTATAATATTTATTTATGTTGTTGCTATTTCGCTTAGTTTTTTATATAAATTATTTTTTTTTTTTCTTTTTTTTTGCATTTACAAAGCTGAGTTTGTTTGTTTTTCATGTCTTTGTTTTTTGTTGTTATATTTTATTTTATTTTTATTAAAGCGTGTATTAATATATTCGTCTATAAGGATATCACACTCTGCGTTTTGTTTTTTTTTGTTGAGACAACATCGAAGCCAAAGAATGAAGCATAGTTTAAGGCGCTTAAGTCGAAGCATTTGCTTTTGAATTGACAATTTGAGTTTTGATAAGTTTTTATTGAATGTGCGCTTGAAAACATTTTTGGCGGGTGTATCACATAAAGAAGCAAAGCATTAGTAAAATCAGAGCCTCCTTAATATATAGAGAAGTAGGTTCTTAAAATGTAGCCAACTTGAAGTTTTTTTTTGCGAAATAAAAATGAGATAAAATGTACAGAATATTAAAACCTATTTGAAGAAACGCAGCAAGGGAAATTTTTTTGTTTCTGGTTTTTTTTGGTTGAGGTTCTCGTTCAGTTTGGGGTTCATAGAAAAGATTTACACAGAATTTATATTTTTGGTCAGGGTTTAAGTTTTTTTTTCGGTTTTTTTTTTTTGTTTTTAAGGCAGCAGCAGAAATGATAACAACATCCCTTTTATGTACAAGACATTCGAAATGCAAGTAGTATAAAATGGAAGCTCTCTGTTGCAAAAATTAATGTAGTAAAGCATATTTTAAGCCATCTTTTGTACAGTTTTATATTTTGATTGCTTCACACACATAGCCAATTTTATCTTTCTTTGATTTCTTTGGTTACCAAAATTTATTGAATAATGAAAAAACAACAACAAATAGAGTTATGTATGTAGTATGTAGCCAAGTAAAAAAAAAGGGCGGACGTATTCAAAAATTAAATTTAAAAAATATTGTCTTTCGTTCTGAAAATCTTCTTCATTCTGTAAGTACTGTTGTTTTCTTTTCGATAACTTTGTGTGCTTACGTATGCGCAATTGTTAAGCTATAGTAGCAATCGCCTGCTAAATAATAATAAACTCCTTAGTATATATATATAGTATAAACTTTTCTTAAAACTGGCAGCAAACTGAAAAAAACATTTTTTTAAATTCAAATAAAAAAAAAAAATAAACATAATAATATAATAATTATAATATAGTAAATATTTATGATGAATTCACAATTTAAAGTCAATAAATGGAATTATTTATACTCGTATGTAGTATATAAATATTTCAACAATTTTGACAATATATTTTAACGACAATCACAACAACAATTTAAATACAAATCAACAACAACATATATATATTTTTATATATATAATAAATATCAACAATTATAAATACTTAATTTGATCAACAATTCAATAATTTTTACACTCAATTTATTGTAAATGAAACGAAAAATGAGCAAATTACTAATTTTACATTTAATTGACAAAATTTAAAGAAGCAACAATATTTAAATATATAGGAGCTGATGTATTATATATGCGCATATAACAGTTTGTATACAATCTGTGCTATAACTGTTATACATGCTATATAAAATCAACTCGCAAAGCTAACAAATCATTTGGAATACGTTAAGCACAACGACATTAGATTAGTTCATATAATATTTGGCATATTTGAACAATCTACATATACATACATATTTTTTCAAGATTATATATTTATGGTATATGTATGTGGGAATTGTCAAATTGCCGCAATTATGATAAACACAAATTTTTTTACAACAAATTAATTACGTTCTTGGGGTAATTGCTTTATATCCTTACAGAGGGTTTTTATAGAACAAATATTCTTAATTAATATGATGAAACTTGGTAAAGTTACTGTTTATTTAACAAGCTTCAATTAATATATAGCATATATTATAGTAAAAGTAATGTTTGATTGAATATTAAGTATAGAAAAGACAAATCTCACAAAAATCAAGTTTCTTTAGGGATTATGCAATTAAAACAAATTTAATGTTAATCGGACCTTTTTATTTTATATTCAAGATATCATTTTTAGTAAGAAATATATTTTATAACATACAAAAAAAAAAAATTAAAATAAGTCTTGAATTTGGTTAATATGTCTGTAAGGATATAAAAACTTCGGAAAACCGAAGATAACATTTGTTTTATATTTTTTTTTTTGAATGTTTACTTTTGTTTTGTTTTTTTTTTTAGTTTTTGTGGTAAACAGAACAACAACAATTAATTACGAATTACGAATCAACATTAAACAATTTGGTCAATTGAATATACGTATAAATACGACAGCAAGTTGGAAACAAATACTTAGTATAAAGTTTCATATATAGGAAATGGAACGGACTGTGTCTTTATAAAAGAGCATTAAGTCAGAAAATAATACAGAGATATATAAATATATATATATATATATAGATACAGAGAGAATGTGTATGTGTAAAAGAGAGAAAGGTAGAGAGAGAGAGAGAGACATACACACATACAGCAAAGAGCGTACGGTTATATGGAGGGGGAATATTCGAACATTTTGGTTTTTTTGGAACTTGGATGGTATTTTTTTGGCTATTTGTTTAAGCTTCGGTATTTTTTTTTTTTAATTTAATATTTTTGTTGTAAATTTGTTGGCATTTGTTACTTACCTAAGATGGATAAAATGACAACTACTACATCAAATAAATTCCATGGCTCAATAAAATAGTGATATCGTAAAGCGAATATTTTTAATAGACATTCGGAACTGAAAATAACTACGAATATCGCATTGAGATAGTCAAGGACCGCGTTGTACGTGTCCGACGCATCGTAACGATCGAGTGTCATGGTGAACATGTTTAGACCAATGAATAACATAATGATTATATCGAATTTCTTATCGGTTACTATTTCAAAGACTATTGCTTGTGGACGCCACTGTAAATGGAGAAGGAGAACAAAAGCAACAAAATAAAAACAAAACAAACAAACAAAGAAATAAAATATTGAAATAGAAACAACAAAATTTAAAAGGATCAAATAAAGTTTGATTCACATAATAGGGTCAGGGTATTCCCCCAAAAATGAAATACACACATCAAACACAAGGAAGAGAAGAGAGATAAGAAAAAAAAGAATAGAAGAGTTTGGTATAAGTACAATTAGTTTTACCACGGTCTCAATTACTTATGGTATGGTATGGTAGTTAGTATATGGCTATGTACATATACGAGTATATAGAAGTTATATATATATAGAGTATTTATGTATTGAAGCTCTTTAACACAATACCATAGATGTACATAGACATATACTTGTATTACTTATAAGTATATCTATAAGTCGAAACTCAGATGTTAGTTGGGTTAGTTTAGTTATTATATCATTTAACGCTATTTTCATGTATTTTCTTGTATTATTTATATTTATATATTATAGAATATTATTATATGGTTTATTTGTTTATATTTATCATTTATCTTTTGGTTTTTATTGCGTTGTAGATCTGTGCCAATAGCAATCTTTTTTCCACGATCAGCGCGCACCTGTATGTACAGTAGAGTATGCGTATAATGGAACACATGTTTATTAATAAGTACTTAGAGCAACAGTGTAACAGTGAGTCAGTGCGTTTGTATTTATTTTTTTAATTAGAGCATGAGTACAGACTTTTCATACACACTACTTATTTATATATAGGACAGACAGCATTCACGAGTATTGATTAATTGATTAATTAATTGATTGATTGATTGATTGTTTGATTAATTAATTAGTTGAATATTTTAGCATAAGATAGTATAAAACGTGCTGCTACAGTCGTGGTCCAATAATACGCTATCCAAGTCAGTCGATTTGGTGTCTTAAGTCATTTTACATAGTATGTTTGTTTAACTAGTATGTTTGTATTATGTTTAGTATGTATGTATTTCATGCCAGTTAGCAGTGTCTAATAGTAGTAAGAGAGGTGACTAACGCTAAACATGCCCAGAACATGATTGAGTCACGTGCCAGTTTTTTTTTTTTTTTTTTTATTATTTATTTATATATTTACTAAGGTATAGTTATGTACATTAGTTAAAAGAAACATGCACTTAGTTTGCCATTAAAAAGAGAGAGAGATATATATAGAGAGAGTGTGTAGAGAGAGAGAGAGAGAGAGTAGTTACTAGAGTATATACATAAGTAGATTAAAATTTTTATTTTATATATAATTTTTCGTTTTCTTTTTTTTTTTTTTGAATTTTGGCATTAATTTCATGTTCGTCCAGCTTATAATATGGCAGACATAAAAATGTTTAAGTACAGACAACCAAACGGACACAATACTTAAATATTGGTATTGAAATTAAGTATAGTTATTAAGAAAAACAGTAGCATGTCGAGAACATAATATGCTATTAGGAGTTCGCTCAATGGCAACGGTAGGGTGCTCTCATTTCAACAAAAATAACAATGCACAAAATTGCATACATTTTGGGATTATATATACAGATGTGCATGCCACACACTACAGCAGCTATTCCAGCGACTCAACTTTGCGCTTGTTTTATAGATCCATTATTCAACTTGATCAAAATATTGCTAGAGAACAGGGCCTTTTGAATTATAACAAGTTTGTAAGGAATGTATACAGATTGAGATTGCAAGGGTATTTTCAAGTCCATCATTTGATCGTTTGTCATTGTCATTGTGTGAGTGGCGTATCAGTCAGCAAAATGTCATTTAGCTGTTATAATCTGTCAGTTTGCATACAACTTTGTATAACAGTATTTATATATAGCAGCATTTATAACAGTATTTGTCTGTATTCATTTTGTTTTCAATGCGGATAGAAAAAAGTGTTTATTATATATACAATATATATATTATATATACAATTTAAATACGATTGGCACAGATTTCGCGATGACGAAGACTTTTTTTCTAATGTTTATTGAGCAAGTTTTCAGTTTTTTTTTTATTATATATATATTTTTTTTTTTTCAATATTTATTATAAGGCATACGATGGAGCTAGAGCATTTTGTAAATTTTTTGAAACAGAGTTGACAATTGTACTCAATTTCGAAACTGTCATAAGAATTGGTATACTTCGAGTATAACACTTGAATATATTATTGAAATATTAAAACTCACATCGCTATTAATCTTTGCCTATTTATTTTTATATCATTACGTTTTGATTTGATAAGTTGGCGCCTATCTTGGCATATTTTAAATATTTTCAATAAGTTATATAAATTTTGGTATATCAGGTACGTTTTAAGATTTCTTGTTATACATTGAATGTTAATTGTTTTTTTGTTTTTTTTTTCCTTTTTTTTTTGGATTGTTAGTTGGTTAGTTTTGCTTAGTTTGATACTTAGTTTTGTTTAGTTTTTCTTTTTTTTTTTTGTATTTTTGTTGTTGTCTTACCCTTGGTCTTGGAATGGCTTTTAATGGTTTTTTAGAGCCCATCTTTTTCATAGCATTATAGTACTTTTTCTGATCTTCTGTCATGAACATTTCTAATGATCCACCTGCTTTTTTCTTTTGCTCATTAAAATTATCAATGATAACACCAATGAACAGATTGAGTGTGAAAAATGATCCAAATATGATGAAGAACACGAAATATAAATACATGTAGATGTTCGTTTCACGAATCGGCTGCTTGTCCACCTGGTTATCGATACCGATGTCGATATCGATATAAAAAATTTATTTAATTATATTTTTTTTTTTTTTCGTTTAATTGAATTTTTGGGTTTGCAATTTGCATCGGTTGAGTATTTAATTGTGAATGGATCATTTTTTTTTAGTGTTATACGGCAGTGTTGTTGTTGTTGTTTTTATAGTGTATTTGTTGTTGTGGCCATAGTTTGTTGTTGTTGTTGTTGTTGTGATTGGTGTAGTATAGTGTTGTGGGTTGTGGGGGGTAGTTGTTGTTGATGTTGTTGTTGTTGTAGTTCATATAAAAAGAGAAAAAAATATATAGATAAAAATGTTTGATTAATCGAAAATTACGTTAAATATACAGACTTATACTATATATAATTATAGATTGCGTTTCATTTGATATATTTTCTGTTTTTTTTCTTTTTTTTTTTTTAAAGCGCATTACCAAATAAATGTATGTTATGGTATGGGTATAAAGTGTGATATAATGTATAAAATTAAAAAAAGAAAATTAGAATTAAGGCAAACTGAACAACATTACCTCTCGTGAATCGATAGCATCGTTCATTATTTGTATCCAGCCTTTGAAGGTGGCCACTTGGAAAAGGCACAGATACGCGTTACCTACATGATCGAAATTCATCGCTGAATTCACCCATGTGTAGTTCTCGCTTTCGCAAGCATTGCGATTCGGTATGATCTCATGGCTGAGCTTCGTTCCATTTGTGTCTTCGCACTGTTGTCGTTGTTCAGGTTGTTGTTCAGGTTGTTGTCGTCGTGGGGATGATTTTGAATTTGTTTTCAAAATTTTGTGTTTGTTTGTTTGTTTTTTTTTTTGATTTTTTTTTGGTTCGTCAACAATTTAATTTAAGAAAAATGTATTTCAGTTATGCGAAATTAAATACGGCAAATGATTTATGCTGCTTTTGCACAGTCGCAACAGATGATCATCTAAATGATCGCAAGATTCCATGCAAAATTAGTTGCAATAAACAGCTGATGTTGTTGCAGGGTTGCATGGGAGTGTCTAAGCAAATGAGCGGGCACAGCTTCGTGAATATAATGTTTAAAATAATTTTAAAATAATAAAACAAAAAAATAATACCTAAGATGATCAAATGATTTTTGTATTTTTGTATTTTTTGCATGGGGCGACACTTAAAATTTGTACAATTCTTTTTTTTCTTTTGTAAATATCAACTGTTGCAGCCGTGTAAGAGCAGCATTGTAATTAGTTGGTAGTTAAATTATTTAATTTTAGAATTAGGCATTTTTGGGTAATTGTAGTTTTTGGGGGGGTGTAATTAAGTATGTAGCTTGTATGTGTGTAATTTCAGCAGCTAATTAGCATTGTATATACTTGATAATTAAGTATTTATTGCTGCCTTTTGGCTAAAACTTTTATTTATTACAAGTGCAAAAGGCAAACTAAATGCTAGTACTAAATAGTGTACTAATACGAGTAGATGATTAGATTAGTGGTGCAACTGCCTTGTCGCATATACGAGTAATTTTACATTAATATTTTAATAATATTTTCGTTTTAGTATTATTTTTTTTTATAGTATATGCAACTATTCATGCTCTTGCCTAACTGGAATGCTCTATGACGCGATTAAGTAGTATATTATATGTAAATACCATACATAGATAGGTAATTATTACCGGAGTATGTACAGCAGCATATTTACAGGAGTTTGTCTAGACGAGTACGAATACAGGCGACAAGCTCTGATCTCTTTCGAGTTTTGCAATATTTTTTTCATTACTTTTAATTTCTTGCTAAGTATACGATAGTAAAAATTATTTTAAATTTTGATATTTTATTTGTGTTTTTTTGTTTTATCAACAACTATTTACGAAAAATAGATGCAAAGATACGCATATCATTCAAGTTGAAGACTTTTTCTTTATATTATTGTGAATTACTTATTGGATTGCTTTGCTAATTAAGTGCTGCTTTTGGATTTGTAGCCAAAAAATAGCACAATCTCTAAATGAGATTTGCACCAGTTTTTGGCTTTAGAACTATATTTTGTTTGATTTTTCTTTTTTATTTTTTTTTTGTATTCGGTATTGTATTTGGTTTTTGAGTTTGATTTTAGGTTTAATTTTGAGATTTCTTGAAAAACGTTTGCACGTACCTTAAAATATTTTCCAGCAAAAAGCTGTACACCCATTATGGCAAAAATAAGCCAAAATATTAGACACACCAATAGCACATTGAAGATGGACGGTATAGCTTGTACCAGCGCATTAACGACGACCTGGTTTGGTTTTTCGATAATTTAGTTTCGATAACATTTTGTTTAGTTTAACGAATTTCACATATGGCGGGTCGTCGTCGTAGGCAACGATGTCGATAACGATGTCGATGTCACGATGTGGGAAGGATATATTCGGGGGGTTATCAGTTTGATGTGGAAGTTCAGATGTGGTTCAGGAACAGTGGTGTTGTGAATTATGGTATTTGATTTTTTTTTTTAATTTTTTTAGTTTTTGTTGTTGTTTTTGGGGGAGAGTATATAGAATATAATACAATAAATGCAGAGAGTTATTTAGTCAATTGTTGATAGTAATATTAAGTTAATCATTTATAAGCATGTAGTATGTAATTATGTGTAATAGGCATGGTATATTTATATATATATATAGTACATATTAAGTATTTATAGAGTAGCTCTTACGAACTTGTGTCGTGTGAATGTTATGACATTTTTTGTGATTTTGATGATTAATGCTTAATGACAGTGTTTAATGGTGTTCATTTTTTAAATTATTTAATAATGCATGCAACAGGCCATTGAACATTTGTTTAAATGTTTTGTTGTTAGATTATTTTAAATGCAGCAGCAAAAGCAGAGAACACCAATTGCATAACATTATATAACATGGCATTAACATTAATGTGAAAATATAACAGGCAAATAATTTGTAGTCGTGCACTAACTGTTATTATAGAGAATACAGTTTTGTTGGTGCTCGTAATCGTATGATCTAATATATCTAAATCTTAATTAAACATATGCATTATTATAATGTTTGAGTAGAATGTTGAAATGTAGAGGAGAACTATAGTACACTGTTTGTCTGCATGGAATGAAGACGTTGAAATACTAAAAACATGTTAAATATAAACTTTCCATCGAAATTTTCTTGATTGAGCTTTAAAGAACTGACGTTTATAGAAAATAAATGGATTTAAATTTCAATTCAAATGTTTTAATTTTGATCAGGTTAAAGAATTTTAAGGCCTGTATATCTTATAGTTTCTGAAAATATTGCAAATCTGATAAGTTTGGATAATTTTCAAGAGTTAAATATTTATCAGTTGAGAACGGTAAGGCCGATTTTTCTAAAATTTTATTTTAGTTGTTCGTAATTGCCAGAAAAAGGTTTTTAGATTAGAAAATGTAAAATACATTTTCCGGAAAAGTCGCTAGTGCGTTAACAGGTGTACTCACTGTAAACGCATACAGCAATGTTAACGTATACATCACTGTTAGCGTATACAGCACTGTTGCAGCAATCAGAGTAGACAGTATTTTTCAAAGAGAATACGAAAATCACACAAAAGAGTATTTTTGAAATGATTAAGAATTAGGTTAGGACGTAGCGCCATTAGAAATATTTTATATACCGAGTCAACTAGAATATGATTGCTTATATATTTTTAGAAGGAAGGCGTAGCAACGCACGCCGGGTACACTATAATATTGTATTTTGTTATTCGTATACAAAAGTGAATATTGAGTATTTAAATATTGAATTACAATTTATAAGTACATTTTGATTTGTATTAATATTTAATAAATATAACTTTAGCACATTTTTAATTCTATAATTCAAATATTAGGTATTTAATATTCGGCAAGATTAAGAACTTTTTTATACCATTGAGATATGTATTTTAATTTAATTGATTTTTTTGTTAAAAGCCTATAAAAGTACATAAATTCATTCAACATTTCAACATGAATTGCAATATGACAATTTGTAATTTATTATAAATAAATAAATAAATACTAGATCTTAAGGATTCGATGAGATACGTGGTGGCTGTGTTGGGCAGGCAAATAATTACATATGTACGAGCTATTCACTTAATTAAAATTCTGTTCAGTATATAGTAATAAAACTATGAGTAATAAAGCCAATCAATCTAAGAAATATTATATAGTATGTATTTATATATACGAGTATATTTTTCAAATCAAGCTACTGGAATTAAAATGTTCGATCCAAAAAGAGAGCAAAACAAAGAGAGCGCGAAGAATTGAGTTGATAAAGCTAAGGCATATAATAGCTTGTGGGTGAGATGTGTTTGTAAATTTTTGGTTTGGCAAATCTAATTAAGGATTAATTAAATACTTATGCAGTTGCGGTATGTACGAGTACGAGTATGTTGAGTACGGTATACAGTTAACGGTATATATGGTATACGATCGAGTACAAAATAAAAATACGCCATGACGCAATATTCGTAATGGATTAAAAAAATTACAAAAAAAAAAAAAAAAAAAATTAATAATACATTATCTCTAATTAGTCAATTAAATAAGGGATGCATTCTAAGTAAGTATTATTGAATAACGTACGAGTATCTAAGTTAAATAAAATTATCTGCTGCACTTTAAGAATGTTTATATATTTTAAATTTCTTAGGAATAAATTTTCTTTTTGGTTTAAAAATGTTTTTAAAGTTTTTTTTCTAATAAAATTGACTAAATACATTTTATATGGTTATAAAAAAACTAATTAAAGGATTGAGTTTGGGTTTGATTATAAATGTGTGTGTGTTTGTGGGGTTTCGCTTGTTAGTTTTGGCATGAGTATGTATAAGAGTATACAGCGCGTGTATAAGAGTGTATACAACTGTTTTTTTTTTTTTTTGTTTTTTTTTAATTAATAAAGGTTATAAAAACTTTGTAATCAAAAATGAATTGCGCTGTTGATTGAATTTGATTGAATTTGATACTGGATGCTGATGTGGAATGTAGTTTTGAAAGTTTGCTGTTTGTTTGTATTTTTTTTTTTTTTTGGTTGTTTTTGTATATATATATAGATATTGTATTTTTTTTCTGTATTGATATTGGTTTTTTTTGTTTTTTTTTTATGTATGAAAGTACGTACCCGCATGCCCTGCATACGGGACATGGCACGTAGTGGTCTCAGTGCTCTTAACGTTCGCATAGTCTTGAAGGCTTGAATACCACCAGCTCCAACAAGTGAAGCAACGAAGTTGATAAGCGATACCTAGTTTCGATATAGTTCGAATAGTGCCAAGTTTAACAATTTTATATAGAGAATCATTTTGGTTTAATGGTTTTTTTTTTTAAATTTTTTTTTTTTTTTTTTTGTAGTTGTGGTTGTGGTTGTAAAAGATACGATATATGTAAGTGTTGTGGTTTTAAATATGTATTTGAACTCTTCCTATTCTTTTGATTTTTTACTTTGTTGATCGGGTACTGTAAGTTTCGTATTTGTCCTGTCATAGTTGTTCTTGTATCAAACTCAAATCGTTTAAAATACATACATAACTGAAATAAGCGATTTTTTTGGAATACATATATTTTTTTTTAAACTGCTGCTGATTTTAAGTATGTACTCAAGAGGGGGTACAAAAGGGGGGCAAAACGAGCCTAACGGAACTGAACTTACTTGCATAGTACTTATTTGCTTAAGCCTTTAGTAATTATTGAGACTTAAAGAGAGAGAGAGTACTTATATGGTAGCCTAAGTAGTATTAAAAGATAGTATATATACGTATATAAGGGTTATATTGTACTTGCAAACACACATACATATGTAAGTATTTACTTTTAGTTAACTAAATATGTTGTAGTATACGAGTATAAGTATGTAAATCGACTGACACACGCACATACACACATACATACTTAAATACACATAACATACACAAAGGAAAATGTTTTAAATTTTTAACACATATATATATATATATAGTAGATCGAGCATTGGAAGTACATACTTATGTATATAATAGTTATGCATGTAGTTGTGGTTCAAGTATACTCTACAATTGGACAAGTACCGCTCAGAGTTATGTAAGTTCTTTATTAATATAATTATTTAAATATCTTTTTTTTTTTTTTGATTTTGGTTTAGAACACAACTTGCAGGGGATTACAACACTCAAAACAGGGCTGGAGAGGGTTTAATTAAATAAAGTAAGTATACGAGAAGATAGCTTAATAAAGGGCTTAAGGCCCCCCACCACACTTCAATCATGATCGATAAATCAATCATAGAAAATCTTATGATCAAAAAGGTTGATTACTTTCACATTTTAAAACAGTGATGAGCGCGAAAAATTAGTTCGTGAGGCCCACAAACATTCAGAACAACAATATTTTATTAGTTTGATCCCGTGTGCGGTCGGAAAAACCCTTCATGTATTTTATTTTTGCAAGCTCGCTCGCGATCAATACTTGTGCGCTCGACTGCTTGTGAGCGATAGTCTGTTGTAATATATTGTATAATAATTTTTAATTTAACAAAATATGCAATTGACTGACTATGTTTATATTTAATTGAATTATCGCTGATTGTTTTATGAATTTTTGTTTTTGTTCACGATCATGATTAAAGGGAGTGGGAGCCTTAACAGGTAAGTAGAAGTTGAAGAGCTGAAGGACCTGTTCTTATAAAAATGCCTGAGAGTGTGCGTAATGATTGATAGAGCTTTGGGATGACTGTAGTCAATTCTAGCTAACATATAAACACACACACACATATCGACTGAATTATATGAATTTGAATTGAAAAACAGTTAAAAGAATATTTGTTTGTTGCACCCTAAACGGCCGCACAATGCTCCACAATGGACGAATGCGGCATGCAAACGCCAACGCCAAATGACAAGGACATGGACATGGACCAAATGATTAAAATTTTGTATTATGGATATACTATATGGTCAACTATTGTTACGAGTACAGTTACAATTATATAGTTCAATATCTTTGAATACGTGCTGCCCTATGTACAAAATCCCTTTTGTCCTGTCTGTGTGTATTGTGCATTTCAAGGATATTCTCTCTGTAGCGTATGCATTGCCATTTTGTCTATTGTGTAGCCGTGCGACGTTTGCACTAGGTTTTTCTTGTTTTTTTTTTAATTAAAATTATTAAAAATTTTTTTTTTTTTTGCTTTTGTATTTGTTGTTTTGGCTTTTGTCTTTATATTGACACATTTTTGCTCAAACTTTGCTGCCGGACTCGATTGGTTCTTATGCGTGGATTCCTTTTGGCTGGTTGGTAGGTAGTACATACATGTATGTAAATTGTTAAATAAACTATTTGATTCTGTTTTGGTTTGATTTGGGTTAGGATTTGATATACTAGTGGGCGTGTTTGGGGCACGCAAATTGTTCGTATGTGAGAGACCCAGAGACCAAGCGTTGACAAAATGTCAATTGATATATATTTATTTGATTTTTCTTAAAATGCGGCTTGGATTTAAGTAAAACACTGCCACCACTGCGTATAAGCAATTTGTCAAAATGACGACAATTGCACTTGTATTCGACTGTCGTTTCTATTTGGGATGTTGGTCTGTCTATACACAATAATACCTATGTACATATATACATCGTTGTGCCTACTTTAACTTTAACAAAAAAAAAATGCATTAATTAATTGAAATTTAACACTAGGCGACATTTAAGTCGAGAAGGTATTTGTGTTTGAGTCTTTTTACAGTTGCGGTGCTCTTGAGGAGGCTCTTGCACATTATTATTATTAAAATATATATATTCGGTGACTCTAAGTTTTGGGGAGAACTTTAAGGTCTGTATTATGGTTTGGGTTTTCGGGTTTCCAGAGGTCGTTTTTTATGTATTTGTGGCGACAGGTTATGGGAAAATCAACACTAAGGGCTAAGTACTTTAGTTAAAGTTTTTAATTAACTCGGTACAGCGGTACAACTGTATACAAGAATGTACTTTTTATATATAAGCGGATATGATATAACAGTTAGGATTTTGGGGGCACTATATGTTCTATTTATACGTTGTTTACAATGAGCACGATATATTATTTCTGATTGCGTTTGAACCAAACTACTTACATAATTACGTACCTATTTACATATGTGTTGGCAAGTACGTATTTGCTTAACACTAATTATACATACATAGATTGATACATATTATACAACTGTTATACATACGTATATGCTTAACTAACCTAATTTAAATTATGTTAGATACATTCTAATGTTGACGCTAAGCTATGCGACGGTTTAGAACTAAGATGGGGCTTATTATATATAACAGTATAACAGTATAACAATATACATATATACATACATAATATCAAAAGCTAAAGCGTCACAGCAGCAACGTACAACGTAAAACGTACATAATTAATACATATGTACATAATACATACATTCACAAAATATATATTAAATGTATATAAACAAAATAAAATCTCCTCTGTTTTTTTGTTTTTTTTTTATCACCTACATAGTACATCCAATTTTTGGTTTGACAATAATAATAATATATAAGCACAGGTATACATATATGTTATACAATTGCAGTATGATTGAAATCTTATGCAACAGTATGTATAATAACAGTATGTTTAAAGTAATATGATAAATTTTGTTGTTAAATAAGTATAAATATAGTAGTAGTAGTAGGAATGTACAATGGAATGCTAAGGAACACAAAAAGAGATATATAAACTGGCTGGTATAACAGTTAGCAAAGCGCCGCCCTAAGCGCTGTGGTGAATTGAACAATAGTTTTTCGTAATCAACACAGTTAAAAACAGCTGATATAACAAATATAAACAACACATACACACACGCACACACACACGGATCACATACACACATATGGAGCAGAAGTTGGCCAATTGCATACATACATACATACATTACATACAAACGAGTACACATTGAAGAGCGTAGTATAATAGCTAAAGCTGCTGCAGCACAGCCCGCAAACGAACCGCTCGCAGTATAACAGTATTACAGTTTGAAAGTACAGCTTGGCGCACATACACAGCAAAGAGATATTCGCTTACAAGAGAGAATTACAGTTAGTATGAAAGAAATACAGAAAGAAAGAGAGAGAGAGAGAGAGAGAGAGAATTGTGCGCGCGTTCAATTTGTTAGTGCTGTTGTCACGCCATACCGTGATTGATACACATTGGCGTAGCAACAACATCAACAACAACAATAACAGCCGCATAGCTGTGACTTTGACATTGCCTTTGACCTTGATCTTGATATATGAAAATACTTTTGCAATAACAGTTAGTTCATACACACATACATATATGCATAAATTTGTGATACAACATTTAATAGCATAAGTTTACACATATTAATGCTGCAAAACTATCGATCGTATTATTAGAATTATTAAAATTGAACTGCAAGTAAAAATTAATATAAATAATAGCATTTGAAAGTCTAGTTTCTGTTTGCAAACTTTTCGTTATCACTATGACAATATTAAAATCTATCGATAGTATCGATTGGGATTACCATCGGCAGTTTTGCAGCACTAATACGTGTTTATAACAATATTTAAATATCATATTGGCACGGACATACATAGGCTCACACACGCACACACACAGCGACAGAAATACACACATATATGTGTATATATATCACATATATGTATATAGAAAGAAGAAGAGATAGATAGAGAGCGAGAACAAGACACAGATACACGAGTATTTATAAGGAGAGAGTCCCAAATGTGGACGCTACTTACTTTCATGCCCTCCCATCGCGAAACGGCGCGCAATGGCCTCAAAGCGCGTAGGGTTCGCATCGAGCGGAAGGCGGGCACATCATCGGCTCCGGACCAGACCGCAGCCAAATTGATTAGCGATAGCTAAACGACCATTATTACATACATAAGTACACGGATAGAGTATGTAGAGTATGTATTTAAGCATAAACAGCTTTTCTTTTTTTTGGAAACCAGTCAAAATCGAAAATAATAATAATAAAACATAAAATTGATAAAACTGATATAACTGAAAAATCAAAACATTTAATACTACGAATTATATGGGAAAATGTGCAAATTGTATTTACGCTTAGACTAACTAAGTAAATGACTAACTAAATGGGACTAAAACTGTTTTACTCTAAGATAGTATCAACTGGGTTTTATACATGACTGCTTACGGGGGGAGGGGGGTCATTGTTATAGTACTACATTTACATATGTTTTATACATATTATAATATATCAGATCTCCTAAACTGTTAACTGTTATAATTGTATGCAGCATTTTTTATGTTAATACGGATTTTATAGCAAAAATTAAAAATCATATACATTTTCAATACAATATGGTCCAATGGTCAGTCAGTGTATAAATCTTTTTGTTTTTTTGTTTTTCTCTAAATATTTGTACATGTGTTGGTTTTGGTTAAAGTATATTTTAATTTTTTTTTTTTTTTTTTGTGATTGTATCTAGAATACGAGTTTATGTATGTGTCTAACTTTGGATTTTCATTTGAGACCTTTACGTTTTGTTCAATATAGTAGAAGAAGTCCACAAGTGATTTTTCGGATTTGTTCGTGATAAATAAGTAACTTAAAAGAGAGTCGAGAAATTTGTTTGGTACATGGCCAACGTAAAAACTTACCATGACAATAACGAAATCAAGCCAGCACCACGCATTTGTGAAGTACACCTTGAAGCCGAGCGCCAACCACTTGATTAACATCTCCAAGAAGAATATAACCGTAAATATTCTGTCCATATAGTATAAAATATCCTGCAGTATGGGCCTTTGTGGCAGATGTACATCTTCTAAAGCCTGTTGTTGTTTGTTGCGCGTATGAATGGGGGGGTATTTAAGTTATTTGTAAAAGAAATGCATTACAAGTACAAACATATGTATCTAGAAGCAGTATAAAAAGCTAGATAATCATATAAACAATATTTGTATATATAAGTGGAACCGCTTTACTGGCATTACTCATATTACAGTGTCTATAGTTTCAGTTATTTTATTTTATATTGTTTTTTTTTTTTTTGTTTTTTTCGCAAGAAAAAAGGCAACATTGTTGATTATTGTTTGTTGTGTCTTTTTCTTCGTTTACGGACAAATCAAAGTCAAACGCAAGTAAAGAAAAATTTTCAAAGAAATTGAAGACAAAATTCTTGAAATAATACGCATAAGCGTCTATCAATAAGCTAACGCTAAAGCTACACAAAAACCCTACAAATACTTAACTCAATCTGCCAATTCTCAATTGATCTCTCAATTTAGCGAGTACACTTTTGTCCTAAGCAAAGACACAAGCCGTTTGACTGGAATGTGCCTAAGCATAAGACGAAAGTCAATTTTTTAATATATATATTGTAAATAACTACATTATATAAACATTAATCTTAATAAACAAATAGAAAATAAATTAAATTTAAGCGCTACTGATAGCAACAACTGGCTGGCTGGCTGTAGGATGTAGGAGTATATATTATTTACTTTACTTTATTTATTTTATTTTTTTCTTTTGGGGAAATTTAGGGAAATTCTCTTGGATAAAAAGCAATTAGGCACAAAGCATTGTGAAATGTGTTGCTATCAGCAGAAGTTGAAAGTAAAAAATATATATAAATTAAAATGTTAAATAGTTATAAGTATGTAGTGGCCATATTTTTATGAACAGTAAAAGAAATTCAAACAAAACTCTAGGCTAAACTATGCTGCACTAGCGAACTCTAATTAACAGTAGAATCAAATAATAAACCTAAAAACATGAAGCAATCAACTTTGGTAAAGTTTAAGCAAGGCTTGAATAACTACTTTATTTTTTTTGTATTTTTGTTTTGTTTTTTAAATTTGAATTTAAATTTAAATTATATTTTTGTGAATTTTGAAACTGTTGCAAAATTTGCAAATATTTGCATTTTTTAGCGGGTAAAAAAAGCAAAATGCCAAAATTGCAACAATTTAAAATAGCAAAAATATTTGAACAAATTTAACGCTTATTTCTTTTTTTTTCTTTTAAATTTAAGTTTTCTTGTAAGTAGTTGTTGTTGTAGTTGACTTACCAAAGCTAAGCTACTCATTAAAATCATAGTGATAACAGCTGTTTCAAAATATTTATTTTCAATTAATTGAAAAGTTTTCAGTCGTAAATTGCCCCATCCTTGCCAGAAAGGCGAATCATCGTCACCGGCTAAGATTGGAAATTTCTTATAGTACGAATCGGGACAGCAATCAGCTGGATACTCGTCAAGTATATCCTCGTCGTTTGCATGTATTATGATATCACCGTCGAGTGGGCCCTCCTCGCATTCGCCCTCCTCGTCTAGCTCCTCATCGAGACCTAAATCCTCCTTACTGGCATCGCGTTTCTCCTCGCCTTCCATTGTTTCGGCGCTGCCCTTGTGGCTCTCGTCCTTGAATGGTCGATTCTTATGGCTACCATATGAGTTAATGCTGGCAGTGTCGTCGTCCTGTAAGGACAAACCTCTATGGTTTAGCTCGTGTTCCAGTCTATTGTCTTGGTGGTTAATTGAGTTGCCAATCATCTGTATAATTATTTATATATATTTTTATATATTTTGGAACGATTTCAGTTCAAGTGTCGGGTTTAGTTGGTTGGATTGGTTGGTTGAGTTTTTAGCATTTTTTTTTTTTTTTTTGTATATTTTTTTTTTTAATATATATACATATGTATATATATATATAGATTTTTTTTTTTTTTTTTTTTGGTTTTGTTTGTTTTGGTTTTTGGTTGATTGGATTTGTGGAATACACACACACATAACAGTACACATATAGACAGTTATATGTAAAAGAAATTAAATAAATGAACGAAAAGGAAATGAATAAATAATATAAATCAATTTGTTGTCGTTAAGAAATTAGTCTAAATATGTAAGTATATAAGAATAATAAAATACATATAGGCAAATAGTATTTCTAACAGTTGAAAGTATATATATGTATATGTGCATGTATATATAACATACATACATATACACATATATATATGTAATTATCAGAGGTATATACATACAAACATGCATGTATATATAATATTGCATTATCGATATTTAAAATGTTTTTTTTTTTTTTTTTTTTTTTAATAAATAGTAATATAATATTAATTGAATTCGAGTTGTCTTATTTACCGTTGCATTATTTAGATATTTGGATTTCTTCGGCTTGTTGTTCTTCATATCGCCGTGTATCGTAAACTCCATGCCATCACCAATGGCTACCTCCAGCTGTGTCTGCTCCTTGATCCCTTTCTTGATCAAGCCGTCAGCGAGGATCTCGTCGTGTCCCAGTTCCATCTCGTTGTCACCATGCTCTGCAGATATACAACGACAAACGCCCTTGCCTTTCGTATCCGAATTTCGCATTTCGTTATAGTACACATTTAGTTTTCGATATGTACATGTTACATAATATAGGTATGGCGCATATATATATAGCATATATATATATATATATATAACGTATGTGCATATATATAAATATATATATGTATATATATATATATGCACGTATATATATGGTTGTACATGTATGGGATGATGATGGAAATCATAAAACGAATTCACACGAATTCATACAAGCAGTTGCCGTTCGCATTAAAGAGTTGTTGTTATTGTTGTTGTTGGTTTTTTGTTTTTTTTTCAATTTGAAAATTTTTCAAAAATTTTGTTGTGGTTGTTGTTGTCGTTGTTGGTCGATATAGAAGAGATTTGCAATTTGATTTTGTAGGTTCGATAATATAAATTATAATTATAATTTTATTTTTATTTGCATTTTTTTTTTTTTTTTTTGAAGCGTTGTTTAATACGTTGGCCAATGTTTCGATTTTTTGATTATTTTGATTATTTTTTGTTTTGTTATATCATGACAAGCCATAATACATAAATGAAAAGAATATAGATAGTAATGCGATTAATATCATATTGGGTTCAAATGTTTGATTACGACACATAATAGGAACACAAACACAAACATAGTATTATTATGTATGTACATATGTATGTACGTAAAGAGGGCACATTTTCTAAACTGTTTGTAAACCGATAAATATCGATAAATGTATAATGCAGCCAGAAGTTAAGTCGGTTACTTTGGTTAGTTGAGAAAACGGTCCTTGGCGATCGGTACCCCTGGGAGTACACATAATTTACAACACAACAGCGAACAACACAAATCGCAAAATGATCTGATCGGGCTCCCAAAGAAAGAGCTGCAGAGTGAGATGAGATGATCGCTAGATGGGATGATCTAATTAATCAAAAACAAAGTATGAATTTGAGTCAAATCCAAAGGCCCGGTATTTGGGATGCCTGGCTTTTGGATAGACATATGAATTATGAGTATTACATACGCACTAAGGTTACATTAAATTCAACTTAATGATGAAATTTAAGTGCTAGCGTAATTTGTTGGTGTTAAAATTTTTTTTTTTTTTTTTTTAAATAAATTCCATACATATACAATATACAATATACACAGACAACAATAATATCGAAAAAGAAAAGTTTTGTAACACTATGAAGGATCAAATCCACTGTTTTACTTTCAATTTATATAATTTTCGTTACAATGGGCATCTAGTATAATTATTATTATTTGTCGCATCGTCAATTAATGGCAGCTAGCAAATATTCATATAATTAATTAATATAATTTCATGTTAACCTTTGGCAATTCGCTAATATGGAGAGTTAAACAATTCGAGGCTCTTGTAAATGATCAAAATTTGTTCATATTAAGTGCAAACTTTTGTTAAATATTATTAAAATACAAAGGATGTGGGAATTATGAAACCGATAACAAAACCAAAACTTGTCTCAAGTTCAACTATACGATATAGTACTATATATATATGGGCACATTTTGTGATATTCTGTTACCCAAAAAAAATACGAATAAATCGAATTTTAAACTATATAGCTATACATATACATATGTACATACGTATGTAGATATGAATTGAATAAGAATGTAAGTTGATAAAGGTTTTTAAGGGCAAACAAAAAGTAACGAGTTGAAGATAACGAGTAATAACAAGGTAACGAGAGTAACAAGAGCGACGAGTACTAAGTACGAGTACATAATGTTATTAATCATTGTAAAATTATTTAAGGAAATTATGAAGTATATATATGACTTTTGCTAAATACGCACTAATACGTAACTAACGCTATTCAAATATGACGTCTACGAGTTCTATTATTATTATTATTATAATTATTATTATTATTAGTATAGGTAAGTATTATATTTAAATTAATTAAGTATGAAGTGAGCGGAGTTTGTATGTCACACTCGGCGCAATTCTTGATGCCCCAGATGCATACATTCCAGTTATATATTTATATATATATATTCATATTTTAAACACAGTACATAGTACACAGATATACAGATACATACATATATACATACGCACATATGGACATACATATGTACATATGCATAGTCTCTTGAGGTATATGAACAACAACAATTATGTTCAAATCGAACGGAAACCAAAAATAAATCTGTTAATTCGAGATGTGGCACAACGATATGAGATTCGATAATTCGATTGATCATTTTGGCTTATCGATTTTTTTTGTAATACTTGGCAAGTTATTAATATGCAGATTTCATGAATTGATAGGGCTGTGAGGGGGGCTTGGAAGGGAGTAGACTAACTAAATAGGTATTTCTTTTTGATTTGCAAATTATTATTAGCTAGGAACATTTGAACAATTGTTTACAGCTTTACAGATTTTAGACGAATTGGGTTTATTTTTATTTTTTTGACTGAACTAGAATTTATAATTAATTGCCAATTATGATTTGAAGTTAACGTTAAACGAAATTATACGCAATTTTTATTATGATTATCATTGATAATATAATTGCATATTATTATTATTATTATTATTATATAATTAAAAGTAGTTTAATAGTTTAAAACAAGTGGATAAAAACCTTCGCTCCAAATCCAACTGATCTGGTTGATCCTCTCACCTGATGGTTGATCACTTATTTGATTTGTCAATTTGTTACGTATTAACTTGAAACAATCAGCAATATTACGCTTAACCCAACTTTTAAATCGGCCAATACGATTAAAGGCCTCGGCTATTTTGTTCGTATCATTGTCGGCAGTCGGTGCTGATAAACTAGATGAGCCAAAATTTGACAAAAGCAAAGCTAAGAAAAGGTTAAGAACCTGAAAAACAATTAACATAATATCGTATAATAAACTAATATAAATAATATATATATTAACTTACCACAAGATTGCCGATGACAACGGTGGCCAAGAAGAATGGAATACATGACACATCGCCCACATACATACAGTCCCACATGGACTCGATCCATTCACCGCATAACACCCGGAACACGATCATAAAGCTATGCATAAAGTCGGTGAAATTCCATCGTGGCAAATCTCCATCCGGAAAACGATCTTTGTGATCTATAGCATAATGTAGAAACAAAGTATTAATATTTATAGTTAAATATATAAAGTTAAATACACAAATAGGATGGGGTTTTTATTTATTTTTTTCAGTTTTTTTTCCAATTTGGGCGTGTTTTGTTCAATTACTAAAGCCACATACAGAAAGCAGTGTGCAAAGTGGCAGCAGCACATAAAACAGTGTTGAAAAATGCAAGAAAAGTTCGTACAAAATCACTATGAAAAAAAAAATTATATATATGATATATATTTGTATATATATATATATATTTAAAAATTAAAAAATGAAACAAATCGCTGCAGTTGAGCAATTGCAATTTGTTTTTGACTTAATCTAGATCTTTGAATAAATAAGCTAGAGGAAAATTTGTTTTTGCTCATAGCACGCTAGTACTTACAGAAGACAAAGGCACCAGCCCAGGAAATTGGACCCAAATACTAAACTTAAATATTATGCAGCGAATATATATGTAGTATTTATCGAAGTTATATACTCATTATGATCGTAACTGATCAGTTATTGCGGACAGGGCATACTAAACTAAACTCACAACGGACTGTATTTTATATCGAGTTTTATTATATTTTATAATAATATTAAAATTGTCTAGAAACTAATTAATGTGAGAATTGTTGTGACAAATTTGCATAGAAGTTAAACTTTTATAAAGAGCTGTAATTCTTAATTACCATTACAATTATTTCAGCAATATATTAAACAATTTTATCTATGCAAACTCTTTTCAAATGTTGATCTTCTGTCTTAATTTGATAATATAATTTAAATAGAATTTTTAGTTTCCTCAAAAGATATTTTAGATTGCAGTTAATACTCTATCTCTTAATTCAGACGATCGATTTATCGAAATTTTAATATACTTTGTAATGGAAATTTAACTCTTGAATTACTGAATTAATTGTATTAGGCAGTAACTGATTAATGTTATGAATAAATTCTAGATAACAAATAAAAAGCAATCAGAAATCAATCGTTATCGCAGCTATCGATAAACTTTTATGGTGTACCTTTATATGCAATATACACAAACAACAGCAACGAAACGAATAGACAATTAATAAATAAATATAAATATATTTAATAATGTTAAGATAATTTACTGAACCCTAATATACATATAAATACATACATATTACAATATCACAACAAAAAAACGATAAAAACGATAAAATGCACATCGATTAAAAATGGGTTTCAAATCGAACCGACTGATGGACTTACCATGATAGTTCTTTCCGAACAGTTGCATTCCCATCACCGCAAAGATGAAGATGATAATGCAAAGTACAAATGTCAGATTACCCAAAGCGCCCATGGTGCGGCCCATAATCGAAATGAGTAAATTAAGTGTTGGCCAAGATTTGGCCAATTTGAATACACGCAGCTGCATTAACGGATTGGATTTATCGAATTTGATTTTTGAAGTAATGTTTTGTTGACAGTGATTGAGTTTGGTTCAGTTTTTGTTTCGGGATTAGGCGATTTAGGGATACATTCATTCAGTTGTTCAATTTGATTCAATTTGATTCAATTTGCAATTGGTGTATGAGAGTCGATTGATCGATTTGTTATTATTATCATTATCATTATTATTAGAATTATTATTAGTATTAGTTTTTTTTTTTTGATGTGTAAGCCGGGCAAAGCATTAGGAATACAAAAAATATATTTATATTTATGTAGCATTATGTTAAAAAATGCAAAAAACATTTAACTATGAATAAAAAGCTACGAAGTGACCGTAGTTAATGATCATGCACAGCAATAACGAGTTTTTTTTTTAAAGACTTTAGATTGATATCAACTGCTCGAATGCTGTACATGATTCATTCATTCATTCATTCATTCGCTGGCATTAAATATGCATGTATGTATTTACAATACCTACTGCACAGCAATTATTCTTAAGCTAATTGTAAATAATTAAGTAAGTAATAAGTAAATTTAAGCCCATTTATAGGCTATACATATGTATATATATGGTAGTAGTATTTAGGGCCCAGTTTTGGGCTTTAACAAATGCGCTGCGCTTTTGCCAAATACAAAAAAATATTAGAAACGAAACATACGCTCAAAATGCGATCAAAGTTCTCTCATTCGAGCCGGGCAGCTTAATATTAATACTAACTAAATATATATAAGTTTATCAAATTGTCAATTGGTATTTTTGTTTTTTGTTTTTTTTTTTGTCACTCTCACGAATTCAAAATTGCAAAAAGCATAATGAAAACATGGAAAATCGAAATGAAAAACCGTGCCCAAAGCATTGCCTTTATTTTTGTTCGGTTTTTCAATTATCAAATTTAATTTATCGATGGTGTTCAGCTACTTTGCTATTGTAGTTATAAGTTTGCTTTATTGGCAAAAAAAAAGGTAAAAAAAATCAAAATAAAATTAGTTAACTTGGAGCAAGAGTTTGAGTAAATTGTACTAGGAAAATGCTTGACGAGTAGATTGAAAAAAAATTTGTTTGTTGCACGCTAAAAACTTGATTTTCTTTGCAGTGGTTTTTGGATTTTATTTTTGTATTTTTTTTGGGTTTTTAATTTGGTTGTTGGTTTTTGTTGTCAGTTGGGCATATACAATAATACCTGTGTAGTTCTTGCCAAACAGTTGCATGCCCATTACAGCAAATATGAAGATTATAATGCATAAGACGAAGGTCAGATTGCCCAAAGCTCCGACAGTGCGACCCATAATCGATATGAGTAAATTTAACGTTGGCCATGATTTGGCCAATTTGAATACACGCAGCTGTAAATTGGCAGGACATGGGTAACATTAACATTAGCGATGGGTGTGTGTGTGTTTGTGTGTTCTTTTTATCGGGTTATTATGGTACATTGGGTAACGGGTTTCGGATATCGGGTTTCGGATATCGGGTTTGAAAATATACGCTTTGCTTTGAGTACAGTAAATACAAATTGTAAGGCATAAGTACTACAATAATTACATAGTTAAGTAGTTGAAACAATCTCAATTATATAATATATATAATTTGGTTTTTTTTCTAATTTATAAAACTACCTTAAGTCCTGAGTTAACTAGAATTATTCTCTGGAATATTTAGTTGCCTAGCAATTAACCCTAATGCTTACCAAACGAAACGAACGTAACACGGATAAACCCTGGACGCCCTCGAGTCCCAGCTCGAGCAGTGAGAGTGCAACAATGATGAAATCAAAGATGTTCCAGCCCTCCTGGAAATAGTATTTGGGACTCATGGCCATCAGTTTCATGGTCGCCTCAATTGCAAAGGTAGCGGTGAAGAACTGTAATTTAAATTTAAATAAATAAAATTAATATACATATGGGTATGTACACTGCTCGCCATTTGAATAGGACACCCCTAAATTGTGTTTTCCATCGCCATAATTTTTGTTTTAAATTTAGGTTTATTTAATTTTTGTCAACCAAATATTGCCGGATTTTTGATTACACTTTTTTTTACTTTTAATACTTAGCTTTAGTATTAAATCTTCCTACTGGTTAAATGACAACAATTAAATGAACTTAAAATTTATTTAAATTAGGATAATTTAATTGTTGCAAGCCCAATTTAACGCTCCAAATTTTGTCAGGTTTTGGTTAGTAAATTTTTTTATTAGCATTAAATTACTTTAAATTTTTTAAATGCATTTTTATAATTAAAGTTTGTTGTCAACCAAATAAAGTATCCTGAATGTTGCCAGTTTTTGGTTTATATATGTTTTTTTTAATTCTTAAAGCATTAGCATTAAACGACAACAATTAAATGAACTTTTAATTTTTTAAATAAATTTTTTAAAATTAAAGTTCATTTAATTGTTGCAAGCCCAATTTAGTACTCCGAATTTTTCTAGTCTTTGGTTAATAAATTTTTTTATTAGCATTAAATTTGCTTCTTATTAAACGACAACAATTAAATGAACTTTTAATTTTTTAAATAATTTTTTTAAATTAAAGTTCATTAAATTGTTGCCAAGCAAATATATCACCCCGACTTTTGCCAGTTTTTAGTTAATATTTTTTTTTATTAATACGTAAAACTTTAGCATTAAATTTTTCTTCTGCTTAAATGACAAAAATTAAATGAACTTTAATTTAAAAAAAAAAAAGTAATCTGTAGCATGTTTGGTTTTAGATTAATGGGAGATTGAAAACAGAATTAAGGGCTGTTCTATTTAAATTGCGAGAAGTGTATTTAATTTTACTTACATAATTGCCACTTTTAAGCACACGTTCCATTTCCTTATTCATATCGTGATGATCCATGGCCATGAACATTGTATTCACAACGATACACAATGTTATAAAAAGCTCAACAAAGGGATCGAATACGATTAATGAGACCCATTCCTGAAATTTTAACCAAACCCAGCAGCAGTCCCACACACAAAACACATCGATGCCCTTGAGTATCGCCTCGAGAGCCTTGTCTTTGAATGTTGGCCCATCCTCGTCATCGTCCTCTGTTGGGAAATAGTAAACGGAGACTGAACCATACAAAAGTTTGTTATTAGTTGTGATTTGACCAACTTTGACTCAGCCAGATTAGCAGATTTTTAGCAGATTTTTCATACGATCGAGTTTCGTAGCTTTTGTATGAAATTTAATATTTTTTCATTATTTTTTCTTGTTCTCTGTTTTTTTTTTTCATATTTTTTTTTTTTGAAGCTTCATTGCATTGGAAATTATTCGGTAGCTATTTTTAATATTTTGGGTTAAACAGTAGGGGGAAAAAAAACAAGCACTCACGTGTGTGTGTGTGTGTGTGTGTATTTTTGGGTGTGTCTCTGTGTGTGTGTGTGTATGTGAAAAGAGAGAGGCTTTCTTTTGGAGCGCTTTTATTACATTAAAAAAAAAAAATTACATAATTATCTGAAGATTTTAATTGAATTTTTTAAATCACTTTGCTTGCTTTTCAATACTCTATACTCATTTGTTGCTCTACTTTAAGCAGCTCCATTACTGATGAGATGTTTTTTAAGCTACTTGGTGCACACTGAAACTAACTACGAGCAAAGTATGTGAGTAAGTGAATAAATACTTTGAATACTCTGAAAACAATTGGATACAGACTGATCGACAGATACACTCAACGGATGAAAGACTTGAAACTTGAGTTTCAATAAATAAATTTAAAATTAGATTTCATTTTTTTTTTTAGTCTTAAATGTGCCTTGAGGTGTTTGACTGTTGTATTTGAAACCACTGCTGACTACTATCTTATTGATATATATACTAAAGAATATGTCTTCAAATAGCCCCCATATACAAGTATATATTTATTATTAGCTAATTAAGCACGAATTATATTCCAATACAAATGTTTAGCATTCAGTTGTCAGCATTTAAATAATGTTTATCAATTTCTAAGTTAAATTACAAGTAATTGCAATATTATAAGGGTGATGTGACTGACTACTGAAAAAAAGCATGCGCTGAGTACTACAATTTAATACTTATACTACTATAGATATAAGATACTAGAATATTCAAAATTTATTTTAGCAATTTAATTAATAGATGCAAGCAGTCACGAAACAAAAGCAAATTTTCTATAAAAAGTAATTAGTATATGTCGAGTAATTATAATAATAAAATACTTATGTATATATTAGTATTAGCATGCATTAGAATATTTGAAAAACAAATGATTTTGTAACTATTAGATAAAATCAAAAATTAAGTTCAAATTGTTACCATTATTTTTGTCGTATTAATTCAAAGGCTAATGTTTGTTTGTTGTTTAGAGCCTCTTTTATATATATTTATATATTTTGTTTTTGTTTTTATGTTTTGCTTAAGATTCCACTTGATAATTACAGCATACTTTTTGAATTCCACTATTACTTTTATTATTGTTAAAAAGGCATTTTTAAATATACCTTCAAATATTTTTGTTATTTTTTAAAATTTATTTTTATCGAAAGATATTTTTTATAATATTTAAAAAATAAAAAAAAATGCAACTATAAAAAACAAAGCTTTGTAAATAGTTGAAAGCGAAGAATTTTAACCTCATTTCGATGTCAATTTAATCGAGAAGACATGACCTTAATGACAATTCAATCTGGACAAAGTTAGTGGAAGTTGTACCAAATATTTGATTTAAGATTAAGTCTTGATTTTTTTGTTGCTCTAGAAACTATTTTCATTCAACGAATGAAGATTAATTATTAAAAAAAAAGGCAAATTTTTTTAGCACAAAGAGCAAATCAAATATCAACATTTGTTATTCAATTAAGAATATTATTATTTGAAAATATCTCTAGATTTTCGTGGTACCTCCATATAAATCAATCCAAAAAGTTTGCTGTAATTCTTTATAGGGAAAATTGGAACATGTTAACTGTATTGTATTGTGCAGTTAGGCAGCGCAAAAAGCTAAAAGCTAACGGTGCAGCAAGCTAGGGAAGCTCAATGAAGGACGCCTTAAAAGCGTCAAAATAGCTAGCCTACTTTTGGGCGGAAATAAAGCGAGAATATGGCAACAATTTGCAAGTGTGTGTGTGTGTGAGTGTGTGAGTATGTGTGTGTGGTCGTGGCTTGTTGGTAGTGTATTTGATTTTGCGTGTGATTTTTGGCATACAAAATTATCAATTTAGGAAATCCTTTAGCTATGGGTGAATGTGTTTGGCTTGCTTGCTGCTTTTATATATATTTTATTCATATTTGAAATATTTTTTTTTTTGGTTTTTTGTAATATTTTTTTTATGTATTTTTTTTTTTTTTTTTTTTGCTTTCTTCTGTTAGCATCAACGGCATTAAATAAAATGGACGAGTCAAAGAAGTCATTCATTTCGGTATAAACATATTTATATATAGGTATAATTATAAAAATATTAAAATATTGAACTTTTTGTTAATAAGTAGAAAACAAAAGTATAAATGAGAATACAAAATTTATATTTATAAATATACATTTGCATAATCATAATGTAAATGCATGTGATTCAAATATTTGCTAGCAAATGTTTTCGATTTGTTTTCCATTTTTTTTTGGTATATGAATAAATAATTATTAAATAATGATTATTGGTTATCAAATGATGCACAGGCTTATGCTCCACATGCAGCACGCTAGAAATATATTTCAAGCCATTAATTGAACAGTCAATCAATCCATCATCAATCAATCAATCAATCAGTCGGTCTGCAACACATCGAGCCCTCCAACGCACAAATTGCATGCGTTTAATCGTTTTATAACTCACTAACAACAATGAAACCAATAAATTTATAATTTATGTATATTTTTAATTTTCTAGACAAAAATTCTCAGCGCATTGTCTGATTGAAATTAATTATGAAATAGTATATATGCGAAACGCATTATTCAAAATTGTGTAATTGGGAGCATAAAATGAAAATCATAGTTAAGATAAAATTGTACTTCAGATACATATGTACATATATTGTATTTTAAGTACATACGCATATCAAAAGACTATCGTTGTCACAGAAACAAACGTTCATATATAGCAAAAATAAAAAATGAAGAGAACTAATTAAGTAGATATAGTTTTCATACTTATTTACATGAAACTGGCAAATGTTAAATTAAGACATTAACCAAGGAAATCAATGCGCATGGTATATAGAACACAAAACAACAAAAATTTACAAGACGATCGATTTCAATATATTCAAATGCAAATGGTAAATTTACAACATGAACGCAATGCAATAATACGATTGTAAATGAATCGATAAATCGATAATTCAATGGTTCGTTACTTACCACCGCGATCACTAGCTCGACTATGCCGACCAGCGGCTTGTTCAATAATATCATTCAGGACCATAACATCTTCAAATAAATATATATAGATAATAATTAGTAACAAAATATTATTGTTGCTTTAGGGATAAAGTACCTTTCATGTCGACCACCGTTTGTGTCTGGACGGGCTCAATAAAAGGATTGTCGTGATGTTTGATCTTGCCCGCTTCGTCCGTGCACTCTAGGCCGATTTCCTGCAAAACAAAAAAAATAATCAAAATTAATTCAATTAAGCAATTAATTATATGATAACACTTTGCTTACGTAATCCCGATGCTCGACCTTGTGATTGGTATCCAGGCAGGTGGTGCCGCCATTGGTGGCGCCCACTGATTGATTGCGTGTGTTACGATTGCGCAACTTGCTCTCCTTGGTCATTGTGCTGACGCCCATGACGGCCATGCCGCCGAGCAGATCGCCATGTGAGGTATACGATATACGGGACTGGTGCGAGGTATACGATGAGTGTCTAGAGCCTGTGGTAAAACGTATAAAATTCAATTAATAAAATTATCCTTACAAATCGATATTGTGGTCTTCAATAGTGATGTACAAATATCGATAAGAATATCGTTTGTTAAATGGGCAAGTTAAAACTTATAAGAGAATTTCGGATATATAAAACTTATGATATATTTCTATATTCTATACATTAAATACTGTATATTTTTACATGCTTGCTGTGTTTCTACCAAATTTCTACCAAATATATCGATATATCGATAAATTTGATTTCTTTTTTAAATCAAAATTTATGTATGGAATATAGAATATAGAACCCACCTAAATTTCCATAATAGACAGGCACTATGATAGCTCCATTCTCCTCAGACATGGGCGTCACGGCATTCGAATCATCGGCATATGGCAAGTGTTGCTGTGCATCCTGATATGTTGATAATACCAACGGTTTGCGATCACTGCCGGGTATTCCGAAACGGCCACGTCCATTGCGTATCGTGTACTGGGTTTGATTTGGTTTGTTTTAATACGTTTAAACTTATGGTTAGTACTTAGGAACAATACAATACACAAACTGTTTAAAAGTAGCAGTTGTAGTAGTAGTAGTAGTAGTAGTAGTTGTAGTACTAGTAGTAGTAGTAGTAGTTAGTAGTAGATAGTTGTCAAAGTGGTGAGTTATTATAGCAATTATCATGATATAAGATAAATATTGAAAATAATAATAAGACACAGATTGGCATGATTTTGTATGAGGGATATTAAATATAAATGATTAAAAAATCGAAACAAACACATAACTTAAGTATATAACTCAAACAGTAAATGACATAACCGGCACATATACATACATACTGAATGGAACCTAACGCCATATACATATATATTTATATTTATATCGAGTATACGAATATAGTGAATTTTTATCAGACAAATCTGGACTGCAGACAGACAGAGAGAAACAGAGATAGATAGATAAAGTGTTGAACAGGACAGTAGAGAGATACATTGTTGAAATCGATTTGAATTGCAGTTCGGGATATCGAAGTATACAAGTTTTAAGGTGCGCGTCACTTTCAACTGAAAACTAAACTGTTTTGTGTAAAGATAATAAATTAAAATGCACAACATTATATATATACTATATGTATGTATGTATGTTTTCTGCATAACAACAGTAATAGTTATATTTAAGACTTAGTTATACAGGTATATATAGTAGATATATATATAGGTACATAATCATATGAAAGCGACATGAAACAAGTTTAAAATCAAACGTAATCAATCGGTACATAATTATTAACAAACGACTACATTGAAACGTTACAGCGACAGTGACAGTGACAGTGACAGCGACAGCGACGGTGACTGTGACAGTGACAGTGACTGTTTGCCTGAATGCCAGTGACAATGACTGTGACTGTGACGATTACAACATGTGCATACTGTGAATAATTGTGTTAATCACATTGCCGGTAAAAAACTGTTCATTTAGGCGCTATCTATAATTGTAATATTGGCTGATATTTTTGATTTAATCTACCAGTACTAATTGTTACTTTTTAGCAATCTAAACAGTTCTTTACTTACACACACGCACACACATACATACATACATACAAACTTGTGCTGCATAACCATCGTTAATAATTATAATCGATACTATCGATATTATCGATGAATATTCAAAAATGAGACATTTATTAAAACATTAACATTATCAAACAAATATGTTTTAATTGACAAAGGACAATGCGTTTAATTACAGCTGAGAGCGCACTTTCGATACTATCGATAGTTTTGCAGCACTTATACATACATATAATGGAACACAGTATGGTCACATATACTTCAAGCATGACAGACATTTCTTTGAGTTCTCATAGAACATGGAGTATACATATACATATGTATATATAGAACAGGCATACACACACAGACACCACACAGATATATATCAGCCGATAGTACAAATACTGATTGCTTTATTATTTGTACATACAAAGTGATAGACAGAAAGTAAAGGATAAACAGAAATACAGAGAGAGAGATAGAGAGTGTGAGAGGTTGTACAGTATTTAGTACTCATACATATGTAGGTAAGTATGTATATGTAGATCAAGTTACACCAAACAAGACAAAATCACAAAATATAATTATGGATAATTATATATATCGTACAAACAAAATAAGCACATATGTATGTAGATATAGACAAATACGAATATGTGGGGCATGATATTAAAGTAGTGAGAAATGTACGACGAGGTGAAACTATAATTATATATGTATAGTTTAATATGATAAGTTCTTATAGATATCGTAGTAAAATAAAATATAGAAACAAAACTAAAGAATATACATATGTACAAATGTGAAATGCGCCTTAGTAAAAGCCCAAAATTTAGATACATCATTAGGCCTGTTCTCAAAACCGCAAAGCGAAAGCATACTCCAAGGATTATCATCCAAAAAGTATGCCACACAATTTGTTGTGCGAATAACTCGAAAGCGAAATTCAAAACAGGCCAATATCCGTAAATGTATGTATAGAAATGATGACTGTACAAGATATACTTGATATATATGATATGGTTCACAAATCTCTAAGCATAAATGTTATACATTTCTGTTAATTTCGATAATTTATTAGCGATAACCTATATACGAAGAGTTTAAGTTGTATTCGAGATGTATGCACATAAATATGTATATGTATATAGCCAAAAATATTCCCAATTTGATAGTGTGTGTATTAGACTTAATGTACACAATGAAGTTACTTCATGAAGCTTGATAACAAAGTCAATGAAAAGGTCACGAAGTAAACTTCATCACGTTAATGCCGTCTTTTGTATGAATGTTTGTGTGCAGTGCAAAAGATCCTTGCTTGCTTTGTTCAGCACACTCATACACACACATACAGGCACATACATGCCACACACACACACACAATACATATGTACATACATATACTTAAGCACATACATAAAAATCATATGTCTCTGAGCCCAATGACTGTGTATGAAAAGTGAGTGCAGTTTGCAAATTTGATAAAGTGTTAAAGCTTTTTAATATCTAACTAAGTATCTAACTAAGCATACATATCTATATGTATGATATAATGATATGGTAATCACGATTGTAGTTCTTGTTACTATTTTGTTGTTGTTAATTTAAATGTTCTGGTTGTACTGACTGTCATTGATTAAAGGAAACGGAAATATGTGTTGTGTAGGCGTGTGTGTGTGTGTGTGTATATGTATGACTGTGAATCTGTATGAGTGTGTGTGTGTGTGTGTATTGGGCGCTTACCTTGTGAGAACTACGTGATCCCCTGCGTATGTTAAACGGTGAACCAGGTAAGGATAAGGATGTCTAAGATTTTTTTTTTTATTTTTTACAAATAAAATATAAATAGAAGAAAAAGAAAAATTGAATCAAATAATAGATATATATATATATATATATATATTTGTATGTATATATATATTTATTTGTTTTTAATATAGATATTCCTGCTATTTTATACAATTTGATGTTGTTGTTTATGTTTGAAAGGAAAATTGTATTGTATTTAAAATATATACTCAAAGTGTTTATCTTTTTATAAACAAGTGTGTGTGTGTTGTCATAAAATATACGAATATATGTGTATGAATGTGTATATATTTATATAAATCTTTACTAAATACTAGTTTCTACAAAAATAAATAATTGTTTTATATCATTGTGCCCTCCTTTGTTGAAACTTTTCAAATGATTTATTTTCAATAATTTAGCTGCATTGTTTTTAACAGTTATTTAGTATTTGTACATAAAAATATTTATGTACGTATTTATGTGTTTATGTGAGCTGTGAATCGAGTATGTGATTTGAGTATGTTCTCTCAACTTAAGCGCAGCTTTATTTGAATAATATTTAAACATTTTTTTAGTATTTTAAGTATTTAATCTAAGAAATATAACAGTTTAGAATACAAAAAGTAAAAACCGAAAAGCTACAAATTTACTTTTATTACAGATTCACATAAATTGAAAATAAGGTTAGTTGAGAAAAAAAACTCAAATTTAATTTAAATTTCAAGTTTAAATATTTTAACAAGAACAAATTCAAATCAAAGTAAATTTCTACAGCTAATTATAGTTAACAAAAAAAAGTCTCTAAAATTCTTTTCAAAATTCTATCTAAAGCATTACAAGCTGGTTCAAATTTCAATATACCAAAGTCTGATATTTACTACTTAGAACCAAGTATTTAAATATTAATGCTTGAGGGGTCTGTCCACAAGCTCGTAAATTAAGCCCTATATCAAAAGAAAATATAAAATATATTTTTAACAAAATGTATATCTAACAGTGTATATACATAACTTAGTATATATATATGTATTGAGTATTGAAATTTTATCGAAACGTTCGGAATAAGTTCAATCGATAGACTTAATTCACTAAGCTGTTTGAAAGAATCATGTCGTTCATCCAGCTATATTTCTTTTATATATTTAAAAAAATCAAATTTTATTATTTCAATTCATATTTTTTTATTCAATTGTTGTCACCTAATGTGATAACAATTAACTATAACGAACATAAAATCAAGATTTGCACTTCAACGAACAAAAGCCACAAATTTAAGGAACAAAATAAATGAACGAATCAAATGAACCAACTATCTGATTAAATATTGAACGACTGAACTTATTCCTGAATCTACAATTTACTAAAAACTCAAAGTGTGTATAGGTTTTAGATTCTCAATGTCGACAGTCAACTGCATTTATGATATGGTGTTCTATTAGTTTCTGTATTAAGTGTATAGTTTTTTTTTTCATTGCTGAAGATTTATTTAAGTAGAGAGTAAGTTAGAGAGGTGTGAGCTTTAGAGAGAGAGAGAGAGAGAGAGACCTACCTGAGGCCCAATTGGGACATTTGGTTGAAATGCTAACAGGCTCAGATAGTTCAGAACCAGCTAAGCCTGTGATTACGATTATGAGTATATAAGTTATAGTTTAAGTATTTAGAATGCGACTCTGAGCAATTAAATGGGCAATTAGATCGAGCTAGCGAATGCATGAGCGAGACAGCGATAGTATTTGTTGAGCGCAAAACTTTGGAGTATTATTTCAATTAAATTTGACTCGAATAGAATCAAACGTATGTGGGCTTATCAATTCAGTTTTAATTAAACAAAATAAAGCAATCCATTGACTACACTGCCACACAGTTTGTGTAAAGTGTGTTTAATATTCATTTTCAAAATGGTATTTCTAATTAGTTTCTTTTAATCGGTGCCAGTATTGAAGTTTTAATAGATTTCAGCCGCTGTGCGCTAAGCAAATGCCTTGCCAAAGCCAAAATAACTATAGAGAATTTGTAAAATGTGAGTAATTGAGTTGAGAATATTCAGAATTATTATATATGAACATGCCACAGCATGTGAGTGTCGTTATCGTTATCGTTATCGCAATTATCGATAACCAGATGCCTAGAAATCGGTGCTAGTGCCAACCATTGTGCTATTTATGGTTAATTCAATTAAGTATTCAAAATGCACTTGACTTTGCTTGAAGTACTTATTCAGTAATTAGTATTTGCGCTTTCTTCAGACATATGTACTATATGTATGTAAATAAGTATTGAACGAAAATTAAAGCAACGTTCATTGAATGCATGCAAATGATAATGCAGCCATTGAAATAATCGGTAACGTTTCTCTAACAATAATACAATATATATATTTAAAATAATAAGAAATCATCATATATATTATACATAAGACCAAAAAATGAACAAAAATAAGAGAGAGGTGTGTTTGCAGTTGTTGAATGGAGAGCCCAAGCTGTCCTACGCAATTTGTTAGATATACGAATAGATTTGTTAAAGTCAAGCACGAGCATTAGAAAGTATCGACTGATTGATTGATAAAGCAGAGAAAGTGTGAGTTGAGAAAGCCTCAAAGCATGTTTCAGCACTTCAATTGAAGTCTGGCATTTTATTAGCATTTGCAGTCGTCCTCAGTTTTAATATATATTTTGCTTGCATTATAATGAAAGTAAGCATCGTTGAATTTTTCGTAATTTTTTTTTTTTTATTTTTGTATTTTGTAAGTTGTAATTGTTGTATTTGAATTTGAGCTCCAATCGCGTACAACTTAAAAGTTTTCACCTAAAGCATTCCGAGCAATGAGTCAACAGAAAAAAGAGAAAAACTTTTTCATAGACAAATGAAATATCAACAACAAATCATAGATTTGTACATAAGAAACAGAAAAACTCAAATTATAATTTTACTTATGCGAATGCCAATTATAAGAGCCAGCTAACTACAAGTACATAAAAACCATAATCGAAAGAGCGTTTTAAACTTTAAATAGACTGCCTTATAAGTCAAATACACACGTACACACCCACATAGATACATACATACACAGTGACAAATACATGCACTACACAATAAGATTCTTGCTAATGCAATAATATGGATTTTGAGAGAGGTAGAAAGAGGTAAAGTAGGAGGATTTAGAGAGAAAGATAGAAAGATCGTCTCTATGGCAATTATTAAGATGGTATATATGTATATAGATATTATTAGTACATAGTACATGGAAGGAAATTTCATAAATTTTATGTTTGTACACACATACACACACACTAAAACTACTCGTTTGATAGGTATACTAATAGAAGGCATAGGCATCAATTATCGCTATTTATGATAGTTAGACTTATAGGTAAACACGATCAACAACAAAATTATTAATGGCAATTTATAAACCATAAGCACAACAACTAAAGTCAATGTAATGTAACAGTAACTGCAAAAAAAATAAAAAACAATAAAAGAAGATCTCATTATCTGTGCAGCGAGAAAATTAAGTAATACAACGAGAGCAAGCGAGTAGCGAGTAGCCGATTAGCTGGGACACGAACCAACTCAACGAAAACTCGCCGCTGAGAGAGCAACGCTGATTGCTCAATATAAAAAGAGAGCGAGAGCACAGCACAGTACAGCAGAGTACAAAAGAGAGACGCGAATCGAGCTGAGGTCCTTTGCTAACGATTGTCAACGGAAATGTCAAGGCAATCGATATCGCGAAATGAGAAGGATAACGAAAGAATCAAGAATAGGCAATCAAACTGAAGAACAGAAGAATCAATGCAGGTTTTAAACACAAATCACTCATTCAAGACAAATTGTAACTTATAATCGATAATGTAAATAGGCCGGCCGCTTAGCTGCATATGACAAAATCGAAATCGTAATTGTAATCGTAACCGAAAACCGAAAACCGAAATCGAAATCGAATTTAAATCAAAACACAAGTTTGTTAAGTAAATATTTATATGGAGAGTATATAGTAAGTATATATCCCAAAAAAAAAAAATAAAAAAATATATAAACTAAAAGTTTAACAATCACAATTAAACGATAACTGAATAAAACAAATAAATTGAAAAATTATTGCGCTCGGAATACTTACCGTGCTCACTTTACGAACTTTGGTAGCTTGGTGTGCTGTGGTAGGTGCTGGTTGTCTTTGTATAACGCTCACCGACTCCGACTCCACTTCGACGCTACGTATGGACATCTTCTCCTTGTTGTTGTCATCGTTGCCCTTCTCACCGCCGACAAACAGCTCATAGCTAATGCAGCTGTACGTTGGACTCTTGGCCATTTCGGGATGCAGTGCAGCCTCCTCGGCAGCGGCTGCATCGGCGGCAGCCTGCGCCTGCGCATTGGCGCGCTCCTCCAGCTTGGCTGCCTTTGCGGCAGCTGCCTCTTCAGCCTCCTATAATGATATATGCACAAAGAATTTTGTTTGCTGATCTCAAAATGGGCGCGAATCTTCATCGGCACATGGTAAATGGTGGGTACATGGGGTATTTGGGCATTTGAGGGAACTGGGATATCAGTGTTACGAACAAAAGACTATTTTCTACGTATACACATAAAGAATAAAAATTTGATAGTGCTGTGCTGGGAAATTGATTGAGGATTGACAGTATTGATTGAGGATGGATTTGGATTGGGTTGTAGTTATAGTTACATTTGAATTATTTAATAATTTGAAATTTTTTTTTTTTTTTTTTTTTTTGCAACATACTAGTCTAATTAATTAGAAAGTACTTGATTTTTTCTTTTGTTCATTGCTTTTTGCTTTCAATAATCGAAATGAAAAGTGCACTCAAATTAAATACAATAAGAAACAGAAGAAATGCATATATGTATATAGTAAATATATTTATATAAGTACAAGGATATTTGTATGTACGAATAGATAGTTAGTTTGGTGTACAAAGGTGAAGAGATAGAAGTTATACTAATGCCAGTTCAGGTTAGATCTGTGGCAGAAATTTGAAATATATACTGTTTTAGATAGACAAAAGACACAAGTATACACAAAACAGAAAAACAAAAATAAAAAATAAAATAATAAATATACGTTACAATTGATTAATATTACATTTATTGGAAAGCAATACCATATGCTTATGTATGCTTATGTAGGTGTCGATATACGGTTAAGATAGTTACAGATTATATGCATTGGTGGATGGGTGTTCATTTTTACAGCTACAGAATTGTACAAAAACGGTTATCGTTTATTGACAGACACTGTATGTACAATCGAAGGATATACATATAAATAAGTACACTATTAAGTATATTGTGACTAGGGTATCATCATTAATTGTGATGTACGAGATTAATTGTTGTAATTGTTGTTAGTAAATAAGTAGTTGTAGTTTGTTGTTATACATACATATACAAAAGAAAAAAGCAACTTTGTTATTTTTGGTAGATATTTTCAATGATCAATTCAGTTGACTGTCAATTGAAATTGAAATTATCTACCAGTTATTTCAAGTGGCTTATGAGTGGTAGTTTGTCCATTGGGCGTTTAGGTCTCTACTGGGTTTCTACTTACACGTATCGCCTCCTCTTCGGCAGCCTCTTCTTCTTCGGCCTTCTTTTGCAATTCGTCATATGACATGGCAACAATGGCCAAAATCAAATTCACAAGATAGAATGAACCTAGGAAGATGATGACTATAAAGAACAGCATGTGCCACGGTCCAGCGGCACGGAGAACCAGCTGATACAGATCTTCCCAAAAGTCCTGCGTCATCAAACGGAAAGCGGACAGAAAGGCCCAACCGAAGGAATCGAAACTAGTGTAACCATAGTTGGGATTCGGGCCAAACCCCTGGAGACACACATAATCGTCATCACATTGCCTGCAAGCGATATACTCAGATATTATATTAAATGATCTAACATTAATAACTGTGTGGTTGGGAGGGGAAAGGGTGAGATAGAGAGATAGAGAAAGTATGGGAGCCTACTTGAATCTACTCAAAATACATATTTAAATTGAATTGAGTTGAATTGAATGAATTGAATTTTAGACTGAGTCAAGACTGAGTTATTTAGAAAGTAATTCAATGTTGTTATATTTAAGGGTGGGTTTCTGTGCAAAGGCCAACATAAATGTGAGTGCAAGAGAGAAACAAGATCTCTCTTCCTCTTGACTGACATCGGTACTTCGTGTGAAAAGCCGAAGTCCTTCGGCCCCATGATCTTTTTGCCGACGGTTTGAATTAATTCCAACTAATGAGTAGATTCTACTAATTCATACTGATTTATTTCTATTTTTTAATCAAATAATCAGAACTATTCTACACTCATTTAGCCTTAACATTGAGTAGATTCAAGCAGCACTTTATTGGAAGCTCTACTTACCCAGCGCCAGATATATTGCCACATAAAGGAAACGATATGCCCTCGTCCTCTGAATACCAATTGGAACTATTGCGATTGTGGTAGTCCCAATTCTCATCGGTCAAGTTACCCCAGGAGCCGTCTAATGGAAATTTCTTGATGCACTTCTGTGTTAACACGCCCATATAGATTTGTAGGCCCATCAGTGCGAACACCGACAAGGAGAACATTGTCAAAATTATCACATCGCGCAGATTTTTCACAGATTCAATGACAGCGCCGACAATGGTTTTCAAGCCTAGAATTTGTGTTTTAAGTTTGTTTTTTGCAAATAAGAAATAAAAATAGTTGTATAACAGTCGTATAACAGTTGTATAACAGTCGTATAACAGTTGTAAAACATTAAATTAAGCTACAAATCAAAGCTACATTCATACCTGGAACAATGGCTACGGTTTTAAGCGCACGCAGCACCCTAAACGTTCTCAAGGCTGCAAGATTACCTAAATCTATACCCATGGTCACATAACTATGCTCGATCCAAGCATAGTGTTCATTGTAGTTGTTGGAGTCAGCAAAATATTGTTGTTGTTGTCGTAGTTGTTTTATTAACGATGACAAAAGCAAATATACATACACATGAAATGTCATTAAGTATTTGTAATTAGAATGCTATGGATCTAAGTATGTTAAAATAGATTGGTACGATTATGTTTGCAGTCGTTAGTAATTACAAATGTAAGTAAGTTTTTAGATTTACAGAAGCTTGCTTTCTGTTATATATAAATTCTTTTCTTTTTTTTTTTTTTGTATTATTATCACAGCAACAAAGGTTGAAATTATACAAGTATGTTTAGCCAAAAACCAAAAAGAAAATATATATATATATATAAGTATTTATAGAGATTATGAATTTGATTTAGTGTGTGTGCATGTGTGTGTGTGTGGGCATAGCATAGAAAATTGTAACTGAAAATGAATGAATGTCACAAAATGGGTTTGGCACAGTTGAGTTCCCCCCTTTCCCACAATTTCGTCCTTCCATCAGCTCTCAAGTTAATGATTCATTACGAAAATGTGCTACAAGCTGTGGAGAGTGGACTTCAAGTCACACCTGTGGGGGGCGGGGCAGGTGCAGCTCCTGTGGCATTCTGTGTGTGTGTGTGTGTGTGTGTGTGTGGGTCTTAGCTATAAAAATATTTATGCACGCTTACAAGCGTAACATCAAACAAAAATGAGAGCTGCGTATCGGTGTGTCCTGCTAATGTCCATTTGCTTAAGTTGTTTGCCTTGTCCTGCTGTCCTGCTGTCCTGCTGTCCTGCTGTATGCTGTCATCCTTGGGGAATTTAGCGTTACTTTTGCAGTAAACCAGCTACCTTTCATTTATACATATTTCATGAATATTTATCGATTTGGTCGTATATAAAATACATACATGTTTATGTAGAATATGTATGTACATAAGTATGTACCTTGCCAAGTACATGCTCGGTAAGTATTGCGTGTAACTTGGCCATCTAATTGTACTGTCCTTTTGCTGACTTATGTGTGCTCTCTAACATCTGGATATGTATTATCTACATAAGTGATATGCATATTATATGAGTTGTATGCATTTAATCAGCTTTAACACGCTTCGATATCGCCTAAAAGCGCGCTTTAAACTTTGTGCTTTTGGTGTCCAAGGCTGCGCGTCTGTACGGCGCCAACAAAATGCGCTGCACGAATAGCCAAACCCCGTAATAGTAACCTCGAAGTTGGACTGCCCCACCCCCCCGCTGCCACCTACCCAGACAAAGGGCGCCCAATAACTGGTTAAAATGGAGCAAAAAGCAATGAAATGAAACTGTCACGAAACGAATATAAAAATACATGGAAAGAACAAAAAAAAACAAAAGAAAAATAATAATAACTTGCATGACCAAATAAAAAGCCAAAAATTTGTTTATGACTTTTGTGTGTGCGTGTGTGTGTGTGTGTGTATTGGAAAAGCACAATAGTATATATACTTATATACATATATATAATATTTATATGTATGTGTGTGTATGTGTGTGTGTGTGTTGTATGTATGAGGCATGTCATTAGTAACGGCACAAAATAAATCAATAAAAACGCTTAACTAACGTGACTTTTTCTGCCGTGCGGTTCACATGGCGTATGTGTAATTTTCGTTGAATTTACTTGCTTTGCACACGTATGTCATTATTGTTATTGTTAATGTTGTTGTTGTTGTCGTAATTGTTGTAGTCGTGACATTTATTCATGTTAAGTCTAACATACAAATATGTAAAAATAAAAATTAAGTGCAGCTTATCGCTCAATTGTTCAACGAATTTGTTAATTAAATGGAAAATAAATATTTTTTATTTAATTAAATGTTTAACCAGCCGAAACTAATGAAGACCAATTATACACAAGCACACACACACACACACACACACACACACACAGGCATAATTATGTAAACACATAATTGATATAATTGTATTTATTGTTTTGTTTTTGAAATTAATAAATATTGTACGATAACTTGATTATCAATATTCGCAACTAAAACATTAAAAAAATTAAATTATTGTGAATTTGTTGCGTTTGGTATTAAATCATATAATTTGTAAATGGGCTGCTAGTTAATTATCAGACGATATGTATTAACTACAATTGTATTTATTATATATAAATAGAATGGCTAATAGAAATTATAAATGAAAATTCAAAAGAAAAAACAATTTATTAGAAGAGATCAAATTTAATGACTGGCAACAACAATTAACTGGCGTTTATACAAGTTAATTATCATTTAAAAGGCGTTTACGATACGATACGATACGATACGGAACACAAAAAATTTAACAATTTAATAAGTACATATAATACGGATCGGCTTGAATATAGATGAATTGTAATGGTATCGAAATAGTAGTAGTAGTGATAATAAGTATGTAGTTAAGTAATTGATTGAGATGATGGTGATTATTGAATTGAATAATTAATTAATTAATTAATAGTTAATAATGTAACTCACGCTAAAGCTATTACTACGAAGTCCAGCCAATTCCATGCATCTCTAAGATACGTAAACGGGCATAAAATGAAACCTCGTGCCATCACTTTAACAGCTGATTCAAATGTGTAGATTCCGGTGAATATCACCCTAAAAACGAATTGAATTTCGAATGCAATTTGTTTTCTTTTTTTTCTCTTATTTTTTGGTATTTTATTTTCTTGGCTTGACAAATTAAATTGTATCGTAAGCATGTTGAGTACACTTGCTGCCTGCTTATGGGTCTTTAAAGCTTTACAATTTCATTATGAAATAAAAAAAAATAAGAAAAAAAAGTATACCTTTGTTCGGCCTGCCGAAGTTCAAATACCCTTGCAGTCACATAAAACTTAGCTTTGTAAAATCTCAGTTATATTAATATAATTTATCATTATTATCAGCTGCAACAAGTTTCATCGATAAAATATTATATTTAATATATACTCGAAGCTGACAAAAATTATAACTTTCTCTGCAAGGGTATAAAAAGAATTAAGTTATTCATTATCATAGGAAAAAAAAATAGAATTAAGTGAAACAAAGAAATAGAAAATTAAATAAAATTAAATCTCCACTGTAAATGCTAAACTTTAATAACTTTGACTTAAATATTAAAATGCTTACAATTAACTTAAGTTTAATCTTAACCCTGAATTTAAAGCTGATTAACTTATATATATATAACTATATCAAGTTATCAATGACAAAGAGCTGGAAATTTAATTTTTTTGATTGCAGCAATTTAACAATACAAAAATGTTGCATAATAATATTGTTGCATGGCATATTGCTCGGATTACCAATTAAGACAAAAATGAATGAAATAATCGAAATGTGTAATTGGCTGCTAGATCAAAGGTTGCAATTTTTAATTACTAGTACTTGAGATGCTGCAGATAGACAGACAGTCGTTGTACGGTCTTGTGCCAATTGTCAATGTCAATAATGGCCAATACTTAATAAAGGGCTGCCTCTTTGCTGCAGCTGCAGCTGCAGTTGCAGTTGCAGCTGTAACTGTAACTGTAACTGTATCTGTGTGGGCGTTTGATAAACCTGCTGACCTTCGGCCTGAATTTCAACTGTGGCAATTGCTCTGCGTCTTGGTTAGTCATTTGATAGATTTAAGTTGACTTGCATGTGACAGGCAAATAGACGGGACGAATAGACAGACAGACAGACAGACCGACAGGCCGACAGACCGACAGACCGACAGGCCGATAGGCGTCCAGTTGCCTGTTGGGGCACGACTTTTGCTTGCAACTAGTTCAAAGTCGTGGGCTGTGTGGGTTGAGCCTGCGTTTGACCTAGGCCTCAATGTTTGTGAAGGACACTTCAGTTGCGTTTTAATTGCAGGTATTATGTCTTTCTGGTGCCCACAAGTGCTGCCTGCCCTGCCCTGCCCCACAGTTACAGTTAGCTGGGCCCAGCAGGCGGCGACCCACATATAGATAGATGCGGCTGTCAACTGCTTAGATAGGCACAGAGACAAAGTTCTCGTCCTCTCTCTCTCTCTCTCCTTCTCTCGCTTGTTTGTTAGCGTTTTCTCTCTTATTCAGTTTCTCTTTCAGTGCTACGCTGTGTGTGTGGGTTGTGGGCTGTGGGTGTGTGTTTCTGGGTGGTCTCAAGTTATGCGGCACCAGCTGTGCCATTTTTTGGCTAAGCGCAGCCGCCGTTGTTTACAGAGACCCAGAGAACTTGGCCAGAAGCGGAAATGGAGATAAAGACGAAGATGGCTAAGGAATTGAAGCTGTAGAGCTGAAGATGGAACCCCGCTGAGCTGCCTGGTTGACTGCTTGCATGCTTGTTCGCTTGGTTGCTTGCTCGCTTGCTTGCTTGCTTGCCTGATTTGTGCTTCAAGTTCAAGTGGCACTGTCACTTGCACTGCTACACACCCACACACACACACACACACACACCACATACTTGCTATTCTGTTAGGGTGCTCAATTCTGATACCAAATCTGCGACAAAATATTTGATATCAGCTAAAAAAATGACGTAACTCTTTTCACTTTTATTGCTTTTTTATTTGCTTTTCGCACTTTAAAGCATTTTGCTCGTTATAATGGTTTTTTTTTTTTTTGTATTTTTTTTTTGTTATTGTTTTGCGATACTTTACATGAACTAGCTAAAAATACGAATAATTCGTACAGTGGAGCAAGGGATTATATGTATATATAAGCTTGGCTAACTGCTGTTCTACTTGGTAAATCGACATCTATTTTAATCGAATTACAAATTTGATTACACTTTACAATTATGAGAGAGAACGAGATCAAGGACAGGGATATTAATTTGAAGTTCGACTACGACGAGATTCTAAAGCGAATATATATTTATAATACAATTACGAGATTGTGTTGTACTGCGAATTCGAATTATACATATATTTATGAATATATATAATTAGCTACAAATATAGTCTAATATGATTTTAATTTAATCTATTATCTATTAAATTCTAATTATAATTGTTTGCTCATTGCAGTGCCTGCAGTTTGAATTCGATTGACAGTTTCACAAATTGAAGAGTTGAAGAATTGTTATAATAATTTATTCAGCTAAAGGACAGGCACTGCGTTTAGCAAATTGGCAAAAAAAAAAAAAAAACAAATCTTTAATTGTTTACTGTTTAACAATAGCTAGATTCGATTTGAGTCTATGCTAAGTACAAATATTTCGGAGTATAAGATTCTATATATATATATATAAAATACATATGTTACATGTGTTAACAATTTATGTATATAAGTACTATATAAATGGTATTTACGTTCAACTGCATGATATGTCGCTATTAAATGAAACTAATTTTATATGCTACATAACTATTATTATACATAATTAAGTTTTATATTATGTACGAATATATACTTTAGTTTAATATGTGTGAAACATGGGCTTGGATATAGTAAATACTTAGTCTACTTAATTTAGTTAATTAACGTACATGTATTATTGAACTACTACTTATGATACTAGAGCTACATTAAAGGTTTTTTACTGGAAAATTCTATTGTAACTTGTTGTATTAATAATAATGTGATCGAATTCAATTTGATGAACAATCTTGTCATACGAAACGTTAACAAACCAAAAACCAGCTGGCCACTTAAATAGCCAGTTATGATATGTATATTAATTACATATTTAGTTACAAATATTTAGTTAGTTTAGGTTGACTACAATTCGATAGTTAAGAGCGCCCAGGTACTAAATGCGTTTCGATTACGGCAATTTACAATGAGGCATCGAAATGTTATTGAACGACAAAATGTGTGGCTAAAGCTTATATTTTGTTCACACAAAATTCGGTAATTTGATAATTGACAATTTAAATTATTAGAGTATAGTAATATATATATTTATATGTAATTATTTAGTTGTTTATGTAGTATGTATGTACGTGATATAAGTACAAACGAGTACGAGTACGAGTACGAGTATTATACAAGGCAGCTTTGTCAGCATTCAACAGGTTTTGTCTGGCATACAAAAGCTGTTGAGTACAACACGCAGTGCATTTGCTGGCAAATGAGTTTCATAGCAATGAGCTTTCAACTACTACATGTTTTGTTTTTGTTTTCATTATTATAAAAAAAAAGTTGATTTTATTTTTATTTAGCATTTTATACAAGTTCCTGGAGTTTTTTTTTTTTCTTTTTGTTCTGGACATTACAAAATAATCTTTACCTTGCAGGCGCTTTCAAAATTGGCTACTCACATTTAATGTGACTGTAATAATGGCTAATAAAATTGTTTTCGTTATCGTTATCGTTATCGTAATCAATATATATTGGTTTGTTGTTTGTTCAGTTTTTCTTTTCATTTTTAAGAAATTACTTTTTGCGTTGTTTGTTTGTTTGGTTTATAAATTAAAGTTGAAAGAAATTTATGTTTTGACCTAAATACACGTCTGCATTAATATCGAAAAAGTTACATTTCATATATAGTAGTACGTAAATATATCGATTATATAGCATATATAAGAAGTTACATATACATAAATATATAAATTGTGTATAATAATTAATATAAATATTGTTGTCAGTTGGAAAACGAAAAATGGGTATAAAATAAATATATAAATCGAAGAACTTGTAAATTAAATCAATTTTTAGCTAAGGGTTGCCCAAATATGTTATATATCGCAATAAATTAATTGTAAGACCCATTTAAAGAATACATGATGTGCACATATATATGTATATATAAAAATTTATATATATATATGTATGTACATATCGTATGTACTCACACATACTAGATGCTGGGGCCATATTTCTAGTTATGTCTAGTTTCTAATTACTCAGTACTTACTCAGTGGACTCGACCGTGGGCGTTGTCGGCATTATCATCAAAATGCAGTTGACGAGAATGGTGGTAATGATAAATAACGAAAATAATGGATGCACTAAAATGTAAATGGCCACACGACGTATCGGATTGAATGGATCGAGCAGCCACATTGCTTTTGATGCAGAAAAGCGAAAAATATCTTTTCCCTTGCTTACAACTACGAATGTCTGCAAAACGAAATGTTTGAGATTGAATATTTAATCCGTAAAGACAAGTAACATCTTCAATAAGCATATCAATAATTGATATAGGAATAAAGTTAGTTGGTTTATAACACTTACCAGTATGTTGCTGTAGTATGGATCGATATCCTCGAGAGGAGTGGAGGCCAATTCCGGCGGGAAGCTGCCCTGCAATCGAACAGGTATTGGCACACCCTGTTCAAGTGTAGGATCCGGTTGTGGACCTTCATCCTCGTCCTCGTCATCATATCGGATCTGTCAATTGACGTTGTTTTTGTGTTTTTTTTTCGAATACAGAGAACAAAGAATTGCGCACACACATATTAGCATAACCGTTATACACCCAATGATATATACAACATAAGGTTTGTAGTTTTGTCCATTCATGTTAACAAGTAGTAGTAGTAATAGTAGTAGTAGTAGTTGTAGGCACATTAGTAGGTAAAGTAGGTACAAATAAAATACAATAATAATAGTATAACTAAAAAACATCACTTTCAAGCGATTACAAATTTGAAAATTTCGACAAATTGGGAAATTTAGAAATTTCGTTATGGTTTACAGTTTTGCATAGCACACTTATAGTATCATAACGAATAGTACAGAGAGAGTATTACAGAGATACTATCAGATATATGCTTAAGTATGTAAGTAGATAGAGTGAGAGGGAATTTTGGATTGTGTGGTATACAGCACAGAGAATTTCAGATATTATATATTTATTGGACTCTTGGGGCTGTTATGCAAAAGATAAAACCAAAATGGACTTGGACCAATCAGCTCAATCGTATTATACACTTATTATTATTATTATTATGTCAATTGATATGTATTAGAAACAAAAAATTAGAAAATAATTATCTTCAACTAAATGTTGCCTGAAACTAAATGTAAGCGTATTTAGATAATAATAAACATGCAAAAACAGTGTTAAAAAATCAGTGTTGGTTAGTGCTTGTGTGAGTCAAAAAAAAGAAAACCAAAAAACTACTTTGGTGCACATGCAGAGAGATTAATGAATAAGACTTTACTTATGTATTTAAATTTCTATCTACATACACACAATATCCATACATTATATAGAGTCAAGATTCTTGTATTAATTTTTTTAGTTTCTCGACTTATATTTTTTATGACGATAGTTATATTTTGTCTGCTTTGGGCAACTTTAATTGCCCTGTCATGCATATTGTATGGGGGATAATATTTGTGCCACATTGCTGGGGCCAGGACACGGCTATCGATTTCAAAGAAACGCACACACACACACACACATATATATATAAATATATATATATATATATATTTATATACACATAAATAAACACTGTGTAAACTAGCATTGTAGTTAGTTTTTACTTTCCATGGACATGGACATGGACATGCAATGCCAAAAGCAAAAGTAAAGCAAAAAGTCGAACGTCACCATCATGAAATAGTTCGAGTTGCTGTATACACACACACAACACACACACACACACACAACACACACACACATACACATACACACACACACAGTAGAGTATTATATATAGTAGAGGCGCTAAAAAATTCCATAATAGTTGGCTTGCTTGTTTGCTTGGCGTGACAATTAGATTGTGTGAGTACAGAGTATATATACATATACATATATATACTCTGTATGTATATATATTTGTATTTGTGTGTTGACGCAATTGCGCCAACAAAATGGGGCCCAGGAATAAAGCAGGAGCTGGAGATATGGCAATATAACCAGGGAACTGCTGTCGCAGTCATCACTGCGGCCCAACTGGGGCGTTCTTTTAAACGGGCCAACTCAAGTCTATATTTAAACTAATAAAAGTCAAACCACAAAGCCCTACACACACACACACACACACACACACACTCACGTATAGGCAACATGGCGGTTTCAACCGGATACGTCTATTTCTTGCTGACCAGCATTGCTTACTTATACAATTTATGACGCATGCAACGATTGGAACTGGAACACAAACTAAAAATGGAACTTGAAACAGTCATACCAACATTTTCACTTTACTACTTTTGTGATTTGTAATTTCACTAGAAAAATCAAGTGATTTCATTTGTAAATACAACGAATCTCGCAACTTTGTGAAAATGAAAAGGAAGATTTGATATACTTTCTATTACGTTGTCACTTTATCTTTAGGAACGCGATTTATAAACAAAACTATTCTTACATTTATGCTGTAATATTCACACATTCTTAGGCCTATAAATACAATATGTCACATTCTTAAATAATGTTGTAATTTTGAATAAGTGCACAAAGGATTTTTATACAAATATTTAAATTTCTATTTACATTGCTATTAGCAACAAAGCTGAGAAACACAGAATTGATAAATTTGCTTGAGATATCTCTAATAACAAATTAACTTTCTAATACAATACACTTTTTAAGCGATTGTTCCTATCATATTTATAAGATATAGTAGTCTGATTTCGATCTTGTCTAAATCATAATGAAACCTCGAAATGGGGAGTTTGGTTTCGATAACTTGAAAATTAAAAATGTTTTTTATACAAGCACACTTTTTACCTTATTCATCCAATGGCAGCTATATTATATAGTAGTGCGATTTTAATAAAATTTGTTTAGATTTTCCAGGTCATAATATTTCATCGATCTGCCAAATTTTGTTTAGAAACCTTGATAAAATAATGTTTGGTTCGATCGTTCCTATGGCGGCTTTATGATATAGTGGTCTGACCCGATATATGTATTGCCAGCAACAACTAGAAGTATCTGTGCTAAAGGTGGAGAGCTATCGATAGTGGGCACCATCGATATTCGACGATAGTTAATTTTGAACCATCGATAGTATCGATAGTGCCATCGATAGTTCTCCACCTCTAATCTGTGCATCATTTGTCATCAAGATGACTCTAGAAATGAGAAACTAGTTTGCACAAAAACAGACGAATAGATGGACCTGGCTATAACGACTCAGTTTGTTGTCCTAATCAAGAATATATATACTTTATGGGATCGAATACATAGTGACAAAATTAGAATACCCTTTCGCAAGGATATAAAAACATTTCTCTCTAAAATCTGACAACATGGTATAATAAGACAATTATTGTGAGACAGTTGTAAGTGTATAATTGAGAATTACATACTCGTGTAACTATCCATCAACATGCAGAGATCATGCTTTCTACACACACACACACACACGTATATACACACGCACAACAAAATGCATTAATATTACATACAGACAGCACTTATAAAAGGGAATATTTGGATGCCATTTGCTAGTTACTACTCTACTAATTACATAATGTCAGCTACAGAAAATAGTTCTATATACTTTGCACTTAGACAAGTATATATGTAGTATTAGTATTAACGACAAGCAGCTACAAATTATAAAGAAAACTCAAACTCAAATTGCCTGTTAAATGCTTTTCTTCTAAATGCTACGTTGTTGGCCATAATGCGCAGCTTAAGCACTTAAAAGTAAAACAAAATTTAAAAAAAAAATAATATTACAGAAAACTTGATCGAAAGCTGCGCATTAACTTTGTTTTGAGATACCAAAGTTGTGGCTTCTAATAATAATAGTATTATTATTATTATTATTATTATTGTTGTTAGGTTGTTAGGTTGTTAGGTTGTTGTTAAGTTGTCATAGTCATTGGCTGGACACACTTACTTCTCTTTCCATTTACCCACTTACAGCTCTGGCAACTTCACGATGAGTCATAAGTCATTACACCTTGGTTTGTATATATTATATTTGATTTATATATAGTATAAGTACTGTTATTTTTTTTTTTGTTTTTCGTGCTTTTTTTTTTTGAGGGGAGCTGGGCGGCAATGCTAAATTTGTTTTCATTATATTTTGTTTTTTTTTGTTTTTTCGCACTTTGATTGTGCTTCAAAATTTTGCATTTGCGCGCACGTGTAAATCATCAGACATCTGCATAGTATGGTCAAAAGAAACAATTGTCTGTCCTAAGTTAACCTATATACTATACTATTTGGATCCCTCAGCTAACTCGCCTAGCGCATTTACATACAAATAAAATATATATATATTGAATATGGGGGTCGATTAAAACAACAACAATTACACAAACACATATAACTGAGACTCACACACAAGTTTCTTATTTGGTTATAAATATTTATAATAGTAAGTATTTAGTTAAAATAGCGAAAATAGTATTAAGTACTTATGTAGGATAATAAGTAGTACATATATATATATATAGTATAAGAGTTTAAGCATTGGATATTGTAGAACTTCAGGCAGCACACAGGGCATATTCACATGTACAGTGAAGCCTTAACTGTGTAAATACATATATATTTATACTAGTTGTATAGTCATTGAGGCATTGATTTTGCTTTGCTCAGAAATCCTTTAAATCACTTTGCTTATAAGCACATTTACAGCACCCAGGCAGTGTGGGCAGTGGGCAGGAGGAGGCACAGAGGATATTAAGCGTATCCGGCTGGAAGCTGGGGGGAGAGTAGGATACTAAAGGCTCTTTGGAAGCCATTTAAATTGCGAACGAGCAAAACTTTGAGACTTTGTCTACGTAATACACTGTGCTACAAAATGAACAAAAAGTTTTTTTCCTGGCTGGGTGGGCAGTATAGAAGTTATCTGATTACAAATTTATGTTCTTGATTATCAGTTTTTTTTTTTCATTTACATAATTAATTGCCGGTTACAAATCTAAACTTTATATATCGTTGTGAAATTAAATTGGGGATGTAATTTGGAATAGTTCTCTGTAAACTAATATTATTATTAATTTTTGGTTGGACGCAAAATTATACAATCAATTTAGTACGGTGTTTAAGGATAATATCCATACATATTATATATTATAAAAATTATAATATATAGAAAAAAAATTCTATAGATCATCTGTTAAGAACGGCTGGGCCGATTTGGCTCAAATTTTTGTTCAGCTATTCGTAATTACCATGAAAGGGTTTCTAGAAAAGAACATTTTGATGAAACTTTCCAAAAAAGTCTCTAGGGCCTCAACAGATGCATTCACTGTTAAAATATACAGCACTGTTAACGTACATAGCACTGTTACAATAATTACAGTAGGCAGTATTTTTCAAATTAAATACGAAACTCAATTGAAAAATTTTGCCTAGTCAACTATAATATGAATATTATAATTGTTTTTTTTTAGGCAGGGCGTAGCAACGCACGCCAGTTACACTGGTTGAAAATTAAACAAGAATCTCAATTAAAATAGCTTTCTTAAACTTTTGTCAATAATATTCCTAGACAACTACAATAATATTTAGTTAAGATAAGAATTATAATACCCACTCATAAAATTTTGAAATTTTTCGTTGCACAGTGTACATAGAATTGTAATTGAAACTAGAAAAACTGAGTGTTGCCTAATCCTTTAAAGCATGTGATCTGATTCTGACGAAATCTGGGAAAATGTATTTCAATTACATTTACATTTGGGGAGCATAGCGTTGGGCATTTGGCAAAAAATATAGTAAGCATTGTTAAATATATATATATATATTTGAGTAGGATAAAAAGAAAGCTGCACATTGGTTATACAGTTATGTTAGTTATTCGCAAAGCAACAAAAAAAAGAGTATATATGTATATATAAGATAAGTTTAGTTCTTGGGCAAGTGTTGGGTCCAAAGTTGACTAATAGTTTGTACATAGGGGGAATTGGTTGTTATACATTTTAAGAGAGTACGCATACCAATACATGAATACGAATACGAATACGAATACAAATACTTATACTTATACGATTAGGAATACGAATAAAGCAAATATTTCAGCAATATACTTAACAACAAAATAATAATAATAATATGCTGCTAAGAACTTTGAAATTTGGCAATAAAGTTTAAAAAATAAAAAACCAATAAAGCGAGTAAAATTAAAAGCTTGGCTTCTTTAAAATCTTTTTTTAAAGTTTTTTTTTTTGTTTTGGGTGTAGTATGTGCTTGACAGTTTAGGGAGGTAGTACGTTATTCGTTTTTGTGTTTAGACTAAAAGTTCTGTTGAAAATCTTACTTCTTTTTGTTTTTTCTTGCGACCATATTGCGGCTGAAAGAAGATTCGGATTTGGTATTTGGTTTAGGACATTAATTTTTTGGGCATTTCGTTCAAGTACAAAAAAAAGGTTAAGGAAAAATTAATTTAATTATATATATTTAAGTATTTGAGTTAAAAGTTAAGCGAATTGCAAGCGCCAAATTGTTTATCAATTTTATTCAATTATTGCGTTTCATAATTGTAATTATTATTTTAGTTTTGTTTGATTATCGTTTTATTGTTTATCATTATCATTTTCGTATTTTTTTTTGTTTGTTTTGTTATCCAGACAGCAGCGCGCATAAAGTTTCGTTGGGGAGCATTAAAAAGTAGAGAAAAAGTTGTAAATAAAAAAGAAAAAGTACACGAAAAAAAAAATAGAAAATATATATGTATATATGTATGTGAAACGTTCAGCATTCTGCAAGATATTATACGTAATATTGGTAATAAATCTGTTTAATTTTTTTAATTTTTTTTTTTTTTTTTGCTTGTCTTTTATATGCCCTAAAAGTTATCGTCTGAGTGTTTTCATGTTTATTTTTTGGGTGTTTTGTGTAAGCGCAACAGAGTTGCATTCAGAATGCGAAACGAATTGAAGGAGAGAGACAAATGAACAGATGGACAAAGAGATAAATAGAGAGACAGAGACAGAGAGAGCAAGAGAAGAGGCATGTGTGTTGTACAGTTACGATGAACGATAAGAATTCAATTTGTTTCGGTTAAATTCGAAACTAATGTTAAGTTTTATTTATTTTTAGTGCGCGCATGAGATTTGTATATATATTATTATAATACACAAAAGACACATGTGTAATGAAATGCTTGTGTCTTTTTGAGCATCTAATTGCATCTAAGGTAACATATTTAATTGTACATATTCGGGGGGGAAGAAAGATAGTGAAAGATAGAGAGAGAGACAGAGAGGATAAAGAGAGCGCTTAACATAAGCAGGTTAGATGAAGAAGAATCTTTGTACAATTATCGAAATGCAACACTGTTAGCCGATTTCGTATCATGCAGCATTTGTTTGGCTGCCAGATGAAGCTCAAAATTTCTAGATTTTTGGCTTGTATTTATTAACTACAATATTTGTTATATATATTTATTTTTATTCGATTATTTGTTTAATATAATTCAATTTCGATCGATTGTTTAATATATTTATAATCTATAAATGAGTCGCAGCTACGAGTTTACACATCTAAGTGGTTTGACAATGGTGGATGGGTAAATGGCTTTAGATTTGTTTAAATTTCGACTAGTTTCTGGTGGGGTGGTTAAATGACTTGAACTTTTAGTATTAGTATTATTATTATTTACACAACGAACAGTCGTGGGATTGTGTTGCAACGCACAGGACCAAGGACAGTGATATATCGAGTCGAAGTTGATGTTATAGAAATGAGATAAACATAATATTGGTAAACGGAAGGAAACTCAACTAAATGAAAAGGTTACGGAAACGAGACAAAGAAATCAACTTTTTTGCCATTGTTAAACAAAACAAATTGTTGCGTCATAATAATACATATATTTGAAAATAAATACGGTACACAAATTGAAATAGTCAATTACGATATATATACACGATTAGAACACATTACGAAGCCAATATTTTGGAATACACATTTCTTACTCTCAATAGTTTTTAAAACAAATAAACAAACAAACCAACAAACAAACAAACATACAACGATTATGGCAGGAAAAGTTTTTCTTTAATAGTATGGATAATAATACGATTTAGGTACGATTAGTTACGAATTGGGAAAATGTGAGATACAAAATACATACAAAATACGACAACAACAAAAGGAAAAATAACAAACATTTATTTTTTTTATTAATTGTTTTTTGAATTTTGTTGAAATTATAATAAGAAAACAATTATTATAGATTTAAATGATGTAGTTTATAGTACTATAAGGCACATAGAAATTCAGTATAGTTTAAACCAAATGAATGTGAAGAAAACAGAGTATTTTCTAGCTGGGATTGTTTCTACGCAGTACGATTGTGGGCACACTCGTTTTTTTTTTTAAACAAATAAACTGCGATTCCAAACAAAAAAAATGTATTTCTTATTGTAAATCATGAACTAAACCCGAAAATGTTTTAAGAAATATCAGATATTATTTTAAGAAAAGGTTTACTTTACTTAAGTGACAAAATCTGTGGTTCTTAAAAGCTAATAGTTAGGATAGTTATTACAGAATTATTAGGGTTACAAATGTACTACATTTTCGCATACAGCTCATGGTGTTACTTAGGAAACAAATATCATTTGTTTGGGATCGATTGTAATTTATTGGTAATTGAAAATTATCGATTTGTTAGATTTACTTAAGTAGAAGATTTAAGAGTGCGCAGGAAGTTTGTTACACAAGTCACAAAAATTGGGGTTCATGGAGGTTCCATTTTTTTAAGAATTATTTTGACAGCACAGAGGAAAAGCACATCAATAGATGGATTATATGGGTTTTTTTTATTTGGTATAAAGCAGCGAAATGAGAGAGAGAGAGAGCATGAAGGTTATACGAATACGAGTATAGATACAAACATATATAAGAATATGTTTAAGTTATTATGATATACAGTTTAACGAATATATATATTACACAGATAGGGATTAATGGAATTTCATGATGAAGAATGTGTGTGTTTGGCAAAAGCGTTGAAAATTTGAATACAGTATTATGTAGATAGTTAGAGATCGTTATAGTTAAGGCTATATTGAAAGGTACACAGGTACAACTTGGCTAAAATCATTTCCAAAAATGGTTAAAAGTTGTGTATAGTCAGGGTTTAAAGTAAATGTTTTTCATGTAAAGGAAATGTTGTTTTTTGGTGGAAATTATTTGATTGTTAGCCTGCTGGCTGTTGTTACGGATGGTATTATTGGGTATTGGATTTACGAATAGGTTAGTATTACATATTTAGTTGGGGTAGTAGTAGTGGTAGTAGTTGTAGTAGTATTAGCATAGTATTAGTATTTGTTTTAGGTAGCTATTTTTTACAATATATTCAATAGACGTTTAAGCACGAACAAAAGCGCACAGTAGCGTTGAACGTTAATCGGTAATCGATAATTGTCGATGGCAAATGTTAAATCGAAAATGTTAAATCGTAATACAAGTTATAGTCATAGTTAGAATTATAAATAGTAGATTAAATAGAAGATACACAGAATAGCACATAATACGTATATGTATGCATAATAATACAATATATATATGTATGTATTGTATATAGTATTATTAATTACAACATTCAGCTAGAAATAATTACCACCTCTCCCTCGGCTCTCTTCCTTTCCAGCTCCTTTTGCTTTTCATGTTCAGCGGCAATGCGTTGTTCAATTTGCACCAATGATTCGCGGGTAAAGGGACGGAACAAACTGCGTTCTTCCTCAGATATCGAGTCGGAATCTTCTGTCATTGTCTATGCGGCCAACGATGAGAGCCTTAGATTTCCAAGGCCTGCAAGTGTTTTTTTTTACAATCACATTCACACACGCACACACGCACACACACACGCACACACAGAGAGAGAGATCATAGATAGATAGATAGATAGATACAACGATAACGATTACGATTACGTTTGACATCCAGCTCCAAATTTAAGCCCATTCACATCTGGATGTGGGCCAACGCATGCTCCAATACTCACATGAGGCACATGGATGTCGCCTGCTACATTTAAGCTACAACTATATCCGAGGCGCCATGTTCGAGTAGCGCCCGCCGCTTAGCACGATGCTGCAATTAAAATACAGAATATAAATATTAGTAATTAGTAACGATTTGCACGATGCTGCAATTAAAATACAGAATAATATATTAGTAATTAGTATAATTTATTGCAAAAATTTGATAATCGCGCAATGGCACATTGAACTCAATTCTACCCCAATTTTGTTATTTTTACGTGTCTCACAAAAACCGACAATCAACAGACTACTAATTAATTGGATTATCAGGAGGTCAGCAATTCGCTTTAATTACATTCCAATCAAATTTAAAACAGAAAACAAATTGACAATTGATAATCGATAAATTGCAACTGACAACGCTAACAAGTGTTCACTTAGCTAATTAAATAAATAATTATAAACTAGTTTTTATTGACAATTGATAATAGAAATAGTAACAAATGTTAAATGTTCGTGTTATATTTCGATTTTATTTATTTTAAAGAATTGGCAATTTGTAAATAATTTGACAAGTCGCTATTAATGCATTTATGATTTTAAGTTTATGATTTTCTAAAATCGTACACACTTAAGTAAAATATTCAAAAATACACCCAACCTCGTAAGTCGATTCACACTCAAGTGTAAATTAACTTGTTATGGAAAATATATTTAATAAAATGTACATTGAGCAACTAAATCCTTAATAGCTTCTATGTTTACTATGCGATCATTATAATATTCATTATGCATATTCAGATCAGCATTATAATTGTGCATGTCAAAAATCAAAGTCATAACTTTAAAAATGTGCCTTTAAAACGTTTTTATCGATTTGCAGGGCTGATGAAAAGAATATCGGAAAATTAAAATAAACTTGTTCTGCATATGCTATACAGAAAACTGCATACTAAATTTTGGTGTCGCTAGCTCTTATAGTCTCTAAGATCTCTAAGATACAGACGGACAGAACCATATCGAATTTATCAAGAATATATATATATTACTTATATAGTCGAAAATGCTTCCTTCTGCCTGTTACACACATTAACCTTCATTTCTTCATATTTTTTGTACACACCAGAAATATCAGCTGTCAGCTCATCAACATCCTATCATCATTGCAATATAACAAAATTAAATTAAATTAAAAGTTTAGATATCTCTATTCTTAATATTTCTGTGTTTTTCGCAATATCCTCTGCAATGGTAAATAAAATAATTTCATTGAATACCATTTGAATAGAATATTGAATTTGCTAATTAAAAACCATATACACATAAATCGATTTTATTTAATTTCGATTATAGCTTTGACAGTTAAATTTAATTAATATGTAAAGGTAAAAAATATCTATTTATTTGCATACCAACTAACATTGTCTTATCACCAAAATTTTGCTAAACCAAATGCGTAAATTAAATATCCAAACCAATAAAATCAAAGTTTAAAAGGATTTATAATTTTAACTAGGCAACAAAATACAAATAAGTGCAAAATTTAAGTATTCCTGTAACTTTTAGTATACCTGTAATTTTTAATATTATTATTACTATATTGAACTGCTGTAATTGAACATAAAATGGAAAGTCCGCCGTGGCCATGAAGTTGATTAAGGTTACATATTTTTTTTAATTGTTAGTTTGATAACTGCACAAATTGTAATTTGAGATACCAATCATTATCGTAATTTATGTTGTTCTATAAAAGGACGAAGCAGCGATAAAGTTTTGCAATTTTAAATTGCACACAAGTAATTGCGATGCAATAAAGTTGGTTATTGAAATTCAACCAAGTTTATATTACATTTGATTAAATAATTATTGGATGTAATACTGTAATTTATTGTAATACTTCTATCAAAATGTTGACTTGAATTTTGCTATTTATATACATATTTATAATTGAAAATGATGTAACTTAAATATTTATTTTACAATAATTTTATGCATATTTAAGTCTGTATTTTCCTGTATTTCTATTTGTATATAATTGATATCGATAAAGTAATTACTTTCGCTACAATTAACATAAAGTAAATATGCATTTTGAAAACATATAAAATTAATTTTTATTGCTACTACTATGAACTATGGGGAAAAATTTTTAATAAATTAATTATTCGAGTTTAAGTTCGTTAATCCTTTGATGAAAATACATCAAATTTTTTTATAACATACCACAAATCTTAACATTCGCGTTTAATGTTAAGTTAACAGATGTTACAGCAGCTTTTTCAAGTTAACAGAGTATGCTACAGTTAAGTAAACTGCTTTAAGTCCTTAAAGCTTAAAAAAACAATATTGTGGGAATAAAATTTAATATAGATTTTAACCAGTGTAGTATGTAATTTGTGTTGGAAATTTTGTGTTGTTGCTATAGAACGTGTTTGTCTGTTGTTTTGTAAAAAACAAATTAAAATAAAAATTTTTTCCGGACTCGTCATATATATGAGACAATATGCATATTTCAGAGTTTTCACTTCTGAATTCGAAACAATTAGCTTAATCTGCAACTTTCCGCAACTCTCGGCATAATTACAATTCTAAGAAGACGAACAAAATAGACTAAACAAAATCTTACAAAAACTTGAAAACTTGAATTAAAGTTATATCCTTAATCCTTGATTTAATCAAAAAAAAAGTGATCAAATTTCCTATAGGGCTTTGGCATATAAAACTATAGCAACAGTTTCTACAGTAAAAACTATATTTGTCAAAGAAATAGACTACAGCGTTCTTAACGCAATTACAGAAATATCTAAACTAAACAGAGTGCAAATAAAGATATTTCGAATTATATATAATAGTACGCTCGAACAAGTTCGCGTAATATATTTGTAATTTCGAGACCGGATTTTGCTGCTGCTTTTTTAGCTTATATAAGCAGCCTCCGCTAAGGTCAAAGCACTCTTGCCCAGTGGTAATGCCTTTTTGGCGTAGTCGCAGCGGCGAAACATGGACACAACACACACACACACACAAACAAACACATACACAGTCTATGGGCTTCTATGTATACAAACTACATATGTATGCGTGTGTGTGTCTGTGTGTGTATTTGTATTGAGCAGAAAAGTAGGTCAGTTCGATATTTCGACGTGTTTTTTTTTTTTTTATATACGCAACGCACACTTACATAAATTTATGTATAATTATATGGTATGTGTATGCATGTAATCGCATTTGTATTTGTTTCATTCATTCGCACATTATGCGAATCATTTAAATAAAAATCAATCAATTAAAACACAAAGCTGTAATTAAGCAACGATTTAAGTAAACAGTTGCAGCTCAAATTACCAAAACGCGCAATCATGTGCGTGCTGTGAGCGCACAAATGTATGCTACAAAAAATGCAAAGTTCCAAATTGATTGTTTAAAGTTGTGAGCGCACAAATGTATGCTACAAAAATGCAAAGTTCCAAATTGTTTAAAGTTCCAAAAAATATATATGCATGTAATATATATATTAAAAGGAAGAAACCAAATTGATTAACTATATATATATATATATATATAAGTTTTATAAAAACATATACACACACCTACACTTAGAGCCTTGCCCTAAACTGAACGAAGTTCGCATGTTGTTAGTCAATGAATTTTACATATATATATAGATATATATGTACATATAAGCAAGGCTAAAATAGAGAGAGAGTGTGTGTGTGTGAGCGCCTGCGCTGTGAGTACGCATCCTGATCTCTCTCTATCTCTTTCACCGTTGGCTTGCCGCTTCGCTTATTGTTGTACAATCTTGTATCTCGAAGATACAATTATTTTGGTATTTTTCTTAACGAAACTCAACGCACACTGACGCATATATTGGCCCACTGCTTGCCTCAAGTTTGCCCTCCAAAAGCCACCAAAAGGTTGTGCAGTAGGCCAAAAAAAAAACACACACATACACATCGGCATACTTGTGTATGTGGCAGCAAGTGTTGGCCAAGTGTCTTAGCGCTTTTGCTGCTGCTTGGCTCATTAGTGACATAATCATGGCATAATCATGCCAATTCGCTGCTGTTCTTAATCAACTTTAACTTTAACTATAATTCCGAACTTTATATAATATACAATATACAATATGCTTACCGTTAATCGATGTCAATCGATGTTGTGCCTTTGTTGTTGCTGCTGTGACTGCTGCTATTGTTGTTGCTGCCGTTTTATTGTTGTTGTTGGTGTTTTTTTGGGCTTGTTGCTGCTGTTGTTTTGTGCAATAAACTGCCACAAATGTTGCTGCAGTTATGCTGTTAACTATTGTTGTTGTTGTTGTTGTTGGAATTGCTGCTGCTGTTGTTGTTGTTGTAGCTTACACACACACCCACACATAAATGCGTGTAGCAGATGGCGGCACTGATGAATCTGATGGATGACGACGCGACGAGTTGCAACAATTTTTTGTATTTTTGTATTTGATTTTATTTATTTTTTTGCGATGCGTGCGCGCGTTTTATATTCTTTTTTTTTTTGTTTTTGTTTTTGTTTTGATTTTTTTTGTTGAATTTTATTTTTTTGTGTTTTTTGGTTTTTTTTTGTTGGTTCCCAGCGCTGTATTAAATTCTCAATTTTTTAGCCAGCGTCGCCTGCAACAGCAACGTGAATATGAATACGAATACGAATATGAATATAAAACTAAGTATGAATGTGTTTTTTGGGCGACTGACAAGGACACCAAAGACGTCGAGGACATCAACGTCGAGGTTTTGTCACCAAAAAAAATTGGAAGGACCAAGAGTCGTAGCCGTAACAGGAGCCGTAGCCGTAGCCGTGGCCGTAGCTGGAGCTGGAGCCGAAATGAACGTGCATGTGCGTGTTTAGAATTTACTTTTGCAGGTGTATGTAAGTGTGTGTGTGAGTGTGAGTGAGTGTATGTGTATGTGTATGTGTGAGTGTATGTTCGCCCTATAGCCGGCTTTGCTTGTATTTTATGTGGCTTTCTTTAGTGGATTTAAATGTGTTGTATTTTCTTTTTTTTTTTTGTTGCGCTTTTTTATTTGTGTAATTTCTCAAAGCAATCGATTGATTGATTGTTGTTTGTTGTTGTTGTTGCTACTGCTTTTGCTGTTGCTGTTGCTGTTGCCGGCGCTTCTGGCCTTGTTGCTGTTGTTGTTGTATTATTGTTACATTTGCTTGCAATTTATTGTTGCTTTATACAAAATTTAACTTAATTCATTACATTTGCAATTCAAGTTTATTTATATTTTGATTGTTTTATTTAAATTCTTATTATTGTATTAAAATTGCTTGATGTGGGTGGTTGTGTGTGTGTGTGTTTTGTTAGTTGTTATATATATATATATATATATGTATTTTTAAATACAAGCACAAAATGTCACAAATCACTTGGGAAAAATGTCACACAAAAAAAATATGTAGTCTACTTTGCAGCGTTGTTTGTTTATGTTTATGCAACTTTGAATCGTCGAGCAGCTCGTAGCATACTTTCGCGCGCACGTAAAAAAACGCAGACAACGCCAAACTCAAAGACAACCAGTAGAGTTAGAAAGAGTAGCAGTAAAAATATTAAAAAGAAGTAGAGCGAGAGAGAGAGAGAGAGAGTGTGCTTTCACTATTCAACATTTTCAACTACGTTTTAACTACATACTATTTCGAAATTGCTGTTCCTATTTAATACAAAGGCAACAAAATCTAAACCACAACCAGAACTTAAGCGGTTAACTGTGCAGGCCAACCCCCTTGCGTGCCCACCTCCGTCCGTGACCATCCATCAAAATCCCAGAAAAAAAAAAAAAAAGGTAAAAGGGGCTGCAGCAGAAATGTTCGCTGCTGTTTGTGCAGCGGTAAACGAATTCGCTGCAAAGCGCTCTCGCTCCGCTCTCGTTTCCTGCGCCACTCGTTCGTTGTGGCCCCTACCACCCAGCACCCCACTTCGCTGCCCGCTCTGTCCATTTACTCGTTGTCAACACAACTTTTGTTGTGCTACTTTGCTACGTCGCCGCTGTTCGCCGCGTGCCTTAGTGACTTGACTTCTTTAGCTATTTTTAGGTCATCAAATTGTTGGCCAGTTCTCGCCGCTAATCGTCGCAACTCGCCGCGGCACAACGAACAATAACAACTACAAACAAATACGAATAAAAGAAAAAAAAATAAACCATATTCGTACAAAGTTGTTGCCTTTTAAAACATTTGGCACCAGCCAGACTGGGCCTCAACCGTTCTGGCAGCCAATGGGCAAAAAACCCTCTAACCAATGGCCCGTTATAAGTAATGTCCTTTAAAAATAGCACAGCTATTATCACAAATCATTATGACCTGCTGATCCGCTTTGCACTGCACTTTATGCCATTGCTATTTGGTTCAAAAATTTATACTTATATTTATATGCGAGTATGAAGAAATTCAACTCACTTGAAGTTATGATACTATGACCAATTGAGAAAGTAAAGTTTTTCTGAGTTTTAAGGTTGGAAACATCACAAAAAACAAGAAAGAAACGGCAATTTTCGACACTCCGAAGCTAAATACCCTTGCAATGGTCTTCTAAGAAAATTTTGAATACATTTGCATAGAAAAACTCATTTTTGACAAAATTGTTCCTATGGCAGCTATATGATAAAGTGGTCTGATTTTATTCAAACTTGGTTTGATTGTACACATCGTAAATAAACATAGATATGGTAAGTTTGGTTTTGATATCTTGGGAAACAAAAAAGTTTTTCATACAAGAAATTTTCATGAAAATTAAGTTTCTTTGGTTGTTCCTATGGCAGCTATAAGATATAGTGGTCTGATCGGGCTGTTTTTGACACACAAACTACATAAAATAACAAACTTTATCTGTGCCAAGTTTTATTAAGCTAGCTCAAAAATAAAGCCAAAAAGTAAGCATAGAAACAGACGGACAGACGGACATGGCTATATTGACTCAGCTCGTCGTTCTGATCAAAAATATATATACTTTCTGGGGTAGGAGATGTCTCCTTTTATGCAGTACACATTTTAAGACAAAATTATTATTATACCCTTTTGCAAGGGCATAAAAATGAGGGTAATTTAAATTGTGCTTAAAAATAATAGTATTTGTATAAAGATTTATATAAATGAATTAAATTACACTATACACTACTATTATACACAATTTCGAACAGTTCTCTTTATATTTATAACACATAATATGCATACAGTATAAAAGAATTAAAGTGAAGGCGTAGCAACGCGCGCCGTATAAGCTAGTACAGTATAAATGAAAATCTCTACAAATTTCATTTATTTTAAATGGTTTTTGACACTTTATATGAAATACAATTTCTGCACAGTTTTTTGAATAAAAAACAATACTCTCAGCTAACCTACTAGTAAATAAAAACATTTATATTCACTGATTAAAAACAATATATAAATGACTTAAGTATTGAAAATTATAATATATATATTATACACGCTGTGGCCTAAGGCAAATAAAGAATTTTACATTTGCAATTTTGACAGAGTCACGCAATTTTAATATTTCCACAATTATTTCACTTTCGTCTAAATTGCAATTTCTACAGCGAAATAGAAAAACAGCGAAATAATTTCAACAACAACAAACGAAACTCTATCAATCATATTTGTTGTAGTTTTCGGTAATGTGTAATTATGTGAAATTGTTGCGGATTTGAAAATCGTTTTGCAATCAAATCAAAACGATGTCATTGATAATGTTCGTGGAATTTTGTACATTTGCGTGTTAATGCAAAGAACACGTATTGAACACTTTTATACATGTGTATATATGCACATATGTGTAAGGTCAGGCAGGAGTGTCCTTTTTGGACATTCTGTCCACATTCAATCCATTGTCACAGCACGTAGTTAATAATTTATTTATGCGGCATTTACGTTATGTAAATTTGGCACACCCAACAACAACAACAATAACAAGTAGAAATTTAGCAGCAGCTGAACAAGAAAACCAATTGAATAGCAACAATCAAATTGTGACAATAGACGATGGAAATGGGCACACGCACATTGTAGGCACTGTGTTGTGGCAGTAGGGGGCACTGGCTGGGTATGAGAATTTTGCCACAGAACTGTGTAACCTCTGTGCCTTGGTTCTTGTTGTTGATGTTTGTGATACATATATTTTTAAGCGCCCAAAAGTCGCAGGAAAATAAAGGAACACACGCACACGAATGACTTTCCAATGAAAAGGGAAATTTAGCTATTGCTAAAGAGCGGGAGAAATGTAGAAAGAGAGAGAGAGAGAGAGAGAGTGAGAAAGAGTGTAAGAATTGTGTTTTTTTTTTTGTTGCATTAACCTTTAATTTGCATGCAAGTTGATTTTTCAGTCACCGCCTGCAGTTATGCAGCAATTTCTTAAGCAAAATGCGTGAGCGCACAAAAGTATGCAATATTATGCATAATAGGATAATTTCAATTCACCATTTGATGTTCGGTGTCCCGTTTGTTGCTTATATAAAACAAATACGCAAACAAATAACAACAAGCAAACAACAGCTAGGAAAAATGCCATCAGCATGCTTGATTGGCCACTCGAATAGATGAGGCGACTATTTACTCATTAGAAACAGCCATTAACTTTATTGACTTTGGTCAGTGTGTGTGGGCGATAAATATATATATATATATACGTATTATATAGTATAAATCTATATTTATAAATAAGCATGCCCTCACTGACTGACATAATCAACGCTTAGTTGAAGTTCTAACAGGAGTTTTTATTTTATCAAAAGATTTTAACCAATTTGGTGAACAAATGTTTTTTTTTCTTAGTTTAGTTATTTGAATAGTTAAAAAAAATAATTCACTGGCTAAAATATTTTATTAAACTCTTCACAGAAAACAATGCGATATGTGTTTTAAATCGTTTTTGGTAAATTCACACGGATCCTGCCGGATAATGCTTGGCAAAACTGAGTTAAATGTGACACATAAATTTCTAAAAAGGATTTATGAGCCGAACAACGCCGCGCAATTCAAACTAATGCATATATATATATATGTATATATAAATATTGTATGTGACTAAGGAATTGTCGGCACTGTGTCGCCACAATAAAAATAAAAGAACAGCTCATGCTTAGGGCATGCAAATAGTAGCACACAGACACACGCACACTCTCACACACACACACACTCATACACACACACTCATACACACACACACACACACACACACAGAGTGAGCTATAATTATTGAAGCTTTAAGTTATTAAAGCACAGCTACAATTTCTTGAAATTATGGGCTCATAACAAAAAAATTGATGTTGCAGTTGAATAAAACGGAATGTGCATGTTATTGTTGTTGCTGTTGTTGTTGTTGTTGGTGCCACGCTAGACAAGCAAACAACTTCAAAAAGCGTTGCACAATTTTCGTTGGCTGTCAGAGCAGAAAGTAGGCAAAAAGCGACAACGACAACGAACCAGGCAGGCAGGCCATATAGACAGCCAGCCTGCCTGCCCTTCTAATACAGCAGAAATCCCCAATATACTCTGCACCCCTAAAAGCAGAACCCCAACCATTTTTAGCAGGCCTGCTCAGCTTGTCCTCGTCCTCGTCTTCAGCTAACAGCCAAGTCCCTGTCCCTGTCCCTGTCGCAGTCGCTGTCGCTGTCCCTGATCCTTTTCCTTTTTCAGCTTTTGCCTCGTCGTATTCGTTTATTCGTTCGGCTCTTTTTTGCGCACAGCAAACGAAACGCGATATGGCACACGCGCGTGCTGCGCTGCCAGAGGCGTAGAGACGCTGGGTCGTAGGGGGGTACATTTGGTCTACATTTTGGGTGTATGATTTTTGCTTTGGGCTTATATTGCTTGCCTTAGCGTTAGCCAGTTAGCAAGGCGCCAGCGCTGCCAGCCTAACTGACTGACTGACTGAATGACTGACTTTCCATCCCCCCTGCCCCCTGCTATACTGCAGTGTGTGTGTGTTGGCTGGCTGGCAACGCGACTCTTCGGATTTCGCTGCTATTTTTCGAGTTGAGTTAAGTTGAATTGTGTTGTGTTCAACTTTGCTGTGTTGAGTTGAGTTTCGTGCCAGGACAGAACTTGTGTCTTGCCTTACCATACCACATGGCATATGCGCGCTTCAAAAGGGACATTGCCAGATACAGATACATGTGTAGTACATATGTGAGTAAATACATATAAACTAAGCAGGCAGCCAGGCACAGGACACAGCAGCAGCAAAAACAATAAGTTGAAGACAGGCCACGAAAAATCGAAAGTCCAAACACACACACACACACATATACAAAGAGCACACTTCAAAGGCACTCCAAACACACAAACACACACACACACACACACACATACACCACATACACACGTGCGTGCGTACTTTTTGCCTATGAGTGTTTGTGTGTGTGTGTGTGTGTGTGTTTGTAAGTTTTTCGTTAACATTTCAAACAAATTGCAAGTTATGCATTCGCATTTGACCTGCGTAACAAACACACACAATACCCACAAATACGCACACACACACAAGCACACACACACACACACACGCACTCATAGCACAAACAGTTGAGGCGTATACGCAATCCATAGCATGGTCACATTAAGTATACGCCACGTTTTAACGCACACACTGCTACTTTGTCTGCCAAAACTCTTATTTACTCTACACACACTAACACACTAAGACACACACACACATACACACGCGTCAAACAACAACAACAACAATTTATTTATATACATTTATATCTATATATATATACATATAAATAACTGAAATATTGCGTTACGTTGTCCGTTTCTTTTTCTTTTCTTTTCTTTTTTTTGTGTGTTTTGTTTGGGCACTTGAAAAAAATTCCAAAAAAAAAAAAAAAAAAAGCACATTGAGAGCTTATGTAAAACTTTGTGTTGCCTGAGCACCAAGCCTTTATACAAAAAAAAAAAAAAAAAAAAACACACAGCTATACATATGTATATATATAAATCATAATATATATGTACTATATACATATATGTATATATATATAGGCTTGTATATATATATATATATATATCCTTTGTTTGCTGCTCAACTTAAAGTTCGTGCACTTTTTTTAATTTAATGGCAATTTGCTCTGTTTGTGGTTTCTAACTCCTGGCTGTGACTTTGAGTGTGGCCAGGATTGCTTATTTTGTTTTCTGTTTTTTTTTCTCTTTTTTTTGTAATTTTTTTTATAATTTCTTTTTTCTTTTTTTTTGATTTTAGTAGCTGCTGCTTTGTTACCCGTAATCCGTTCGTCTCCGTGGTTCACTGAAACTGTCAGCTGCCGCAGCGCGTGTGCGTTCACAGAGTGCGACTTTCGTTCAGTTGGCCACTCGGCAGAGATGTCAGCAGTTCGGCTGGAGCTTCGGCAACGGCTTCGGCTATTGGCAGCGGCTCGTGCTCGGCACGTGTTCGCCGTTGTTCGCTCGGCTTGTGCCACTTTCGCATGGCTGAGAGTGCTACTCGGTCATTGGGACAGGCCCAGGATAACGAGCGCACAGAGCGCACACGAGCGCAACGAGTGGAGAGCGACAAGCGGCAAGCGGCGAGCGACGAACAGCGAGCAGCGAAAAGTGAGAACTGAGAAGTGAGAAGCGAGAGAAATATGAAAAACAAGCTGGAAAATATTGTGGGAAAAAATGTGGCAGCAAATGCTGCATACGTCAGGGCGCAAAGGAATTTCAAGCATTTTGACTTTGCAAAGACAACAAAACAAGCAAATTGACTTTGTGACTTTGCGCATTTGCGCTTACCCAGGTGCACGTGCACCGCATCAAGCTGCCCATGCAGCTTTGCCGGTGGCACTTGTGCACTTGTTCATCATGTTCATAGACACACACATATGTAGTCTGTTTATGTGTTAAATGAATGCACATTCATGTCCTGGACGAGCCTTGGGCACATATTTAAAAGGAACTAACGTCTCTAATTGACCGCAAAGACACATGACAATTAAGCTTAGGTGGACTAACTAAATGACAACTTAACAAAGTCGAACTGTTAAACGTTCTTAGTTTCAGCAGCCGCATAATGCAACTTGCAACTTGCAACTGCAACACTTGCACAAAATTCATTAATGCTTTATACACACTTAGCTGGACTATTTAAGTTACAAAATTATAAATAAACTTCTTGTATATATAGATAATACATCGGATAAAATTAGTTCTCAACAGCTGTTATTATTATATTCCCCATTTATTACAATTTAAAAAAATTTTAAATTTATACAAAACTTTGCAAATGCATGCAGTAGGCTAAGGGAAGAACGTCCACAAATATCCTTGATAATAAGTAATTGAAAGATGAAAGAACATGCAGCTCCTAGTAATGAAATGAGCCACAGATTACAAACTTATCTAAACCTTATACATAATAAGTTTATTGATTAAGAAATTCCCTATTCACAAGCTCGGAATTTATGTTTATATTATAAAACAATGACTTTTAAATTCTTATAAAAAAAATACATTTCAACACCTTTATAACAGAAATATAAGAAATATGAGTTTAACAAATCAAAGCTGAATAAAATTAATTTGATAAATGGGAAAATCTTAGATATACTCATTCAGAATGCAGTTTCCTGAAAACACGACAAACTTTAATTTTATTTTTTTAATAAAATTATTTTTGACTTTTATATTCATATAAAAAAATTTAATAAAAGCTATTGGTTTTTTAAGAACATTATATATATGTATAATTTGAAAGGTATTGAGCCACACATCGTAAATGTTTTTAAATTTTGTTAATACAGTAGCAGGTTCCAAAGATATTTACATTCAACTTTTATTTTTAATTTTTATAATAAAAATTAAAAATTAATTTTTATTTATTTTTTTTATTGTCAAAACGTAGCCAAAATAGACTATAACATGACATTTTTACCATGCTTTGTCTTCAGACGGAGCTAAATTTCCTATTTTTTTTTTTTTTGGGAATCGCCTGAATTGAACGAAAAAAAAAATATATTTTTAATTATATTTAAAAAAAAGAGATATTTATATTCATTTCATAATTTTTTTTTAATTTTAACTGTTACGGTCCCTGCTTTATTACAAAATAATTAGATAAATACAATAATTTCTAGCTTCACAATTTAAAAATATAATTATTGTAAGACTCAAAACGGAAAAACATGCAAAAGAAATGAACAAACATGAAATTGCCTTCAAAGAAATTCTTTACAAAATTCTAATTAATTTTTTATTTTACGGTATTTTCATATATACAAATATATATATATAATCGTGATAAGCTTGCATTACATTGCGCTATCCAATTGAATGCCTTGAATGCAGTTAAAAGATACACGTTAAAATAAAGTAAAATAAATGTATAATCTGTTAAATTGTCAACATCTATAGCCAGTCCTGTTCCGAACTCAATTTGCTAATTAATTTCACTAGAAATTGTGTAGCGCAATAAAAATAAGAAATATGTGAAATGTTAATTAAAAACATGTCTGATTATAATCAATTAATATTTGCATTATATTTTCAATTGAAACAGGATACACTACAAACAAGATGTCACGAGAATTTCATGTGTGTTAAGCTTATTAAATGCAATTATGTATAGGGAAAATGTGAAAGGGTATTATAGGATGAGACGTTTTTGATTTCTTTAAGTATATATGTTTTATTTTGGGAAAACAAATAATAAAAATTCTTAAAGAAAAAATATCCTTTTAATCAGTATTTAGTCTTCTTATTCTTTCTCATTTTTTGCGAACTATACAATTTAAAGCTATATTGATTAAATTCGGTTGTTGTTCCAGGCAGTTTGTATGCAAAAATTAGCCAGATCAGACCACAATATCATATAGCATATAAAGATTGGGAACAGCTCTTTTTTATGAATATATTTTTTCCAAGATATCGAAACCAAATCTGGCAGTTTGATATAGGTTTATGATCTACACAATCTGAACAAGTATTATACAAATAACAGCACTATATCTTATAGCTGCCATAGGAACAATCGGTTGAAAAATAGGGAAACTTTTTGTTTTACAAATTATTAAAACGAAACTCAACAGTTCAATGTAGAATTATGATTTGTACAATCTGATCAGGTTTGCTTAAAACAAACGACTATATCATATAGCAGCAATCGGTTGAATATTGAAATTTTGTTAAGAAGACCATTGCAAGGGTATATAACTTCGATGTGCCGAAGAAATCAACTTTATTCTTGCTTTAAACTGCAATTGGCAGACAAACGACAAAATGCAGCTGAAGAATATGAAAAGTCAAACAACAATAATATATATCAGCTACTGTTCCTATAAATAATATTAACTAAAACAGGAAAAAAAAAAGCAACACACAACAAAACGGCAGCAGTTGCCCCAAATCCACCCACAATATTAGCTTTCAGTGCGTGTTTGCCAACATGGCGTATGAGCAATGCGAGCTGTCAAAGCTGTATGTGTGTGTGTGTGTGTGTGTGTGTGTGTGTGAACTGACAAAGGCTGACTGCGGATGATGTCAGCGAACGAGGCGAACACTCGTATAAATCGTTTGTATGTCGTTGCCTCTTTAAAGGCATATATGTATGTATGTATGTTTGTATGTATGCATGTTTGTATGTATGTATGTGTATATGTATATCTGCAAAGCCATATTCAAAAGTGTATGTGTGCGTGAGTGTGTCGCATGCAACACTGCCGCAGCAGCAGCAGCAGCAGCAGCAACCAAAACAAGTAAAACGTCAGTGTGGCAACAAAGTCGCACGTACGTCCTCGTAGTGTCCTCGCACACACATACACACATATATGCACATATATACAAACACACACATTATATACACACACATATATACTTGTCCAGCACTCCTTTGCCACGCGCGTCTTTCGTTCGGTGCTTTCTTTTTTTTGCTTATTCCCTTATTTTTTTTTTTTTACTTTTTTTTTACTTTTTACCCATTTCATTTTGCGGCCAATGCGGTTGTTGTTGCTGCTGCTGTTGTTGTTGTTGTTGTTGGGCAAAAGTAAAAAGGCGCTCATTTCATGAATGAACAATGACGACATTCTGACAGCGGCAACAGCAACAGTAGCAACAACGACAACAACAACAACAACAACAACAAAACAACAGCAGCAGCAGCTGCGAATTGTTGGGGCTGGAACACTGGAGCCGAGAAGTAAACAGGGCGGTAAACAGGGAGAAAGCAGAAGCATTGCAGCGGTATCAGTCCGTCCATCACATTGTCAAGTGCGACTAAATTTCCGCACCTTTGTTAACACACACACACACACACACACCAGTTAAATGGTATACTGACATAAACCGCATTATTCCCCTAGTTTTATTTATATTTTTAGTTCATTTTGATATGCAAAAGGAATACAATTGAATGACGCTCAATGGTATATATATATATATATATCTATATCTAAGTATATACACATATTGCTGGACAATTCCCCACACAGTATAAGCTATCAACAATCAACTTAAGTGATAAGTCATTTTAAAAGTAACATAGTTATTATTTCCGTTAGTTTAACTCCCTTCAAGCTTGAATATTTGACAAGACCTTTTAGTACGTAAATCAACGACAATAATATAAATTTTAATATTTCACATAACTTAATTTCAAAAGTCTTTTTTACGCCTCTAAAAAAGCTTTAATTTCCATATCGATTAAATACTTAACTCTTTTTCAAAAACAAAATACGGTTTCATTGAGAATAATAGACTCGATCTACAAAAACGATTTGAAATAAATTAAACATTTGCATTTTTTAGTTTTTGTCAATTCATTAGTCAATAGCTCATTGTAAATTTATTAAAAATAATAGCTTAACTTATTTAATTTAGACAATTCTCAAATATAGAACTTGAGTCAATAGCAAGTTTTTCAAGATCTAAACCAATCGATGCAGAACTAATATATATGGCCATTATCAGAGTGGCGTTACGTGACAATCGTATGCCTAAATGTGAAAAAAAGCTAGAAAAAAGTCAAATTTTTGAAAAGTTTTTTTTATAGCTGAGTAGCAATTCAGCTGAACTATGTTAAGTAAAAGAGATGAAAACATTCGACCTTTCCGATTAAAAGATATAAGCAATATACAACCGTGGCGTTACGTGACAAAAATATAAATAGATAGTTTTTGTGGAAATGCCCATATACATATATATATATTTTGGGATGTTGGTTTTAAAAACCATTTTTTTTTTTAATATTTTTAAAAAACCGCAAATAACTGTTTATTTTTCGACACTGCACAGTGGACCGAATTGCTAAATATTTGGCATAAAATCGGAAATTTTGTGGAAATAAAACGAAATTTTAATATAATATAATATAACTATTTACCTATAATATATATAATCGAGAAATGTTATTGCTAAAAACGCAACCCTGCGATTTCGATCGTGTATCAAAATCAGGTGTTTTGTCAGCTGCTTTGATCAAATTGGCGGTATTTTTTGTTAGTTTTATGCGCTTGTAAATTTTACACGTTTGAAAAATAATATATTGCAAATAATGTATATTGAAGGCAAAGGTATGTAGAAAGGATAAACCAAAAAACATTTTGTTAATATTTGTTGCATGTAATTTATGTTTATAGTTTTGCATAGTCTTAAAACAGAAAAAATTAAATTAAAATTGTATAAAAGAATATTGTATTCTCTTTCTAGTGGTATACGGATCGAGTAAGACTTTTAAAGACTCTATATTAAAAGAAAAAGCATTTTCTAAATTTTAAAATATCCATAATAGTTTAAAAAAAAAGGCTATGAAAATCCAGCTCTCTTTTCGTGTACTCTATTATTAATTTATAAATAAATAAATAAATATTGGCGTCAAAGGCCATAGCAGCTTGTATGCCATAAATTATATAAGGCATACTATTATACATATATTATATCTAATAATAAATAATAATAAAATAAAATAAATATTATAGGAAGAACAAACTTCAGGAGTTCAATATAATACCAGCTATAAAATACATATATACCTTAAATTCAATTAAGTTATCTATTTAACTTATTTTGTTTGAGTTAATTAGAGTTTTTTTTATTTTCTTCTTTTGTTTTTAATGCGTAAAACTGACCGATATTTTAAAGATTCCGTTTGGGCTTGTGGTCGGGTGCAAGTGCACTTTCCATTTCACGGAACTGCTCAGTGTTGGTGGTACAGTGGTGCGGTTGGGTAGGGGCGGAGGCGGTAAGTCTGACCTCTAACTGGCAGCCAATGGCGGAGAGTGTGTAATATACACCTGGAGTGTGTCCCTGCGCCGTGCACCGTGCTCCTTCTGCCTGTCTTCGTGTGCGCGTATTAACATAACCTTACATTATTCAACTGTGCGTTTCGTTTGCACTTGATGTTGTTGTTGCTTGTTGTTGTTGTTGTTGTTGCTTGTTGTTTGTTGTAGTGTATAGTATGTGGTGTGTGTGACAAGGGCGGGCGGTAAGTGTGTGTCTGTGATAGGGGCAGGATGTGGGGGCATCTAAATTTACATAAATTTGGTTTATGAGTCGCGCGTGTTTTGCTGCTTTCTCTTCTATTGTTGTTGCTATTGTCGCTTACGTGCTGACAGTTAGAAAAACCATTGACGACAACAACGACAAAAACAACAGCAACAACGACAATATTAACATTAGAAAGAACAACACCATAGTTAATATAACAAGGCTAATTATGCCATCGTCATCGCCATCATCATCGTCATTGTAATTACGCATAATACACAAGTAAGTATGTAAAAAATATATTTATATGTATATATGTAATATAAATGTATATTGTAGATATTGAAATTATACCTCTTAAGTGTTAGTTTACAAATTACCATCTTCCGGTTCGTCAATCAATATTAATATAGATCTATTGTCTGTTTTCAGTCAACTTTACTGAGGAGAAATTTAAAAGCTATTCTAAGAATATTCTCTTACTGTGAATGTCTTTAATTTAAATCCTTAAGTTGTTTAAAATAATGCAATCAATTTTTAAAGAATTCAGCTACTTTGACAGCTAAAAAACAAACTTCAACTTTAGTTTACTTTCCAAAATGAATATTTTAAAAATATCGAAACAGCCAAGAAATTTCTAAAGTTATTAATCAACAACGTAATATTTAAATTTTCAATATTCAATTAGTTTTAAGTAGATCCTTCTTCTTCCTTCTGTAAGTTAATGTTGCCAGAAATAAATCTCTTCAGCTTTCAAATTTAAAAATGTTGGTAACACTGTGCGACAAAGAAGACAAAAGTGAAATATGCGGGAAAATAACCGTATATAAGTTGTAGTTCACTCGATTATAATATTACTAGATACTTTAAATTTTCAGAAAACCCCCAAAATCTGGAGTTATGGCCAAAAAACTTTTTCGAGGCACTTTTTACATTTAACAGGTATTAACACATTTTGTGGCAAACACATATAACATTTTCATACAGATTATGAAAGAAGATAAAACGACCTTTCAAATTATGTATATATTCAGACTATATATTTTAAGTATTGGTCAGGATATGGCCCTGTCAATTTAGCTTTTTTTTTAAATTTAAATTGGTTCGACTTTGATCGTCATGCAGTCAAAAAGTTTAAATCGCAATAATTTTTTTTAAATATGTTTAACCAATTTTCAATTAATTCCGTATACAACAAAGTTAATTTGAAATGTATTGATTAAAATTTCAAAAATTTGTGATAAATTTAAATCTAGCGTGTTTTCTTTAGACCAATGTCTGGTGGAGAATGAAGAGTATTAATTCTTTTGCTAGTTTTAAAATACCAAAATTTAGTTAAATATGCTTTATACGAACAATAGTAGACTTAATAGTCAAATCTTTTGCTGCAACAGTGAAAATCAACTACAACGACAACGGTACCACCGAATGCTATCCCACCGCTAACCCCTAACCCGTAATCTATAGCCCCTAACCCCACAGCCCCTTTCTTAGCCAATTACCACAGAGGCACTTTTTGTGCTTTGCATTGCGTTTCGTGTTTCATTGCGTTGCTCTGGCAACCAACAACGACAACGACGACAACGATGCCGACAACGAGCGTTAAAATGTGCACCAAACACGCGATTAAAGTCCACAAAGTGGTTGCCCCAGAGAATAGGCGTCAGTGCCGCGTTGAGGGGTTATGTGTGGTGGCTGAGATACAGTTTACAGATGGGGCGGGGAGTCTAGTGGTAGGCTCACAAATAGTCCAAAATCATCAAAATGCCACGAAGCCAAACGCTTGCCGCTCACTCTCAGCCACAGTCAATTTGTGGGGCAGACATCATAACCTCAAACCCGGCCCAAGTCAAGCACCAAGCAGCAACAGCTGCGAGTGCAGCTGCACCAGTGCCAAGGCAAGCAGGGTGTGAAAGGGGGGGGATAGTGGGAATTGCTGCTTGTGCGGGGGGAGTAGAGGAGTGAAAAGTAGGGAATTTGTTGGTGGGATAAATGTACGGCACGCGATTTGCTCAACTGCTGCATGCAGTTGACTGATTTTTTGGCAGGCACTCAGCCAAACAGCCTCAAAATGGAGCACAACATGCAAAGTGTATATGTATGCATGCATGTGTGTATGTGTGTGTGTGTGTGTGTGTGTCTTGTGTGAGTGTTGTAACTGCTGATGCCATTTGCTTCATTGTTTTTCGGGGTTAACTGCAATGCGCTGCGGGCGATGAACGTTGCTCGCTTGATTCGCTGCATTTCTCTTGCTTGAACTTATTTTACCACTTAGAATCCACATGGCATCCAAACAACAACAACAACAACAAAACCCAGAAATAAAATTAATTTTTGACTGCCGAAGTTTAAGTATAAACTTGCAGAGATTCTATCGAAAAAAACCATCAATGCAACAATGCAATTTATAAATAAATATAAATAATAGTATATGGTAGTCGGACTTAAATCAAATTTTTTACTATTAAATGAATTTTAGAAATTGTAGGTTCCGTTTAAATAAATTGCCAAAACAATAAATTTTTGCATAAAATAAATAATCATATAATAAAATTGTGCTCTTATCCATTATTTAAGTAAATGTTCAATCTATGGTTGAAGTGATTGTATACATGGGCGCAGCTAGTTTTCCTATAAAAATATGTATACATAATTAAAGTAAATTCAAAAGTAACTTCAAATAAATAAAATAGTAATCTTATTTAATAAAATAATAGGTTTAATAAAAGCACAAATCTTTTTGGGTTCTTTTACGTACTTAATATCATCCCATTATCAGGGGTGTTACAAAAATCTCTAGAGATTTGCCGTCAGGTTGGTTTTGAAATCTCTAGTAAAAGCCGTCGGTGTCACAGAAGTTCGAGAGATTTCATTTTTCGAACTTTCAGTGGCAATTTAATTTCGAAAAACAGACCCTGCCAACTCTTCGGTTGACTTCCAGTGGGACTGCCTTTCTAGGGCTGTCAGCTTTTTTTGTTAAACATTTGATCGTATTTTATTTTAACTTTCGATGAACAAAACTGAAAATATTAAATGTTATTAATTTGTTCGTAAAATAAAAATATTAATGGAACTAAACCTAGGGTTATACTAGAGATTTAATAAAATGAAAAATTATAAAATAAAACAATTAAAATTTAGAGAAATAAAAATGCAGCTAAATAGAACAAATATTATTGTTTTAAGTTTTAACACTAATTTTATTTTTAAAAAATCGTTTATATTTGAAATCATCGACTAGAGGTTTCTGTGACACCAACGGATTGGTTTTCGGTTGAAATTTGGTTGGAAGAGGTTGCCGTGACAATCCTGTATATTTAAGTTTTGTATTAAATTGCTTCCTATATAATAGCTCATTTAATATAAGCCATGAAGACTAAACTCATTAATTTCTATCTAAATTTTCAAATTAACAAATATATAAATAATGGGAAATTTAACTGAATAAAAGTCTTGTCTTGTGTAGACAGAAATATTGCCCATAATTTTAGCTAAACATTTGGTGGAAAATTTTAAAAGTTGTTTTAATAACATGATCTGTAATGTCAATATGTACATATATATATACATACATATTTAAGTAATATATTTATGTAAGTAGCTAAGGCACACAAGAATTTCCTGCCGGTTGTGTGTTGTGCCATTGATTTTTATAAGCAGCGCTTAAATGCAAATTAAAAGCCTATTAATTATGCGGGCTCACACACACACACACACACATACACACAGTTAAAGGTTAAGATTGCGATTTCGTATGTTGTTGTTGTTGTATTTATTTGGCCTTCTAATGTCGTCATTACGCGCGCGTTGATAACGGTAAATAAAACACAAGCACACACACACAAGCAAGAATAAAAGCGGACAAGTGCTGAAAAATTTATCAAAAAGCCAAGCGCAATATAATCGCACACACACATATAAATATACACATACATACATAAGCGTTTAGTTAATTTACAGCAAAAACTATGCATGTACGTATAAATGTTTATATGTAGGTGCATTAATATACATACATACATATATTTGGCAATACACGCACTTTGTCCTTTACGCATTTGTATGTAATACATATGCATGTACATATATGTATGCACGTGCACGTATATGCATATGTGTATGTGTTTGCAAGTGTGTCGTAATTGGCAGCCTGCTCCGCGCCGATGACATCATGCAACGGCGGAGACAGCGACGCGCCAAACACCTTTCAGAGTTGCCAAGTGCCCCGCGCCCCGCGCTCCATCACCACAACCTAAAAATATACAAATACGAATATGTGCTTTTGTGTTTGTGTGAATATCAGTGTATTTGTGTTTGTGTGCGGGCTTGGCTAACGCTCCAATTAGCCCCGTTATAAACAGCGACTGACCAACGCATAAACATAGATATACATACGTATGTATGTCTATATGTACATTCATAAAAACACACAAACGCCCACATAGAAAAGGATGTACAAAATGTGCAAAATGTTGTTCCATGTACATACATATGCACATACATATATATGAGTATATATGTATGTATGTAAGTACGTACAGGAGTTGCACATTGTAGCTCAATTGAAGCAAGTTTATTTGTTCTGTCGTTCACTTGATGTTAAACAAACTCATCGTTCATTTGGCTTATTCTCTTTTTTTAATTCTTTGTTTCATTTTCATTTTGTTTCATTGCAGTCGTTAGACTTTTCTTTTCGTTTCTTTAAGTCAATACAATGTACACTCGTTAAAGCGAACACATTTTTGACTCTATCGTAACTAACTTATTCATTTGCCTATATACGCCAAAAAGATACTACAAAAATTGAATTCGAATTTCAAGCTAATTGCTTTGAATTTTTTGATTTCGTAAAAAGCTTCTATTATTATTAAACATAGTTCAAGTCTGTAAGAAATCCAAAATAAAATTAGCTCACAAATAAATCGGAACCTGTATAAACAGATTAAAGGCTAAGCAAACTCATATGAACTCGAAGTGAACGAACTGGGCGAACGATAAGCGTCATATACCAAATGGAAAATGTCCTTATCGGGAGTTTAAGATATCCGATATTAGTCAAAAATCTGGTCAACGATTAGAGGCCGTGTTAAACTCATATTAATCCTTTGAAAAAAATAGATTAAATTAAATTTAATATCCCTAATTTTCAGTTTCATCACTTGTACTGGCAAACTTGTCCGTTGCATTCAATATATGCATAAAACTAAGTATCCTTATCGAGTTGATCAGGATCAGAGACACGACACCAACCCAACCTCCTCCACCTCCCCACACCATTATAATTAAGGCAAATTAAATGAAATTATTTGTTTATATATATATATATATACATATATATGTATATATATCGTACAAAATGTTCAAACAACAAAAAAAAATATATATATATATATATTATGTATATATATTTTGTTAAGAATTTTAAATTATGTAATGCTTGAATTGTTTGCTTTTTGTTGTTAGCTGCATCTCAGCTTTAGTTTAAGGATGCTTGTATTTCATTTGTTTTAGAATTGGATTATGAAACTATGTTTTTTTTTTTTAAATTTTGTTGTTGTTGCTATTTTACTTTCGAGTTTTAATTCGATTTGCTAATTAAATAATTTATAGAAATTGTTGCCTCGTTAAGATTATTATTATTATTGCTATATTTTTTTTAATATGGTATGCAAATAGCTTAAACCTCTGCGCTCAATTTGTCATTAAAGTATTAAATATTTAAATATATATATATATATAGCGAGATACATATATATATATATTTATTTTTAGGGATATACATATATATATTCATATTCATATTTTATTTATTAAGACGTAAGTTAACGGCTACTTTGCTTTGTATAAATTCTTGTTTTTTGTTTATTATTTTCTGATTTTTTTTTTAAACTTCTTTCATCTCTTTTGTTTTATTTCATTTATCCATCCAATTTTCGTACTGGGCGTCATTTAAAATGCATATCAAAGTTCTTAATTACATACATACTTCGGATAGTTTAGGTATATATTGTTTTTGTTGCTGTTTTTTTGTTATTATTGTTAATTCATATATAATTTTAAACTTTTCGTTCTGGAAGGGACTATAAATGTTATAATATAAATTTGACTTTTGTTTCCGTTTGTTTTTGCTTATTTGCCCGCTGCTATTTGTTTGTTTACGCTTTATAGTAGGTAAATCTTTGACTTTATATTAAATCTAAAATTATAAAAATTTACGTTTTTTTTATTTGCATTATATTTTTATACATATGTATATATATGTATATATATATATATATATATTATATAAATGTATATATATTTTTGTATATAGCTTGCGTTTTGCGTGCTCGGATACGTTGGCTAACTGCATTTTTATCGCATTTTCAATATTTTTTTTTAAATGTTTTGTTTTGCCCTTGTTTTGCTTTTGCTAAAGTTTTTTTTTTTCGTTATCATGTTTTATTGTACAAAATTTTAAAAAAATTTACAATTACGTTATTTGTATTTGTTTCTCTTAGTATTTGTTGTAGTTCTCAGAAAACGCCGATAAAACTCGAAACACCGTTAACTGTTGTTATCGCACGACTTTCAAAGTATTGTTCATTTCTCTTTTTTTTTGTGTTATTTTATTTTATTTGTGAACGCAAAAAAATAAATTGTGCGACAGAGTCGTTTTGCCAATTTGCAAACTTAAAAAAAAAACAAGCCAAATTAACTTTTTAATGTATTTTCGATATATGTTTTATATATATTTTTTCCGACTCTGAAAAAGAACGTATGATGATAATAATCAGGGAATACGACACGAAAGGCTTTCACCTCAGTCTATTTATGTAGCTTATTTGTTTCAAATAGAGTTTTAAAGGAAAATCAATTTAAAAACGACTCAAAAAATAAGTAGGCATTGAAAAGAAACGCATTTCAAAGAAATAATGCAATTAAAATATATATTGTAATTTAAATTTGATCAACTTAATTTAGAAAATAAAACAAAAATAAAAAAGAATAATCTTTCTGTTTGATTTACGATATTTTTTTTTTTTTTGTAGTATATTGAAAGTCGTTGCCTTTTGTCACTTATTGCAAGAAAATAATTAAAAATATATATATACATATGTATATATTATATAGTATATACTATAAAAAAAAATCATGCATTTCTCGTTAATTTAAAATTATCTACAAGAAAAAAATGTATATTCTTTTTATCAATGCCGCCGCCGCCGCGCCCCGTCCCCTAACGACTTTTTATATATTTTTTGCCAATTTAAAGCACAACAAGAATATTACGAAAATAAATCAACAAAAAGTTTAATTTAAAAAAATATAGAAAGATATTACAAACAAGAGATAGTGAAAAAAAAAATAATATTAAGAGCTGTGGTCATATATATATATTATTACGCGACTTAGACTTTTTGCTTGGATTACATAGGTTGTTTATATATAATATAATATGTGTGGGGTGTGTGTGTGTGTGTGTGTGTGTGATTTTATGCTTTTATATATATTATAAATATATATAAAAATTTGTTGTTTGCTTTTGCTGTTATGGATTCGTTTTTGTTTATGTTTTATTTTGTAATACGTACGTAGTTGGTGTTTTAAATATTTTTATTTTCACTGCAATTCGCTTTTGTTTTTGTTTTTTTTTTTATTTTTTTTTTTTTTTGATTTTGTTTTAATTTTAATTTTTAATTTTAAGGTATTTTCTGGTAATTTGTTGCTATATATAAACTGTATAAACTGTCTGCCTGCTAACGCTGAACGCTTGTCAAATTTTTTAGTTGTTTTTTTTTTCGTTTCTTTTTTCTCGGTTTTTTTTTGTTTCTTTGTTTTTGTCTTATATTTTTAACTTTTTGCTTAAATGGTAGAACGTTTTGTTTTCTTCTTATGTTTTCTTTTTTAGTTGGTTTACATATGCATTACTTAACTAACAAATAGCAGCGCGCATATAACGGCTATACGTATATAGCATAGCCATTCGCACGGCCCTAACTTTACCGCTGCTTACAAACTAACATTTAAAGACTTTCCATTGTTGTTGTGGTTGCTGTTGCTGTTGTTGTTGCTGCTGTTGATTGTTTGTTGATTTCTTTTTTGTTTTTATATTTTTTTGTTTTTTTTTTTGTATTTTTGTTTTTTGTTTTTTTTTTTTGCTCCTGTTGGATCTTCAACATGCGCATCGAGTAAGAAAGATATTTAATATATATTGCTTGTGGCTGTGGCTGTGAATCGGTTGCAATTTGTTGTTATTTCTTACAATTTGTTTTATATTGTGTTTTTGCTTGTTGTTAAGTTGCTTCTTTTTTTTTGTTATTTTTTTCTTCTTTTTTTTTTTTTGATGCTGCTTCGGCCGATCGGGGGGGGAGCGAGCGCTTGCTCAGCCGAGCGTTTTGTATGTATATTATTATTATGTATGCATAGTACATAGCTTTGTATATATAATAGGTATATATATATATACATATATATATATATATATATATATAGCGAAGTTATTAATTATGTTTGTTTATGCCTTCTCTCCATCCACTTGCTTATTTTCTGATCTTTTCATATATATGTCGTCATATAAATTACATATATGCATGACTTTCTCTTTCACACAAATTATATATATATGCCCCTAATATTCATATTTTTTGTTAGCTTTCTTTCCTTCTTGTTTTCATTTAAATGTTTTCCTTTCTTTTAAATATCATTTAGGCATTATACAGACACCAGTGCCGCCTAGTTATCGCCATTGTGATTAACATTCTGTTGTAGCTCCTTAAGTTTCTCCTCGCGCGGCTTGGCATTGCCAAAGATTGATGCCGATTGTTTGGTTTCAGCGACCGCATTAATGGGCGCCGCAATTGTCCTTGGCGCTAACTGCAGGCGTGGACGCTCCGTATCATCTACAAATATTTGTGGACAAATTAAATACTAGAACTGTATGTAGATATTTTAAATTAAATTTATATACTTACCGATGGCGCCCATTGCAGCCCCAGTGGGACGTTCCGCCTGATTGGGATTGTAGTGTGTACGCTCGCGATCACGATGCCGACTGAAATTGTTATAACGATCGCCATCGCGCGATTGATTGCCATAGCTGCCCTCGCGCTGACCACGATCCCGATCCTGATTGCGATCAAAGCGTTCATCGTTGTTAAAGTTGCCATAACGGCCTCGATTTGCTGGACGATCTGCAAGAATGTGTACAAAATATATTTAATAAAACAATGAAAATAAAACAACAATTGCATTTAATATATATATGTGAAGAATTTGAATCATTCTACTGCCTGGGATTACGCTACCAAATGGAAGAGGCTACATGCTGGCCCAGTGTACAATTCCCATGTTATAAGCGTGCTAAAAATGCATTTGAAATTAAATCAAAATCTCAAATAAATCTGTATATAAGTGTATATATGTATGTAGATAAGATATGTATATATATATATGTTTCAGTATACTTATAGAAATTAATTTATAAATATATATAAAATTAAAGGTATAAAAAATCGATTTGGCGTAAATAGAACAGGAATAGAGGATCAAACAACCAAGTTACAAAAGAAAGAGGCAAACAAAGCCACGAAAAAAAATAGAACCAAACAATAATAATTACAATAATAAATAACGACGTAATATTAAAATATATGTAAATATATATATAAAAAAAAAATAAGAAATTTCTGTTAGTAAAAGGCAAATGGTTTAAATTTCAATGTAAAACGTTAAAATTTAAATTACATTACATTATTTACATTATTTGCAAAAATAAATATGTATTTTTATGACTTTGAACTGATTAAATTTTTATTCAATTTATTAACATTATTAATCAGTTCTTTTCATCTTCCAAGATTAGTTTTAAATAACATTTTATATTATAAATTTAATTTTTTCAATTAGTTTACAAGCAAACCAATATAAATTTAAAGAAAATTTAATTATTTGATTCGAAGGCTCGTAGGAAATTAGAGAATGCCAATATTTGCATTGAAATTAAAAAAACAAGAAAATATATAAACAAATGAAAAATAAAAATATATATTATTTAAGACTACGGGAAATAATACTCAGGATGCAGGACACTTTTTTTGAATTACTGCAGCGTTTGTTTGCTAATAATTATTTGATTTTTATTTGTCCATGCGTTAGTTGGGCGAATTTTTCTTTTTCAAATAAATTCTACAAAATTCTGCAATTAATTGTTTGGCAGCACTACAAAAAAAAGGATGCAACTACGTGTTTCCGTTATATCCTTGCAAAAAAACAACAAAATAAAAAAAAACATTTTAATTATATCACAAAGTATGACACGTCTTGGAACCATAGAAAATTTATAAAGTATAAATACTATATATTTTCTTGATCTGCGAAACGAGCTGTGTTGATATATATATATATATATATCAGACGGACTATTGTCTATTTCTATACTAGTTTCTTAGTTTTTTTGCCTTTTTTTTTTTTTAAAAAATTAGCACAAATGTTTCGTCTTTTTGTTGCAGTCACTATATATGTCAGAATTATCCGGATCGGATTATATACATATATGTGTACTTTTTCCCACAAACTCTTAGCTGGCGCACTTGTCAGCCTTATTGCAATTTCCTTTCATTTTTGTTCGTCCAGTTATATTCACTTCATCTGTAATCCTAACATTTTAATTTTCGCTCAAACAAATCTGATTAAAATCGAAAAACTTAAATTTTAAGGCTGCAATCTGTCGAAAAATAAGTTTTTATATGAAAAACATTTTTTGTTATTTTTTTTTAAATACTACAAACAAAATCAGCTTTATAAAAATATATCACAAACATTTTTGTTCTCTAAGACAAAACCTAAGCTTCATTATAATCAAATCTTATTAAAATACGATTAAAATCGCACGACTTTAGCATATAGTTGCTATAGCAACAATTTGCTTGAAAATGTGAATTGTTTTCGATTTGCAAGGATATAAATATGTTCGGCAAGCCGAAGTTGAACGTTATCTTTCTTGTTTTTTTTTTTTTTTTTGTAGGTTTTGCTTGCAGTTGTTGGTTGCATGGCAGATAAAAATGGTTTACCATTGTATCCTCTATTCATGCCGGAGCTGGCGCCGCCACGACTTCTATCACTGTGACCACCATAATTATCATTGTACGAACCTCTACTATCGCCGCGATTACCAGAGCCGCCGCCGGCCTCGCGACCGCCACCGGTGCCAGGACCACCTCGGCTATACGATTGACTGCTGCCGCCTTGACGCGGTGGTCCGCGTTTTTGAAAGCCATCGCGACCGCCATTATCACGATTCATGCCACCGCCACCGCCACCAATGCCGCCGCCGCCGCCGCCACCAGGGCTATAAAAATAAATATATAAAATATATATATAGTATATTTAATAAATTCAGGTGTATATAATTTCAATAAATATACAATTTTAATATAGGGCCAAAATAAATAAAATTTTAATTAATAGAAATCTGTTATTCTTGCAGTAGCTTTCTATTATATCGTAGATTGACACTCTAATAAAATCTTGGTTAAAAAGTGGCCGGAAGTGGCTAAAAAATGCATTTGAAAATTGTATGAAAACCTCTGCATAAGAACGTGAGTGTGCAAAAGAGATAAAATAACTCTCTCTTTACTTTAACATTGTTGAGTGCGACTGCAATGGCGATATTGCTTTCTACTGTCGCATGTCGATCAATAGAATCCAAACAATTCGGAGTTCTAATCACATGGGATATAGATATATATAATACATTGATCGTATCGGATATTTAATACGCTCTCTTATTAAATTATATAGTATTACCGCTCATTTTTCCTGCGATCAGCAATATCTATGCGCAGAGGGGCCGATAGATCATCCAATTTGATGCGACCATCACATTCGAGGGCACGCTCCAAATTGTCCAGCGTCTCAAATTCGACATAACAAAAGCCTTTAAATTGATCCGTTTCCCGATCTTTAACCAGACGCACGTTCTTCACCTCAAAGTCTTGGAATATTTTGATAACATCGCCCTGTACGAGACCCTGTGGCAAGTTGCCGACATAAGCATTGAATGGCGGTTCCGTTGGCAATTGCTTCACATGGCGTTCGCCTCCAAATCCACCTCTGTAATATGAAGAACAAAACGAAGCATATTAATAATAATAACAAAAATAATAAAAACAACAACATGTACCGGCTTCGCTGTTATTTGACGCACGTGCAACCGACCCGAAGCCGAACGCATTCAAATAAAAAAAAAAAAAGCAAAAAACAAAACAAATGCCGCTTCGCATTTCAGGCCAAAACATCAACAATAACAAAGTGTGGCGGGGCTGCGTCTTGTAAATAACGGAGCGACAGCATGAGCCACAAAATAAAAACAACAAAAAAAAAAGCGCGCGCTTTTAATTATTTGCTGCAAAAACTTTTTACAACTTCGCCTTTCAATTTTTGTCGTCTATTTTGAGCCACCCATAAAAGCGGCAAAGGCGTCGCTGCCGCTGTTGCTGCTGCTGAGGCGGCGGCTGCTAACTTTGGCAGTTAAAAAGCTAAAGGCAAATCGCGTACCGCCGACGACAGCGTCGGCAGCGACGTCGGCCAACGGGCGACAGCGCAGCAAATTGACCGAAAAAAAAAATAGCAAAGAAAAAGAAATGTAGAAGAAAAAAAAAAAGAAACACGCACACTTGCGCGCACACAAACACACACATGCTCACGCTCGCATGTATACATGTCCATTTTTGACGTTTGCGTGTGTGTTTGTGTTCATGTGTGTGTGTGTTGGTTGACTTTTGCTTAAACCGCGTGCATTATTATAGATTGGAGCAACTTTGCACTTGTTGGAAGACACGCCGCGAACGCACATACACATATTATACATAATTTCGGCGAGCTGACGTGCGAAGTTCTTAAATTATTTAATAATATTTACCTAGCGTGTTCATAACCACCTCTTCCAGCCATGTTTTATTTTTTTCAAATGAGCGAATTCGCTGCAATCCGCAGACTGACTACCAAGTTTGTCGCCGTGTGCACGCGCGGAAGTGTGTACACACCAAATGCTTGCGGCACCAAGAAATACACCCACTACTTAAAACAGCAGTAGTGCCAAAAACAGGTTTTAATGGTACTGTTAAAAAAATTTAAATTTTTTTTCGCAGGTCCCATAGTTAAAGACAAGCCATATAGTTGAAAATTACACCCAAATGCAGTTAAAGGCAACACTTACCAATTCGCCGAATATGATGTTGGCATTAATGAACACTGTACCGCAGATTGACAACATCGTTGACACCACAATGTATCACATTAAATCGGGAATTAAAATGTTATAAAATCACATATTTCAATTGTTTTAATTAGATTTTCAAATATTTTGTGTCAAACAAAATGTTGATTTACCAAGATGTCATGCATTTGATTGAAACATATCGATAGGTATTTTAATCGTTTAGGTAAAATATGTTGACGATGTGTCAATGTTCGATTGTATCTTATCAACCATTAATAATGTTTTTATTACAAACTCAGACGATAAATGTTTGACCAATATTAATTACACATTGACGTTAATCTATTTACTATCGATGCATTTCCAGCTCATAGAGCGCACCCTTTATCGAACCGTTACTATCGATATTGATGCAAATTCGCCGTTAGCGGCTCGCCTTATTCGTAATTTTACAGCACTGTTGCCGCTTGCTTGCTTCTTCTTACGCCTAGTTTCGCCAGAATTGTACACGTTTTTGCTGCAATTTATTTTTGCTGGCATTTAAATAGTAAACGATTAAGTACGATTAGTGTTAAAGCGCAGCAAAATGGCACTAACCTCACGTTTCTACGACGAAAAATATCCAGAAATTGAAGATGTTGTCATGGTCAATGTACTCTCCATTGCCGAAATGGGCGCTTACGTACATTTGCTTGAGTACAACAACATTGAGGGCATGATTTTACTCTCAGAATTGTCCCGTCGTCGCATACGCTCTATCAACAAATTGATACGTGTTGGCAAAACAGAACCGGTTGTTGTCATTCGTGTGGACAAGGAGAAGGGCTACATTGATCTGTCCAAGCGTCGTGTCTCGCCTGAGGATGTGGAAAAATGCACCGAGCGTTTTGCCAAAGCAAAGGCCATCAATTCGTTGTTGCGCCATGTGGCCGATATTTTGGGCTACGACAGCAGCGAGAAACTGGAGGAGCTCTACCAGAAGACGGCCTGGTATTTTGAAAAGAAATACAATAGCAAAACGGTCGCCTATGACATCTTCAAGCAATCTGTCACCGATCCCTCTGTATTCGATGAGTGTAATCTGGATGCCGAAACAAAGGAGGTACTGCTGAGTAACATCAAACGCAAACTGGTTTCACCCACTGTAAAAATACGTGCTGATATTGAATGCTCGTGTTATGGCTACGAGGGCATCGATGCTGTCAAGGCATCCCTCAGCAAGGGCCTCGAGCTGAGCACCGAGGAACTGCCCATTCGCATTAATCTAATAGCGCCGCCTCTGTAAGTCATTTTCGGCTCTCTTTGTAATATTTAACAATTCATTTAATTACCAATTTCCTGCACCTCCAGCTACGTTATGACCACATCTACCACAAAGAAGACAGACGGTCTCAAGGCACTGGAAGTGGCCATTGAAGGTATACGCGCAAAGATAATTGAATTTGAGGGCGAATTCAAGGTTATCATGGCACCCAAACTGGTCACCGCCATCGATGAGGCTGATCTGGCGCGTCGCTTGGAACGCGCCGAAGCTGAAAATGCCCAAGTCGCTGGCGACGATGATGAGGAGGATGCTGCCGATCAAGAGGGTATGCAGTTTGATCCCGAGAAGGAGTTTAATCACAAAGGCTCTTCATCGCGTGCCAATGATGATGACGATGAGGAAGACGAGGATGAGGAATAGTTAAAAAAAACAATAAAATAAAAACAGCAATGCAGCCGATAGATAGCATCAACTTCCAAAATAACAACAAACTGCAAATGTAATTTAAATTGAAATAGTTTTATGTACATCACGCATGTATGTATGTTTATGTGTGCGCTTGCGTGTGTGTGTGTGTGTGCGCGCACACCTGACATAAAAGAAAAAATAAAACAACACAAGCAACAAAACAAACACAAAACACCTTAAACCAGATGCATATTCATCATTTAATTATTATGCGCCTTGTGACTATTTAATATTCTTTTCCAATATGCCTTTGGCAGCAAAGACTACAACTAGATTGTATTAACAAGTTACGGTTTTTACATTTATAAAAGAAATTAAAACTGAATATACATTTTGTAATTTGGAATGGATTTCTTTGTCTTTTCTAGCTCGGTGGGATAGAAATATTAATAAATGAAATTGAAAATTGAAATAGCAAATTTATAATTTTAAAGGGTATTATTTCTCGATCTTTCTTTTTAATCCAACTTTGTAAGGTATAAGTACATTTATAATAAAGTCCCTTAAAACCGAATACAAATCTGATCATTTATAATGAATTTCTATAGCTTGAGTAGTTTGGGCGGACTTTTAAACCATTCTACTGATATAAATACATATTTGATAAATGAATTTTTAGACTGAATATTAAATTTTGTAATTGGAAATGAATTTCTTTCTTGATGACCTTTGAAAACAAATTTGCTGGTACATATTTAATAAATTAAATTATAACTAAAATATATTTTTATATATCTATATATATAAAACTGTCAACCTGACTGACTGACTTATTGGCGACTTACGAGTAGGCCAAACGGTAGAAGCTAAATACCTGAAATTTATAGTAATAGTTTCAAATTACATATATTTATATATTATAAATTTTATTAAAAATATATCGGGAAGTGGTGGAAAATGCATTTTAAAATTACATATGAAAACCAATCTCTAACTATTGACATCCTTTTTTTAGTTGCCTGGGAGACTTTAGAGGACCCTTCCTCCTCAGCCGAACCAATTGCGATATCAGTAATTTTTAATTTGGGCTCTTTTTTACAAATGTTTTAGCCATTTCTCAATGGAATTGGCATTACCGACTACCGGATATGTTTTGCTTTCAAAAAGGATATTTTAAAGGTAATTCCAGTTTTACGCAATTCACAGGGTTCATCCACTTCTTTTTTTTGCAACTACGATATGATATTTAACCTAAATACTTAGTATTTAACTAACCTTATCAAAATTAACAACTTACTTACAAATTGGTGATCAAAAACAAGGTTTACAACGCAAAATCGGAAATGTTGCTATTATTGTTGCCGCTAGACTTTTATGTTTGCTCTAAAAAATTCTTCATAAAAAAGTAACGACTTAATATATTCGGGAAAAAATAATTTTTTTGGAAGAATATAACACGGTACTATCTTGAATTAAAGTATAGATGAGAAATATTCTACTTGTATAATTTTTTGTGTAAGATTAAATATATAAATATAATAATATATAAATATATTTAAGAATTTGGTATGAATTTCTTTAGTTTGAGTAGCTTGGACGGTTTTCAAAATTATTCTACGGATATAAGTACAGATTTAACACTATATGAAATTAAAAGTGTATATTATATTTTGTAATTTGGCATAGATTTATTTTTTTTCGGTAAGAGGTCCTTCTGTTGGTTCCTTTTTTTAAATTTTTTATATAATTCCGTGTAATTAGTGATTTTAAAGATAATTTATATTGAGAAAATAGTACGTAATACGTAAGCACAAGCTTTGGATTATCATGATTAAACAAAAAAAGAAATTACTAAATGTATACATGACTCATCTTTTGAATATATATTTAAAATATATTATCTTAGATCTTAGATCTAAGTACACGTCCAGTAACCAATTATTTCGATTTCCTTGAACTAAAAAATGTGTTTAGTTAAACAATTGTTGATTTCAGATGATAGGAGAGCTGGGTTTTGAAAGGAGAAATTGATAATCAAAATAATAGTGCATAAAATAGCAATTTCCAATCCAAAAACAATTCTCGTTTTATTTAACCATTTCACTTCTTACATACAATACATAGTTTTTTTTTATATACTTAATACTAGCTCAAATTGTATATGTATATATATATATATACATAGATATTTTTATATAATGTGTATATAATTAGTGTGTGTATATAGTCAGGCATAAATCCCAATACGTTGACAGTTCGTTTAATCGTTGCAGCGGCTATTTCCAATGTGGTTTTACACTTTCATCATTACCGAATATAGACGGTTGATTGCTTCAGATATTTAAACAGATCGAAATTGAAATTTCCTTTCAAAAATTTATTGCTAGAAAAGAAAGTTAGTAAATGTTGTGTGTGTGTGTGTGTGGTATATAAACTTAATTCATAAGTACTTCTTATGTATGCACGAAATTGAAATTTCAACCTCTATCAGTTAATTAACTATGTAAAGGGAACGAAAAAAAATTGTAAAAAGTTTGTCTAAGTTTATAAAATTTCTCTAAATTAATATGATGAATTTTAAAAAAACATATACACCCCTATATATGTTTATATGTTATGTAATACCATAATATATAATAATGTATATAAATATCGGTTTTTCGGCATCTTGTGTGTATATTGATTGCTTGATATTATGTTCGTGGTAGTGGTTTCTTTTGTTGTATTGCAAAACGGTTTTGATTGATCCCAGAGCAGTATTAAAGGAGCAGCAGATGGCGCAATTCAGGTAGCATTCAGCTGAATCCACTGCTGCCGGCTGCTGCATTGCCACTGACCAGCATTGTACTGGCAATCGCTTTATTGCCATTGCATAGCCTCAGCACAGTGAGGACATCGCCACGTGGAAACCCTAAGGCCATTAAATCGCTAACATCCTGCTCTGTAAAACGATCCAGTGGCTGTATAGAGTTAATATTGCTTATATCGAAGCCAACACCAGCGCCAGAACCAGAACCAGCCTGGGTGGCGCTGCTAGTGTTAGCTCCACCGCTTTCCCGCTTGCTCTGCTCAATTGCCTGAGCAATAGCCTGCTGATCATCTTCGTCCGGATTGCCAGTGAGCCGGGCACTGGCGGGCAATTCGCTTTCCGGCAAAAATGGCGTTGAGGTACCTGTGGTGCCAATAATCAATAGATTCTGCGACAAGTCAATAAGGCACTGCAAAAGAGAACACATGAGTTATAAGCGATAAAAGAATGGGAGGATTTTGTAGACAAGCTCAAAGACTTGAAACACCGACAAAAGGCAAATAATTTTGGTGCATTAGAGTACTATAACGCAGTAATAATATTGTAAATGTGAATTATTTGCTAATAAACAATAATCAAACACATGCAAGTTGCATATAAACTAAACTAATGTTTATAAACAAAATATTGCAATAAATAAAAACATTTATTTAAGACAATAACATTTAATGCATTCAGTTTCATTATTGTTATATAGTTTCATATTATAAACTAAACAAAAAATAAAAAAATATGGGGCATTTACACGGTCGCGAACCGTACTTTCGTACGCTTTTAAAGTTAAAAAACCAAGAAAACTAAAACTTTTTTATATTTCGATAGCATTTTGCAAGGTTCGTTTGGTTTTTAGTTTTTAATAAGTGAGCAAAAAGCATGTGGTCGGAAACGTACGAAAAAATGTAAGTCGCTTTTTGCTGCAGCTAGAAAAACGCAAAGTTCACCGAAATTGCACATAATATTCTAAAGTGATTATTATTTATATTAAAGAGGAATAATGTAGCTTTCTCTTAATTAATTGCAATTCGAAATATCTCCAGTGGTTTTTTTTTTATGATTTTAAGTACCGGTCGCAAAAGTACGAAATTTCCATCAATAAAAAATTTCCTTTAATCGATCTTAATTTGGTCTCTGCAGTTTTCTCTTCCTATTTAATATTATTAGAAAAACCAGTTAAAAGTAAGGAAAAACTTGATCTACATTTTTAAAACCCATTTTTTTTAATAAAAATTTAGTTATTTTTGTAAAACTATAAGCAAAAAATAAAATGTTTGTGAGCTTGTCATAATATGGCAAAAAAAAGTCTCGTTATTTTTTCGGGACTTGCTTTACAGGCAATAATTGCAGTAATTTCAATATTTGGCTTAAAAAATATCCTTTGAAAATATGCAAAATTTGTTTATAAACGATTTGCATATAAACTATCAATTTGCTGCATAATGCGCAAAAATTTTAAGTATTTGTTTATAACCAAATAACTGCTGTAAATCACACATTTAAATTTTAAAATAAATATATGTTTGATATGTGCTCTAATTGTATAGAAGTGTCTTTATCACAAGTAAATTTTTTGGCTTATTCGGGCCATTTCGTTAGTATTGATAGTAGTTAATCCATCGATACTTTCAATTGTTTTTCAAACATATACATAATTAGCTCGTCATTTAAACGAATGCTACTATAATTGAAAAATCAAACAAACCTGATGCCGCTTTAGCATATCCAGACCCAATAACATATCCATGGGCTGCTGACCCAACACTGTAAAGCTGGACGTCAAGTGATCGTTCTCAATCTGCAGCTGCACCATGTGTATACGGCCGAGAATGGGCTGTGTGCCGACACCCTTGGCCACGCCATTCCAACGTGTGTCGATTAAGCGATTAACATGACAGCGCTGCGCGCACTCCTTGCTCATAATCGTTGTCTGTGCGCCAGAGTCAACAAATGCCTTGACTGGTATACCGTTCACCTTGCAGTTAATGTAGCTGTGTGGCATGAAATCGAAGGATAAATATAGAATAAAATGATGGTATAATAGCAATAATGTGAACTTACAGCATTGTGACTGTGCCAAAGATTTCAGGATTGTATTCAATGGCAGCCGCCATATTGTCTTGAATATTCTTTTGCTTAATCTCCTCGGCAATGAGCCGTTGCGTCTCTTCATCAAATGGATCCGCATTGAGCATGCGCATTCGCTGTTCATTGCGACGCTTACGCTCTGCTATATGCTCTCGTAGAACTCGAGCAAATGTTTCCGAATCACCAGAGTCCAAGGCTTCGGCCAGTCGTGCGTTGTACTGACGCAGCAATGCCAATGTTTCGGGATTTGATAAGAACATTTGACGCACCGTTGCCGGATCATCATCAAAGTTAACATTAAACTCATCTGTCATGGGTATATCCGTGAGTTGTTGCTGTTGCAAATGCTGTTGCTGCTGCAGATGCTGTTGCAACTGTTGCTGCAAGCTAAGAGATCCTGCTGGCGTGCCCGCATTTTGTGTAGGCGGACTGCCAACCGTTGTACTTGTGCCCGGTACAGCAATATTGCTAAAGTCCAAATGGCTAAGTGGATTATTGCCACCTAAAATGTATTCGCAAATTTAATAACAGTAGCAATTGATGATGTAATAACATATATATGACATCACGTTGGGTTGATTTAACACTTAACACAGGGTATCTATTAATCGTATACTTGAATTTCCTTGTATATATCTAACACTTCCCCTAGTCAAGGGTTGCATTGTTAACTGTACTCTGTACCCACTGTGTGTTGTAGTATAGCAAATGGTTATCATAAATCTCTACTAAATTTTCCATCTCTTAAAGCTTTTAACAGATATAGACAAATGGAAAGGAAGAATCAACATGACAACATATCACATTTGACGCCTCTAGATCTTTTATACTCCCAGAATTTGATGATTTCCAACACAAGTATATGAACAATCGCTGGATCAACTCGGCTGTTGATCCTGCTCAAAAATATAAATATACATACATATATATTTATAGGAACATGAACTCATTTTTATACCCTTGCAAAAGAGTATTATAATTTTATCCCGCAATGAGACGTCTCCGACCCCATAAAGTATATATATTCTTGAGCAGGACGACAAGCCGAGTCAATATAGTCATGTCTGTCTGTTTCTATGCTTACTTTTTGACTTTATCTTTGAGCTATCTTGATGAAACTTAGCACAGATAAAGCTTGATATTGTATGTAGTTTGTATGTCAAAATCAGTTCGATTGGACTACTATATCATATAGCTATGGAGAAAAAATCGAAGACACTTTATTTTCATGAAAAGTGTTTGTATGAAAAACTTTTTTGTCTTTCAAGATATTAAAAGCAATCTTGGCATATCGATGTATATTTACAATTTGTATAATCAGATCAAGTTTGAATAAAATCGGACCTCTATATCATATAGCTGCTGAGTTATTCTACACAAAAGTATTCAAAATTTTCTTAAATGACCATTGCAAGGGTATAGAGCTTCGGCGTGCCAAAGATGGCCGTCTCTTTCTTGTTTTAGAATGCAACTTATTGAAATTCTTATGCAGATTTAATATTTTGCAGAATCCGAAATGAATTTTGGAACCACATTCCACATTATTTTTTTTTTTTTTGGAATTTATGGAATTTACGTACCGTAACCAAGACCACATCAGATCTTAAAGATAAACAAATTGTTATAAATAAAAAAAATAATTTTGAATATTGTTAAAAATCAATTGTATGCAAACAAAATAGAAAACAAAAAATAAGATAAACAAATTTTAGAAAATATATATCTTTCATCTATATATATCTATAAAACTCTTTAAGCTGACTGACTGATTGGCGCGACTTATGGGCAGGTCAAACTGTAGAAATCTGAAATTTGCACAGTAGCTTTCAATTATATCGAAAGTTTGCACAAAAAATAGTTAACAATATTTAAGGAAATGGGTAAAAAATACATATGAAAATATTATGAAAAGCTTTATATATGCCAGGTGGGAAATAAGAACGTGCAGAGATTTAAAATTTTCCTCTTAAATATATTTACTTTAAATTTTGTAGAAATAATTAAGTAGGTAGTGTGGGGGTGACGTTACCTAAAAAAATTTATATTTATGGTTATGTATGCTTATTTGACATGAGAAAATTTTTTGTATATGATTGAACCTGGTGGATGGCACTAGGATGGTGTTATTTATAAAATTCTTATTGATGCTGTGATTTGAATCCAATTTAAAATGTATGTCCAAGCATATGAGAAAAATTTTTATGTATATTTGTAATCGGAGGCGCAGTAGTTGAACTTTTGGACAGGCGTAGCAACGCCGACGAGAGAGTTAGTTTACATATATAAAATAAAATATAAGAAAATTTAATAATAAAATATGTTGCCAATAATGAATCCAAAATAACTAAATATATTGGCATACTGAATACAAATACACTTATGAGTAAACTCAAACCCTTTTACAGCCATTTATTTACAATTTGATATGAGAACTCCTTGAAAAACTGGGAATAGAGAACAAATAAATCACAGTCTTGGAATGAATGCAAATGTATCATACATATGTATACCATGGTAGTTTACTCCTTTTTTACTCAATATTATTATTATTTTTTTTTTTGTAGTAGTAGTAGTATTTTTTGCAATAATTTCACTTATTTTTAAAACATAGATTTGGTTAGTCGGAAACAAAAACTACAAAACAAAGGTCACTAAAAAAGTAATTATAAATCTATATATGTTGAACTGACCTTATACGAAAGTACGGCAGGAAATAGGAAGAAAATAAATCGCCAAACCTAAGCTTTGTGGTCAAATGCGAAAATGGAAAGAGTTTTTACCCAACTGAATTGGGTAATATCAAAAATAAAGAACCAAAAAAAAAAAAAGGACATCAAATGTAACTTTATACATATAGTATAATTTTATATAAGTATTGACTAGTTCCTGTGTTGTACCAATTTTGAACTGCCCATCGAGATAGAGCAAGAGAAGGCTCTGTATAACCGCTAACCTCCTTCTCCTAACCCACCACACACTTTTCGAGTACAGAGTATGGAAAAAGCGAAATAAACTGCGCGCGCCCACATCAAAAGAGAACATGCATACATAAATATATTCGGACAATGTACGATTTATATCTACATACATATATACACCTAGATATGCAAGTATGTGTGTTAAACAAGGCCAGCCCCACATGGGGTCACTGCAAGCGTCTCTGCGTCGGCGTATCTATCTATATGCATACATATGCGCATGTACATGGGCTTCGATTACCAATGTGCATACAAACATATACATATGTATTGACAAATAGCCGCTGGCTGCAGGTGAAATATCAAAATCAGATCAACATTTACATTTGCAATATGTGTGTGATTACATACATACCCTACAGTGTGACCGATATTAATTGGTTATTTTTTTTTTTTTTGCAAGGGTATTCATGAGTAACCATTATTTGGGCAGTGTCGGTTTATCAACTTGAGCTTGTGAGTTTATTCGAGAATGGTAGTGTATGAATTAAATTATTTTCTGAATGGTAGCCTAGATATCATATATGCAACTAATGATGTACCAAGCTAGTAAAGGATAACGCCAATGACATGCAAATGTTAAATTCATGGGTGATGTAATCTGGCGGGTAAGCTACATATAGTGCTTACCAATAGCCAATAAATTCACTGATTCGTCAGTTGTGTACGGTACTGGAGGGTACATAAGTACATATGTATGTTTGTGTGTGAGGGGTTTCATTTACTGTGTGTGTGTGTGCTTATTTTTTTGTATTTAACATTTAATTTGGAATGTGCAAAAAAGCACAACAGCAGCAAGAATACAATTATATTATACATATTGCCTGAGAAATGTGTAACGAAAAAGAAAATATATTTATTTTTAAAATATACTTTTTTTTCCAAAAAAAAAAAAAAAACAATGGACACCCACCCACACACACATTCTGATGATGCACTGCTGGCCACGAGCAGCAGCGGCCTAGAGTGCGTGCAATGACCCAGTTTAACAGTTGGAACGACGCGCGCAGCTTTTCTTCGTGTGGGATGTACATGGGGTTTGAAGATTTGGGATGGCGTGGTTTGAGGTTCTTTAACTTACCTGTACGATTGGAGCTGCTCCTTCGGCGCTCGAGGACAATGCAATCGCCATCACGCACACCAAGCTGCTTTAGCGCCTGCTTATCATTGTTCAGTTCGCGACCATTAAACAACACCATTATTTGGCCAACCTCAGCACCGATTTCCATGGCACAAAGTGCTTTAAGGTTTTCCAGTTCCAGGTCTTCGGCAACATCTAGAAAAAAAATGTTATCATCGGTGGTGGTCACGGTGATTTTCATCGTGTTGGTGGCGTTCAATTCTTTTGTTTATATATTAATCACAAATCGCCTTTTGTTTCTTGTATTTATTTATATATATATATATGTATTTTCTTTTTTTGATTTTTGAACACAATGTCTCGTTATAATCCCTGAGCAATTAGTATATGCGTATCAGTACAGCGCAAATGAATAAATGCGTTTGAATTTCGTTGTTTGCTTCACGTTTGTCGTTTTCTTTGCTTTTACGTTAATTCGTGTTTTTTTTCTGTTTTTTATTCTTTCTTCGCTTTGTTGTTTTGGCACAACGAAAACGCCGCTGCCGCTAGATATGGGGGCATCTGCATATACACCAATGCTCCGATAAATCGATGTTTGCTTTGTATTTGTTTGTAGGGCCATAGAGTACACTGAATAGTATGTGCAATTTTACATTATATTAGTTTAGTCCCAAAAAGTAAGTAAATGTATATGCATATAATTTAAAAATGGCTAAAATAAATAAATTGTGAATTTTATCGAATATTTTTTTTCGTGCCTACTTGCGATTTTAAATTCAAGATATATCGATATATTGACGACAAATTCTGGGTATTTTTGGTATTTTATTTGTATATTGTTATTTTAGGTCTTCTTTTTAGTAATGCTGCCATTTTTAATTAATTTAAATGGCGTTTAAAGTTCATGTACATTAAACTCAGCAATATAAACTGAGATAATATTTATCCAAAATTGTATTCCCATCAATATATGTATTTTGGTGTTATCGAACGATATTTGAGTGTGTCTATCGATAATCAGCTTTGGTAACGCGAAATTTCTTGTATTATTTACGTATTGAGTTGAGCGTTTTAGCGACGTGTGGTCGATTCCGTTACGAATCATCCTAAAAAAAAGAAAAATAACGAATACTTGGTGTGCTGCGCTAAACTTATAAAGCGTCATGTCAACGCAAAATGTGGGTGGCGAGGAAAATGCAGCCCCAAAATCAAAACGACCTTCAGGTGAAAATTCAATGGATTAGAAATTTACACAAGCACACATACATATCTGTACACTCAAACCCAAATAACAACTTGTTGTTGGAATAATTGGAACCCCAACTAAACATATTTATGTGTGCGTTATGATAAGAAACCAAGACGAGTGACTAATACGAATGCTTATTGAACGTGTAATTGATTTTTTGTATTTAAGACTAGCCTTAAACACACCTACATCGATTGGAACATGAATCACATTTACTTTTTGTTTATTTTTAACAGATTCTGCGTTTAAACAACAGCGTCTGCCCGCCTGGCAGCCTGTATTAACAGCAAGAACAGTTCTGCCCACCTTCTTTGTCATTGGCGTACTTTTTATACCCATTGGCGTTGTATTGCTACATTTTTCCAATACATCCAATGAGCTCATCATCGATTACACCAGGTGTATGCAGGTGGGCGGCAATCAGACCTGCGCCGATTATTTGGAGGCAACAACGGGCGGCCAATGCCTGTGCAAGATTAACTTTAATCTAACTGAAGATTTCATTGTGAGTTTAAACAGTTTTTCAAATATCAAAACTTTATTTAAATATTATCATTTTTTGCAACAGGGCGATGTTTATATGTACTATGGTCTAACCAATTATTATCAGAATCATCGACGTTATGTTAAATCACGAGACGATGAGCAGCTATTGGGTCGCCTCTCTCTAACGCCCAGCTCGGACTGCACACCATTTGCGTATGCGGACGATGGCACGCCAATAGCGCCCTGCGGTGCTATTGCCAATTCGCTATTTAATGGTTAGGAAACAAAAAAAAAGCGACTATCTTCGGCATGCCGAAACAATATACCCTAGCAATGGTATTTAAAACAATTGTAATATTCGTCTGAGCGTTCCTATGGCAGCTATATGATATAGTGATGCCATTTGACTGTCGTGCGTGCAGCTAAAAGAATCATCTGTGCCAAATTTAATCAAGCTGGATCAAGAACTGAGGCTGATTTGGCCAGAATATATATAGATATATAAATATATCGATCCAGAATATACGTGTATACTTTATAGAGTAAATGATATCTTATATACGTTACACAGTTCGTGACAAACTTATAAACGCCTTTAGCAGAGATATACAAAAAATGCGCTATATCAACTTTGTCTATGATAAAATGAATTATGTTTTAATTTTTTTTTTATTCTTTCAGATACATTGACTTTAAGTCAAGGCAGCACAGAAATCAAATTATTAAATACGGGCATTGCATGGCCATCAGATAAGCGCGTTAAATTCCGCAATCCTGAGGGCAATCTGACCAAGGCACTTGAAAACTTTGCCAAGCCAATTTTCTGGCAAAAGAGTCTCGACAAATTGGATCCATCGAATGAAAATAACAATGGTTTCCAAAATGAAGATCTTATAGTTTGGATGCGCACTGCCGCCTTGCCCAGTTTTCGCAAGTTATACCGTCGCTTGGATCAAACAAATAATGTTTATGCTAAGGGACTTAAGGCCGGTGAATATACACTAAATGTGGAGTACAGTAAGTATCATTATTATTATCATTATTATTTTTTATTTAAAACTTATTTATAAGCAATAGCAATCATCACACATTTGATTATGGTATACCGCAATGGCAATAATATAAATCGATTTTTTATAATTTAAATTGGGAACAAGGATTATTTGAAGGCTCTCCAAACTTGGTACAATTTTTGACGTAATAAGATAGCCTTGTGTATAGTATTATCCTGAAATTTGTTGAAAAGACAATACTCCAGATTTGCATACCATATTATGGTCTTCAGGATGACTATTTTCGCGTTAAGCTTTAGCTTATTTTATAATATTAACCTTTGATTAACTGCTTGCCTATATCGCCGTCTATTCAAGACCTTTGATTATTTGATTTTTGAACACGTAAAAAGTATATTAAGTAGTAAGCTCGATCTTAATTAAATCAAATTGATATATAATTTTTTATTTTTTTTATTTTAAGAATATCCGGTTGTCTCATTTGATGGCACGAAGCGCATGATAATATCGACCACTTCAGTGCTGGGTGGCAAGAATCCATTCCTGGGCATTGCCTATATTGTTGTGGGTGGCATTTGTGTGACCTTGGGATTGGCGCTGCTGTTTATCCATATGCGTTGCAGTCGCAGGTAAGTTGGCATCAGAAATCGCCCATCGTTATTACTAACCATTCACACAATCATCTTAACTTTTCCACTTCGGTGTACATACACAATACTATACTTTCCCGTCCGCCCTCATCATCATCGTCATAGTATTGAGTTGAGTTGAAGCTAATGCCTCAAGTCTCCCCAGACCCATCAAAAATGTCACATTGGCTGTTCAAGTTAACGAACGACTCGGTGCGCGATAAGTATAATCAGATATTTGAACGGCTTATCAGCGCCAGTTTTGATTACACATATTATTTTCTTTCCCATTTTTAAAATAACTAATCGATTGTTTTTTTTTTAATTCTTTTATTTTATTTATCTAAAATATGTAGCAGCAACATGGAGATGATAAACGTTAATCCACATACGCAGTACTCCTAGAGGCAAAGGATTTGAATAGGAATACCGGAAAGCTATATTACTGCGATTTGCCCATGCACCATTTAGACGTAGTATCTAATTAAGCAGCATAATTTATGTTTTGTCTAACTAAATACGCAATTAGTTTCTATTAGTACTATGTATTACACTATGTACACAGCATCGTTGGCTGTGCCCCTTGTTACCATTGAACCACATGTATTTTGATTTTGGTTGTTTTATTTTTTTGTTCTCCCAATTAAATGTGATGTTTGTTAATGATTTTCGTCTTACTTATAATGCACCTAACAACAAATGCGATCAATGTCACCAAATGTAGATCTACATCTTAAATATTTATAATGCTATTCAACTTTTAGACTTGTGTGCCTGTGGCCAGATGACAAACAAAGTAATTTTGTATGACAATTGTTTTAAACTGGCGCCATTCGTATGGCATTGATATATATATATATATTTTTTTTTAATAAAGCTTGTGCAAATAAAATGTCTATTAAAAAATGGTTTTAAGGTGTATTTATTATCTTATTGTATACATCATTACCAAGAAGTTGTTATTTAGTCACGAAGTTTGTTGAATAATTTAAATAAAGCTTTTCTAAGCCCATAAAGCTTGTTGAGTTGAGAATAATCAGAACGACGGCATGAACTGAACGGCTCTATATTCCATTTTTTTTTTATTGATATTTTCCTAATAGGAGCAATAGCTTAACAATATAATTATATTAAAATTCAACTAGCTAACCAAATCCAAGCATTTTATACATTGACATTCTTAGTTGTTTGTATCAAAAATCTGACAATATCTTGATTTGGTATGGTATATAATAACTTTTGTCGGTTATTTATACCAATTCATGAATATATATGGGCATTTCCATCACGACCAACAAATTAAAAGTGATCGAATACTTTTTTAAACTTTAATTATTATAGAGATATGTCAAAAATTTAATAAATTAAAGAGTTTAAAGCTTTTTTTAATTGCATTAGCGAGTAATCTTGCTTCAAAAGTTGAAGACTTTGTACATTTCTAAGAGCATATTCTCCTTAAAATTAACTTTTCTTAGGGTAATGATGCAGGAGCACTTTAGACGCAAAAAGTAAGTATTACAGTTTAAACAAAAAAAAAAAAAAAATGCAAAGAGAGCAAGCAAACGTTTTGAGTTGCTTTTACCGATATTCTAATGTCACGTAATGCTCGATTTACACGAATATTAGGTAAACATTTTTTTTTCTGAATTACTTAATTTTCCTTTTAATGTAAGTTTATGTTAATATTGAAGCCGAAATAAATGTTTAATTTGCGTTAAATACATTTTCAAGGGTAATCTTTACTTAAAAATGTACCATTGAAATTTATGCTACGTAAAGTCATGCCACGTAACGTTTTATACTTAGGCTTGTAAAAAAAACAGGAAAAAGTTTTTAAATGAAATAGCCTGCAAAAATAACTTACATAATTCATTACAATACTAAAAAAAAGTTTTATGCAAAAATTCTTGCAGACTTCGCAGAGTTTTGTGCTTTTACAACTTTAAGTCGAAACCGACTTCTATTCTTGTCACGTAACGTTACAGCTTTATTTTTGCTTATATCTTTTAATAGGAAAGGTCAAATGTTTTCATCTCTTTTACTAAATATAGTTCAGCTGAATTGCTAGTCAGATATAAAAAACCTTTTTCAAATATTTGATTTTTTTCTAGCTTTTTTCACATTTAGGCGTAGACTGTCACGTAATGTCATTCTGGAAATATGCCCATATGCTTTATATGTTCGATGATAGATCTATTACATACATTTGCACAGTTCTATAAACCCAATTTGTAAAGGGTACAGGTACAAATGTAATGGGCACAGGCACAAAAATGATAAGGAACAATTTGTGGCTATTGCAGTAGTGTTGAAAAATACCGGAGTAAAAATCAATATATTTAAATGATTTTAACTTACTTTTAATCGTTTCATCGCTATCGATAGAGCGCAAGCTTTTAAAAAAATAAAAAACAAAAGGTTTATATTCATTTCCACATATGCATATCCATTTGTTGCATTCATGTTTCTTTTTATTTGTATCTGGTTTTTAAACTAGTTTCCAATTACATACATAAACCTTATATTAATTATACAAGTTAAAGGTATATTCGCAACCGCATTAATTAATTCGTAAGCGTAATTAACATTTGCAGTATGCACAATTTTGTTTTTTTTTTGTGTTTCATTTTTATTTATTTTTTATCCGTGTGTACATAGTAAATGGTTTTTGAATGATGAAGCGTGTGAAACGAGTCGTTGATGAAATGCATCATTAAATATAAACAATTTTTTTTTACAAAATACATACTAAATTTATATTTTGGGAGGAGGAAGTGCCAATGTTTTGTGTGTGGGTTACTGTATGGCATTAATTAAATTTCGATAAGAATTGTGATATTCGAAAATGTACCAGCTTTTTAATGTGTGATAATATGATTTTCTTTGTGTGTGTGCTGATTCCTCTTTAAATATAATGTATGCAGCTTATTTAGTACATCCATGATTGCTAACCCTGTGGACGCAAAGAAAGAGATATACGGTTATAATTCAATTAATAATTAAAACTATGCGAGTTCGAAAGAGTTGGTTGAAACAAAACATAAATTAATTAATTAAATTATATTAATTTTTCCTTTAATAGACGTGTGGAAATGTCTTTAAATAATTTCAAATTTGGAAAACGTCATAGCAAATTTAGATGTATATATATATAGATAAGGTTTAAACTGAAAAGCGGATTTTCAAACCCGGTAGGAAAACAGAAAATGTTTAAAAAAAAAAAAAAAACTAATAATAAATGAAATAAAATAAAAATAAATTAAATGTATTTTAATAACTTAATCGTGTGTTTTCTAAATCTGATTTCGTTTCAGATATATATATATATTTGTTAAATTATAATTTTCATTCTCATTTTTTCTACAGTTTGTTGTGGCTTTGGTGCGCGTCGTGATAAACTTTCGCTTGATAAATATAATTTCACAGAAACTCTTAAATAGTTGTATTTATCCAACATATACATGTATATATATAATATATTTCGGATAAATACAACTTTGTATATATATATATGTATGTTTTTATGTATGTACGTATGCGTGTATGAATAGCTTAACTATCTAAAACGCAAAAAAACTGGAGACGCTTTTCAATGTCTGTACCAACTAATTTAACACGTAAAAAATCGTTTCTTTATAGATGTTAAGTGTATTATGTGTAAATTATATTATGTCATATATATGCAAGATTAATACATACATATATTTGTATATGCAGCATATAATAATTATAATTATTTATATATATTTATATATATGTGTGCATGTTTTTGTTTTTTGCAGTTAGTATAAACTAAGAAAAAAAAAATTCATGTGCCTTTTACTTAGCACACACAACTCTCTATTATCTACTTTCTCTCTCTCTCGCTCTGTCACTCTCTCTATCTCCTTCTTAACTCCCTGCTTCTCTCTCTTTTTCTCTTTTTATATCTTTGTTGTTTGCTATCATTATTTTTATACATATGTATATGTGTGTGTGTGTGTGGGTGTGCGTGTGTGAATGACATTTGTCGTTTTGTTGGAATGCGTTGCGAATGTTTGTGGGATGCGCGTTTGGTGTGTGGGGGGTGTTTGTTGTTGTTGTTGTTGTTGTTATTGTTTTCTTTTATGCGGTGTGTTTCTTTGTACATTTGTGAACTCCTCAGTTAGCAGTATCTGTTGCTGCTGCAGTCGCCGTCGTTGATGACATTGGCTTCGTTTTTGCTGCACTTTTTGCTGTTGTTGTTGTTGTTGCATCCAGTCCGGACTTTTTGGTATTGATTTTGCTGTTGTTATTGTTGTTGTTGTTGCCCCTGTTGTGACTTCTTCGACTGCTATTGCTGTGACTTCGTCGACTGCTGCTGCTGCGACTGCGACTACTGCTGCTGCTGCTGCTGCCGCCGCCCACCGTTGTTGGCCCATTCAGAAAATGGCTTTTAATGTGAGTCTGCAGAAGCTCCTGGGAATCGAAACAAAGTTGACATAGATCACACGTATAGCTGGAATTAGACTGATCAGCGGCAGCGCCATGTGCCGCTGATTTAACTACAGTTTTTTTATGTTTACGTCGCTCACCAGTTGAACTCGATGATGTTGATGTTGTTGATTCGCTATCAGATGATGACGAATTACTATCGCCACCAACACCATCGACAATGCCGTCATGACCATCGCTACGACGACGATCATTGTCATCATCATCATTATCATTATCGTCATCGTCGTCATCTTCTTCCACAATATTATCGTCATCATCATGCTCAACAACACCACCGCCAACACCAACCACATCGTCATCATCCTCACCATCATCTTCTTCAATTATATCATCTATGTTCATTGTTTCACCCACGCCATCATCATCCAGCACATCATCATTCTCCTCTACATCATCAACATCCCCATCCCCATCACCATCCCCACCATCCATATCATCCTCTTCCTCCTCCTCCTCCTCATCAGAGGTATGCACGATTAGCACACGCTGCTGCTGCTGCTGCTGTTGCCGCTGCTGCTGCGATTGCTGCAACTTTGACTTGGACGGTTTGCCATTGCCATTGCCATTTAACTTGGCAGCGCTGCCAGTTCGCGAGTACTCATAGCTCCTCAAGCGTGTTGGCTGCGCCTGCTCTTTGTTAAGGTTGGCTATTGGCTGTTGCTGGTGCTCATCCGTTGTATTACCTGGGTCAACATCGTCTTCGTCATCTTCATCATCATCATCATCATCGTCGAGCTCCTCGATTACCTCTTCAATCAGATCATCATCGTCATCATCATTTCCAATTGAATTGCTGCTGCTTATATTATTATGTTGTTGTTGCTGCTGCTGCTGCAATTGGCCAGCAACTTCTTCTTCCTCGTCATCTTCATCATCATCGTCGTCATCGTCCTCATCATCGTCATCATCGTCCTCGTCATCATCATCAGCGCTTGTGCTTGAATCATCATCGTTATCATCACTATCAGTAGCAACCTCGCCTTCCTCATCATCATCATCGTTCGTATCACTTTCATTTTCATTATTATCTTGCTCCACACTTGCGTCATTTGCCGCATGCCGACGCTTTTGCAACTTTGCCACCTTCACCTCATTATTATCATTATCCTTGGCCTTTAATTGTTTAACTGTTGTCGTTCGCGTCGTTGTTGTTGCTGCCATTTTAGATTTCGTTGTTGTTGCATTCTTATAGATCAACGCTGACGGCGCTGGCATTTTAGTTGTTGTGATTTTTGTTGTTGTTGCCACGGGCACAATGACATCCTCTTTAAGATGATTGTTAATGTGATTCATGAGCTTCTCCTTACGCGACAAATACTCGCCACATAGATCACAGCCCCATTGGAATGGACAGAATGGACGCACAATTTTGGCATCAAGCAATTTATGCTCGATCCACTGTTCCTTTGTCTCAAATTGCAGATCACCGCAACGGCGGCAGGTGAGCGGCTCATCTACCTCAATCACTGGTGGCTCCGGCAGATTGCTAACTTCATGTTTATGCAGCTCGTACATGTGGCGACGCAGATTGTTGTTGCTAATGAACGTGGAGGCGCAATATTCGCATTTAAGTTCACGTTTCCGTTTCATCGATTTGCTTCTCGATGTTGATGAACTGTTCGATGAGTTGTTGTTCCGGGATTGCTGTTGCTGCTGCTGCTGTTGTTGTTGCTTCTGATGTTGCTGGTTGGGCATCAGGCCGACTGCATGCAGTTCGCGTAGATGCAACATCGATGAGTTGCTCAGCGAGTTGTTGTTGTTGTTGCTGCTGTTGTTCAGCATTGTCGCTTCGCCGTCGATGATGGGATTCTAAATATTATGGGTTTGTATAATAAATAAAAGAAAATTAGTTAAATATAGATAAGCAAGTACATATGTGTGTGTTTGTAGAAGAGTCTTATGTTTGTCAATTTGTTTAAGTCTTGGGTTTTATTATTATTTATTGAATTTTTTGTTTATTTTTTGCGACTGGTGCGGAGGCAACAAACAACAACAAACGTATTTTTGATTCTTTTTTGCTTTCTATTTTTTTTTGGGTTGGATCCATCCATCCAAAGATTCACCTCGCTGCACAAGCCCAAAAAGCTCACCTGCTTGCTATCACCTCTGAAATGCCACTTGCGATGCACCTTGAGCGCAATCACCTGGGGGAACGTCTTGGCGCACAAATCGCACGCATATTCGCCATTCTCATTTTGATGCTCCACCTGAAATTGTCCAGCATCTGCTGGACCATCATCGAACATGGCTGCCAATGGATCGTCCACATACAGGTCTTGTTCATGCTTCTGTATATGCTTGCTGAACATTTCCTGGTCGGTGAAACGTGCACCACAAATGGTGCATGCCACCTCCGGTATGCGTATCTTCAATGCTCTTGAGTTGCTCGTCGCTGCTCCATTGCTACTATCGGTGGCACCAGTACCAGCACCAGAACCACCACCGCCACCACCACCTCCATCATCCATCATCAGCGTCTGATCATCATCATCCTCCTCGTCATCATCGTCTCCCGTCTTGTGCTTGAATATGCCGCGATGATGTTGTTGCGTTTGCAATTGCTGGTGATCCTGCTGATGGGCGCCAGTGGCAGTGATTGGCTTACGATTGCAGGTGGGCCGATGATTCTCCAGCATTTGGCGGTCAAAGAACATTTTGCGACATAGCGTACACTCAGCGGGATCGGGGACCTGTGGATGCTTCTTATAACGATGCACCTACAAAATATGGAAAAAAAAACGTAATGTGTATTTTTTTTTTATGTGGAGGGATGATTGTAACTATTATAAGTTCATTTATTTTTTTAAAATTACATTTTTATATAAATTGGATTATGAATAGTATAATCCGAGGCTTAAATAAAAAAAAAAAAGAAATTATAGTCGACGCTCACAAATTATAACCACTTTGTGTTTAAGTTATTTCGAATTTCTAAAATATTCTAATTTCTGTAAGTTTTTTTTTGGTAAAAACTAAAATTTATTTCAAAAAGCTAAATAAACTCTTTTCAGATTATTCTTTTAATAATATATATATTAGTTATATTTTTAATTAAAAATATATGTATTTGTTAAATCAATAATAGTTGCAACAGAACTTTAATTATATTAAATATATTTTTTCCAGTTAAAAATACAAAAGACAATTACGATAATGTTCAAAGCTAAAAAATGAATGCATAAAATACAAGTTTCAATTACCAACTTCAAAGCTAATCTATACTTGACATATTGTCAGTTATATTTGTTTGTTTATTAGGTTTTTTTTTTTTAAATAAAACAACAATATCATTACGGAGAGCCAGAAGGTTGTTTATTTGCTTAGTAAAAAAAAATTTACGCTCCGAAATTCGAATTCTTAATTCTAATTTTAGAACGTTTAATGTATTACAAACTTTCTGGAAAATTTTAATTACACTAAGCAACAATTTGAAAAAAAATCTTGTATCTCGACCTTTTTATAGTCGAATTATATGTAAAATGTGTCGCTGATTCCGAAAATAAATTTCAAAAAATATGTTGCCGGAACTGTTTGCGAGACAATCGAAAAAAAGCTATATTTTCGTCTTTTCAAAAAGGTAGATTTGGTAAAAACCAAAATTTTAGTTTTCTAGGAAAAATTGCACAAAAAAAAGCTCTTTTTAAAATGGGCTTATATTTAGGCAAAATTTTTCATTTCAATCCTCAATAACTTCTAAACTAAGTATCGAATTAAATGTTAAATGTTGATAGATCAATTTATTACCTTTTTAAAAATATATATATTATATATTCAATATATAATTTATAATATATTTTTAATAACAATAAATTATATTCGTAATTATTGTCGCCTTACCAAAGCAACAAAAAGTCGACCTAACTTTTTTTTCGATTATCTCAAAAACTTTCCTGGCAAGCTATTTTTAAATTTTTTTTTTTTGGAATCAGAGACCCCTTTGACATATTAATCGATTCTAAAACGGTGGGGATACAAAATTTTGTTGCACAGTGTTACTGAAGGTTTTTTGTTTGCTCAAAGATTTGTATTTGTTAGTTTTATGATCCAATTTTACCCATTTTTAATGGCTACAGGGCATAAAAAAATAAAACAAAATAATCGTTACTGAAACTCCCTGTTCTTTATAGTAGTTCTCAGGTATTGAAGTAGGATAACTTACCCAAAGGCTCTTGCGACCGCTATACACATTGCCACAGTCCTTGCACGAATAATCATTCGAATCGAATTCATCGTGCGAATTAATGTGTATGGCCAGTTTTTTGTTGGTATTAAAGTTGGATGGACAGTACTTGCATTGATACCAATAGAGGGGTAAGGCTGCTGTTGCTGCCGTACCCGATGTATCGGCCAGATCAGCGGCAGAGGTAGCTGTAGCTGTAGATTTGGAGGATGATTTAAATGTATCATTGGCGGCGCCAGCTGCACCCAGTTGGGATTTATGAACGCTACGCTTGTGCTGTTGCAATTCCAGCTCAGAGCTGTATACAATCGAGCAGACATCGCATTCAAATTGCTTGATAATCATTTCATCCTTAATGGCACGTCCATGCACCTTAAACAGATGCACCTTGAGACCCTTCTCGTAGGCAAACTCGGCATTACATAGCTTACACTTGATGAACTGCACATTCTGCACCTGATGATCGGTTAGCATATGGTAGCGATATGATTTCTTTGAACTAAATCTACGCTGACAGATGCGGCAACGCATCCGGCGAAACCGACGATCAGCAGCCTGATCCAGACTGCGACGGAATACAGCTTGTTCCTGTGGTGTCTGATGGGCCATCGCGGGCGGTAAGCCGCCTCCAGTTGCAGCAACAGTTGTGCCTTTTGTTGTTGTTGTCGCTGCCGCTGCTGCTGCAACTGTTGCTGTGGTTGTTGTTGTCGAAGTTGCTATTGCTTCTGCCGCGCCTGATGTTGCGCTACTTGTTGACAGCGACGCCGTTGTGGCAGCTGCCTCAAGCGGCGGTGCTGCGGTTATTGTTAAAGATTTGGGCGTCATACGATTGGCAGCCGCCAATGCGGCATTTGTTGCTGTCGAGGCGGTATAATGTGAACGCATATGATTGGATAAACCAATATTGTTGCTAAACACCGCATTGCAGATGGGGCATTCCTTTTGCTGATTGGCAATGCTGGTGTTAATGCTGCTGTTGTTGCTGCTATCATCAAGGCGCATCTTTTTGGCAACGCTGCCGCCCTCCTCCTCGTCATCGTCTGTAAGCAAAAATAGAATTTGCAAAAATTAAAAGCTGAACTCAACTAAAAAAAAAACACAGACAAAACAGTTTGATTAATATATAATACAATACAGTCAATGTTGAATAACATTAAATACAATTTCATTCTTCTTTATAAACAACATTCAAGCTTTGCATTTACATTCTGTACTTAACAGAATTGTAATTATGTTAATAGAAACTATTATTCAACTATTGACTGCAGCAGTATTATTAAAAAGCATGTTGAATATTATATGATTGATTAGGACAAGACATGAACACAGGACGGACAAATGGTTGTATGGATGGGGGCCAACAAAAAATTACCGAGTGTCCCACCATTTGTTATGGACATTAAATCCTTCATCACATAATCATAACGTCCAGTATATACATTGGGTGTGCTGCCATCGGCCAATTTAACCGCATCCGCATTCACAATATATTCAAAGCCGCCCGAATGACGATTCTTGTCCACGCCATGGACATTGATCATGTGCTCGCGCAGGTAGGAGATGCGTGGATAGCCTAAGCCGCAACGTACACACTTGTATGTTTCGGGCAGTTTATTGGGATGCTTCGATTCCATGTGTCGCAGCACATTGTTGTAGTTGTTGTACTGTTGGCCACAGATGGGGCAAACCTGGGGCATTCGTGAGAAATACTGGGATTTGGGCGCAGCAGCATCACGACTGCCGCTCGCTGCAGCAGCTGCACCACCAGCCACACCTGATGACGATGATGATGACATTAGTTTGGGTGTTGAGGTAAATGCTGCACCAGTTGCATTGTTGTTATTGTTGTTGCTGCTGCTGCGCGATTCATCATTGGACGATTGACTGACACCAATGCCAAGGGCGCCCAGTAAACTACGCTTGCCGGGTGAATGCTGATCCATATTGTTGCTATTTGCTGTAGAGGACGCATTATCGCTGCTCACACCGCCCAAATGATCCTGATAGACATGATCGAGGAAACGCTGATGTGTCTCCAATTTGGCATCACAGGTCATACAGCGCAAACGGACAATGCAATCCATATTGTTATAGTGGCGACGCCGATCCACCGGATCGGCAAAATCAAATCCACAAAAGCTGCACTGTATTGAATTGTTATCCTTGCGCTGCACATCCGCATGCTTATCATAGACATGAGTGCGAAATTCATGTTTGGTGCGAAAGCCCTTTGGACAGAGTTTACATTCATATAGCTTATTCACCAGCAGCTCCTTGGCGCGCAGTTTCTCTGGCCGTTCCGTTGTTGATGTTTCGTGTGCGGTTGTCGCTGCTGCCGACGACAGCAACAGTTGCTGCTGCCCAGCACTTATATCTGCAGCAGTGGCAACACCACCAGTTGCAGTTGCATGTGCAAAATTTGGCTGCTTGAGACGCAGAGCGTTGAGCATGCGATACAAATTGATGCAGTTGCGCTTCTTTAGATGCGATATGAACAACGCCTTCGAATCGTTCATTTTGAGGCAATTGAAGCATAAATTGCGCGGCAAGAGCGGATACTTTTTGCGCACATGTGCCATAAAGTTCTTGTAGGTGCTGAAGAATTTGTTGCAACAACGACAGGTCATTGTCTGATATTGTTCCAGAAATTCATTATTCTCCTGAATGAACTCCACTTTGTCGCGCGTCAACAGCTGCTGATACTGTTCAGGATTGTCGTAGTCAAAGCCGCCATTCTCGCACTTGATGAACGTATTCATGACAACCTGCCGATACTTTTGTGCCGAGATATTGCCACCAGCAGCGGCTTTTGTTGCCTCTGCTGTGGCGGCAGCAGCGGCCGCTGCACGTTGTATTTCCAGTGCGGCAGCCAATGCTGGTGTTGGCTTTGTAATTGGCGTATTATTGGGTGAATCTGTGGACAACTGAAACAGATTCGGATGCAGATTGCGCTCATGGCGTCGCGCATTTGCCCGCGTCGAGAACTGCAGACTACAGGCACGACAGCTGGCCACCTTGGAGTCACCAGCGGCGGCAACATTTGCCACTGCAGTGGCAGGCAACGATGCTGCAGCCACAGCCGCCGTCACGCCATGTTGCGCTGTGTAATCATAGTCGGATGTCTGTTGAAAAAAAAGATAGAAATTCACAATTAATCAAATGACAAATATTTTAGTGCACATGCATAAATATTATAAAAGTAACGAGTCGCATTTCTAAACAAAATTTTATCAAATTTAAATTTCCTTTAAGCCTCCTCTTTTTGTGACAGTAAATCTTTAAATTGAAGCTCGCAATTAAGTCCAAAAATTGCCAATTATTGGATTGCCAAAATAGAAAATATAATAGATGCGATCTTCTACTAAAAATAAAAGATTGGTAAGCCTATTAAGAATCGATTTATATTATAAAAAAAGCGAGTTTGTGTTACGATATAATAATACCATAAAGATTATGTTTTATTTCTAAAATTCACTTGTCTATGGCTATTTTATAGCTAAATGGGGAAAGTTTGATATTTAAAAGAACTAAAAGAATCAAAATTTCCCTTTTTCTGTTGACTATATATATATATATCTATATACCCTTGCTATGTTCTTCTAAAAAAAGTTTTGAATACTGGATTGCTTGTTCCTATGGCAGCTGTTAAATAGTTATCAGATTTTATTCAAACTTTATCAAATAGTTCAGAACAAATTTCTAATATCGATTTATTGGGTCGGACATTGATATCTTAAAAATCAAAAAAGTTTTGCATAGAAAAACTAATTTTTCACACAATTGTTTCAATGGCAGCTATATGATATAGTAGTTTAATTTTAATCCAACTTGGTCAGTTTGTACAAATCGGAATCATCGAACTGTTGAGTTTGATTTCGATATCTTAAAAAACCAAAATAGTTTTTCATAAAAGCACATTTTGCGACCAATTGTTCCTATAGCAGCTATAAGATATAGTGGTACGATCGGGCTGATTACATTTTACATACAAACTATCTGCTTTATTAACAAACAATAGCTCGAAGATAAAGCCAAAAATCAGAGAAACAGACATGTCTATATAGCGACTTAGCTCGTCGTCCTGATCAAGAAAATATATACTTTATGAGATCGGAGACGTCTGCTTTTTTGCATCACACAATTCGTGACTAAACTATAATATCCTTTTACAAGGGTATAACAACATATTTATCGTTATTTACAGTCCCTAGATTAAATAAAGCCAATATTAGCATATGAATTTAGGAACATTGTGTTGCAATGAATTTTCTTTTTAGCAGGTCAGGTCTGTCTCGTCTATGCCAAGCAGACAGATAATTTTGCTTTCGGCTACAAGTTTATAGAGGATGCATCAGCCTTAGCTAGCCCATGACTAGACCGCGAGAGCTTGACATGTCATTTGCAGTGTATCCTATTGCAACAGCACGAATTATGTTCTTGCCTAATCTGTTGTGGCTAGTCAGTAGTCTAGCTCGCACTAGCCTACATTAAAACTGCAAGATATTTAAAAAACAAATACAATTAATGTAAGCTAACATAAAAGTTTTCGAAATTTTAGTTTTAGTTTAAGGGCTTTAGACTTTTTAATTAAATCACAATCAAGCCAAAAATTAAATTAAAAGTGAATCATATTCTTGCGGTCGACTCAAAGCACTTTTAAGTAATTTTATTTGCTTTAGTTTCTTTGTTTTACCATTAGAGGCACATCGCCTTCATGCTCGGAACGCTCTAGGAACATTGTGGGATCCATCATATCATCGGATTCGTCAATGCACTTCATTTGAAAGTCATCGTCCGTGTCGTCCATGGGCTCATCCTTGATGGGCACTGCCGGCAGCGTCTGTAAATTGTGTAAAGCAAATACAAATTTAACAATTATTAATGTTCAATTTATGTATTATTTTTCAATATATTAATATTTAATTAATTTAAAAAAAATTGTAAACAATAGAGAAAATATGCACCGGCTTCTGGGCTTGGGGTGTGGGGAAAAAATAGGGTGAAAATCAGGCCAGAGGCATGGGGGTACTGGTTGGTGTATGTGGCATGTAGACGCTTGCGAATGCACGATACAATTACATTATAGGAATAGCGCCGGAAAAAGCGCAGCTGCTGTGCGGCGCTCTGCAGCGTAACCGGCATAAGCAATGGTGTCGTAATTGTGGCAGAGGCAGAGGCAGCGGCTGCAGATGCAGATGCAGATGCGGCACTGCTGCTGCTGGTCATTGTTGCAACTGGCGGCGGTGGCAATGGCAACGACGGCGGCAACACGCTGCTGCTGTGTCTCTGAGTCTGATTAAAATTTAAATTTTGGCTAAAATCAAATGGCAACGACAACGGCAATGGCAATGTTGTTGCTGCAGCTGTAGCTGTAGCTGCAGCTTCAGCAACAGCAGCGTTAGCAGTAGCAACAGTTGGCGTCGTTGGTGGCAGCAATGGCAATGGCGGCAATGCTGGCACTGAAATATCCAATGGCAAATACAATTTCGGCTTAAATTTGGTTAAACGCTGCTGTGAAGCAGTTGTTGTTGCTGTTGTTGTGGCTGCCTGTTGGTGCTGCTGCTGCTGACGTCTTCCAGGCTGACGAATGCGTCGCTGTCGCTGCTGCTGCTGATAATATTGATAATGATGATGATGTTGCTGTTGCTGCTTGCCACGTTGCTGTTGATATTTGCGCTGCTGTTGCTGATGCTGTTGCTGCTGCTGGTGCTGTTGCTGTGTTGCCAATGCCGTTGAGGGCACCTGCAATAAAAGGGTTTGCAATGTTTGTTGTGGCTCTGTCGCCGCGCTTGTCGTTCTGCCTGATTGCTGCTGTTGTTGTTGCTGCTGCTGTTGCTTTGGACTCACATAGACTGTTAAAGATCTGCGTTTCTTCAGCTGTGGTATGCCATCCAAAATGTTGACAGCGGTAGCGGTCGCCTTCTCAGCTGCACTTGTCGTCGAATCAATATTCAATTCAGATTGCTGCTGCTGCTGCTGTTGTTGTTGTTGTTGTTGCTGCTGCTGCTGCTGTTGATCAACTGCGCTGCTGCCATTCTCGGCCCTGTTTAAATCCAAATATCCCAATAGTGTCTGCTGTTTGGTTTTGTCCGTGTCCAGCCATTGTCGCTGCTTTGTCTGGGAGCTGAGGCAGCGATTCTTGAAGCTCTGCCAAGAGTTTAAATAGCTGATGCAGGCATGGCAAATATGCAGCGATAGACGATCCACTGCTGAGATCTGCAAAAGTATAAATAATTTGAGCTCATTAATTACAAACGAAACAATAAATCTAATTAAATCTAAATACATAAGCCAGGGTCTTATAATAAAATATAAAATAATTCGAAAGGAAAAACATTTGCTGATGTTAATTTAATTTTTTAAAATGTATAATGAAATACATAGCTAATGTATTTTATGTATAAACATTATTGAAATCGCAAATTTTTTGCATTTATATTATATAGCCAGAAAATATACTAAGGTGTGTACCAAAAGGGAACTGCACACGCTTTATTTGTCTTATAATTTCACAAATTTAAGTGCTATCAGTATGAATTTTTTTTTTTGTTTTAAAGGGGTTCTATATATATTTTAATATTTTGTCAATTGTTTATAACAATAATAATTAACAAATTTTTTGGCGAATTTTTTATAGCACCTCCTTTATTTGGTTCTATGCACACTATTTTGTTCTTGGCGAAGTTTTAAATAAAAAAATTTATTCCCTAAACTGCACGTCCCTCTTTCTTAAAGAATATTTTCACATTATCCCAATTTCCTTCAATTAAAGGATTTTCCGAGACTTTTAGTGAATTTTTTTCTTTATCTATAAAAGGTACTTTGTCCCTGGAATGGGTGGCATGGACAGTGGCTGAATCGGCCCAAAATATAGATGACACATTAATTAATTTGTATAATGGTATCAGCAGCTTCTTAAGACACTTCCTTTGCTTCGTTTTTGTCAATCAAGGTGCACTTCTTTGTCTTCAGTGTCATAACATCAGGTTAAATTTATTTGCACCTTTATGAACAGATTTTTAGATGTCGATAAAATCCAGTGCAAAGACGTGCAGTTTCTCTTCGGTACACCCCTTATTTAACAAGCATATTTCCGTTGACTATAATCTGTGATCAAATGTCCAAATTCAATTTATCTGCCTACAAAATATTAAGAATTAAATAATTTAAATAATTTTAAATAAACAGACAAAGAAAAGATATATAAATTAGAGTGTTATCCAGTATAAAATGACTAAAAACGGTGAAATTTTCCTTGCAATCCTGTTTAAAATGTTGCATTTAAATATTATGCTGTACAATTACAGGAATTCCGCATAATTTTATGCAAAATATTTTAATTCAAGCAAGACAGGTATTACTGTAAGCAATTTAGAAACAAATCATTTACCTCGTAAAAAAGCACATTTAAATAAATTAATATAAATCGTTAATATTGATGCTGTGTTATTTATTTCTTCGACATTTTTATAGTAAAAAAAACATTTTTGTTTTCAATTTTTTTAATTTCTGTATTCACATAAGGACGCAAAACTGTTATCCATCTTATCGCTAAAGCACCTAAACATTTTTTTTCCAATTTAAATAATTTCACTTATTTAATTTACAAAAATTGTGTTTTCCAACGTTACATTTTAAGCATCTTTTATTGTTCCATAAACTTATTAAATTAAATTTAAAATCAATTTTTAGAGCACACAGAGTTCCCTCTTAAATCAAGTTGCCGTCAATGAATATGATGACAATTTCTAACATACAAGTTCAAAATACATATCACATTTCAAATATCATTTAATATTATAGCTTGTACTATATATATTCAATAATATATGTATTTATATAGATAGCACAAACACCAAAATAAATGCTGTTGCTGTTTTGACTTTGATTATCTATATCTTTATATGTATATTAAAACAATGCATTGTGCTGTTGCATGGCCAGGACAATTGGCATCCCATTCCCTGGCAAACAATTCTCTCACCTTAGAGGTCCTCGCCGGCGGCAGTTTGGGTTTTCTTCGTCGACGATGTCGATATCAATGTCCAGTTCAAGAAATACTCTGACCGGTGTATGCTTCTATCTAATAGTCTATTAATGTCAATGACCTCGTTTATAATTATATGCAAAATTCTTGGTGTTGCAGCAACCCACACACACACACACACACATACACACACACACACACACACACACACACACATACACACCTAAGAGTGCAATTCAAATGCATATCTCATGTCCTGCTGCCTGATAGCAAGTTGTGTGCGCATGTATGCGTTTTATATATACAATAGCCATGTAAATAAATACATATACATGTATATACTTGCTTATATACACAGATATATACACATGTATATATACACATTTGTCTATACGCATATTAGGTATATAAACATATCCCAATTGTTGTTGTTGTTGTTGTTGCGGCTTTGTGTTTATGCATAATTTGCTTTTAATTGTGTGTGTAGTAGCATGGGGACCATTTTGGCTTTTCAATTAAAAGTACTATACATAAGTAGATAAGTGTATATATGGGTATTATTTGTACATAAGTTTTTAAAAGGGATTATCACCAAGCAACAAACTCTTTAATATAGTACTACAATGTCGATAACACGACTTGTCTTTGAACATTCATTAAACATTCACCTTGAAAAATAACATCTGAAACAAGTATTTTGAAAAATATGAATAAATAAATAGATAAAACCCAAACATATGTTTAATACCAATAAGAACGTTTCACATTTTTCTAACCGTGTTCCAATTGACGTCAGGTCAACGTGACTGTCAGACGCAGACATTACGAGTGTTAAGTAAGAGTTGCCATGGTCGGCCACGTGATATCCTTTAACCCATCTTAAAGCCCCTAACCCAAACGCAAAACGATTATTTTTACTTTTTTAAATCAATAAATTTAATGTACTTGGAGCAAGAAGAGAACTACAGCAATATAATCCTTATATAGGATATCTAATTCTTTATAATTTTCATAAATTTTTAGTTTTTTTATAGCTATTAATATTAAAATTTCAATATATAAATCAGAAATAATGACTTTGGGTAATAAAAAAAAATTAATACTGGTTTTTATACCCATATAATTTTGTCACGAAAAGCGATATATCGGAATCCAATTCAACAGTACGATGTAGAAATATGATTAGTACAATCAGAGCAAGCTTATATAGCTTGCCATAGGTACAATCGGTCGAGTATTCAAAATTTTCTTAGAAGATCATTAAAAGGGTATATAGCTTCGGCGTGCCGTTTCTATCTTGTTTATTATTTTATGCTCTAAAATTAAAGATCCAAATCCTCCTACTACATAATTTTATAGCTAAATGAGTCTAGGTTGGTATTTATTCACAATAAATAAACCAAAACAAATCTAAAAATATTTTTTTAAATTTTTATAAATGTTTTATACGGCTAAGACACTGTTAAATTAAATCGCCTGTTGCTGCTCATTAATATAATTTTTTCCAGTTTTAAGTAAATAACATTAAAAGTTTATATTAGAGATATATATATATATTTTTTGTTATACAATAATAAGTGTTTTTTTTTTTATTTTATTTTTTGTGATTTTATCATGTGATCACAGTGAGATTACTGTTAATTTTTAACAACTTAAATTAAACTTAAAAAAAAAAATAAAAATTAAGTCTGGTTACTTAAAACAAACCTGCATCATAACATTTCTTTCAAATCCTTTCGAACTTGTTAAATTTAAAAAAGGGCTCGTCCGTAGATTTTTGACTGTCACTGTATGGTCGCGGGATATGTTTAAAATTGCCTGTTACATACATTTGCAGTGTTTTATGACTCCCTGTAATCCATTATTATTACATACAAAGTGTTCAAAATATATGTTTACTTTATTAAGTATACATTAGTATTCTATTAGCTTTAAAATCATATTTACTTATTAAGAATAATAGTGGTTTTCAATTTAAATTCGCTTTGCCTCCATTTTCGTGAATTCTGACAAAAAAAAGTTATCGATAACATGTATCGCAACATGGCGCTCAATGTCAAGAATTAAAATTTGTGTTTGAATTTCAAACAAAACAAGAAGAAGAAACTTGAAGAAAGCATAAATCAAGGCAGAAACGTGAATGTAAATAATCGACGATTTTTGTTGTTGGGCCGGTCAAATGCACTTGACAGCTTGCAATAATCAAAGACATTTGCGATGCGTTAATTGAGTGTATGTGTGTGCGTAATGCTAATATGTATGCACATAAGTACGCATGTATTTGGCTGTTTACATATGTATGTAAATAATGCCATAATAAACACATATTTACACCTGTGTGTGTCTGTGTGTGTGTAACTGGCTGCGCTTATGCTTATTTTTGCATCTTTATGCGTGCGTGAGCTTTTATCCTTTTGTAATTTGTTACAGCAATAGCGCTCCACCCACCCAGCCCCCTGCTACTCATGCCACCCTACGCAGCCAAGCATATGTTTTTATATATGTACATATGTATGTGCGTGTAGTTATGTATATGTATATACATATAGATATATATAGTGTCTTATGTACGTACTTCGAGTCCTGAAATTCTCCTCATCCTATAGATCTACCCGCCTTACTTTGGCTTTGAAGGGTTTCGATAATATGTTGTTCATTCACCTTGCCCAACACCATTCCCCCCCTCTAAACCCATTCCACATACCCGCACAGCGGCGTCCTGTTGGGCACATCTCTTTCTCAAACGGCAACGTAGACGAGGGTAGGGAAGAGGTAACGAAAAGGGCAAAATGGCAATAGGATACATGAGGCGGCAACTACAGCAGCAACAGCAAAAGCAACAGCAAAGGAAGAAGAAGAAGACGGACGAAACACCAATAAAAGGGTTAAGGAGGTTAGGTTGACTTTAATAAGCGATATAGTAATAGCTGTCATTTAGGTTAAATCTGCAATTGGAATTGAACAGCACCAAAAAAAAAAAATAATAATACTTAATTAAAGGAAGTTTATATACTTATGCATATTTCGTAGCACAATAAAATTTAAAGTATATGCAAATGTTATAATTCAGCCATAAATGTTGCCTGGATATACATTTTGCGTGATCTGCGTAGCAGCAGAGCCATAAGGCACAAATCGTTTTTGGCAGGCTATAGCAGGCGTTTTAGAAAGTTGAAAAGGAAATCTTTCATCCATCAATGGCAACCAAGCCAACACATGCAGAAGAAGCAGCTGCCACAGTTGCCAGCTGCTGATGCTATTGCGGCTGTGGCTTGGCCACCAGGTGCAACAATCATCATCATCATCAGCAGCAGCAGCAGCAGAGGCAACAAAGATGCTGGCCAGAATTAAAAAGAGTCTCTCAAGCCTCAGCCTGTCCAGCAACGCCGCATGATCTCGGATCTGAACGAGTTTCGGGTTCTATACTGTTGCTTGTTGTTGTTGCCGTAATTTGCTTTTGTGTCCTTATTCGTCGTCAGCTGTGTGTGTGTGCATGTGTGTGTGTCCTGCCCAAGCAAACAAACCCTCAGCCTCATTTACCGGTTGTTGTTGTATTGAATTTCACAGAAGCAGAATAAACAATAATAACAAACTGTTTAAAATGTGACGTCAAGTGCATTCGTCAATACCAGTTATCGATAATATGCATAGTTATCGATTCTATAGAAATGCAAATGCAGAAAGTAAAATATGACTCCATCCCATTGGAAGTATTATCAGTAACAATTCTCTCCCTCTCACTTGCCAGTAGTGAACATTTCTGATCAGAGAAAGTTACTTTTCGAAACTTGGATTTGGGATTTGGACAATGTTGATAATGATGTGCATCCGAAATTCGATGCGGGACGCAGGCAACTGGCAACAACTGCAACTTGCAGGCCCAATGCCCATTTCATGCGCACCAGGTTAATCTGCTTGAACACAAGAGACCGAAAAACGACTCTGCATGTACAGATGTATGTGTGTATGGTACATACATGTGTATGTTTGCATATGTATTAGAACTGTGTTGTTTCGTTCAGAATATTAACGAATGAACTTTATTAGCTGATTCACGTTTCGTGAAGAATAAGTTTTATTAACAAATGAACTTATTCAATTGATCGTGTTAGGTAAATAATTGATTTAGTTTAAGATAGTGAACACCCGTTGAAATAAACAAATTGAACATATATTAACATTTTTATTTTATACAAATATTTTAACCCTTATTATGCACGAATAAGTTGAAGACATAATTTGCTTTAACAACATTCGAAATAGTAAGCAGCGTTGATTCTAATTATGTAGTTCACTATACCAATAATTACTTTAATAAAAGCGAAAAGAAACGAAACAACATTTTCGAATCTTAAAAAATGAAAGTGTTGAAAATAAACGAAATCTAAAATCACAACTGTTGTCAGAGCTGCTAGCTTAGCCTTTTTCTGGACAGATCTGCTTGTATTTAGTTGCCTATGCCGGAGGAGTTTGTTACAAATTGTTATAGCTTGGCCGTTTATTCATTGATTTCTATAAATTATAAATATTTTGACGCCCAATTAATTAAGAAATCTTTATGCTCTGAGTTTTGGGAAGTTGAATTTTTTGAATTTTTTAAAAATTACTTTTGTACATATAAATATATTTACTTAATAATCTAAATGATTAAATTAATATTTTGTGCTCTTTTCTATGCATTTTTACTATACTTTTATACCTTTTTTGTCCAATTTTTTGGGTCGATCTGTCCTGTTTTGGTAATCAATAGTTGGCAGCACTGGCTGTAGTATATATATTTATATATATGTATGAACATACATACATATCTGCCCTGCCCTCTGCTGTTCTACTCTGTGTTTTGTGCGTGTGTGTGTATGCATGTGGTCCGCCTCCAGATAACAAGCGAACCGCACAGCGATGACGACGATGACGCCAACCAAATGGTCGCTCACTTGTATGTGTGTGTATTTGTTGAGCTGCTGCTTCTGCTGGTTGCTGGCTGGTGTATTCACCATGAAATCGAGCCAAAGCGAAACCAAAGAGCAACCCAGTGCCAGCACCAAGCACCAAGCACACGCAGCAACAACGTGCCGACGCCGACGTAGATGATGATGTCGTTGCCGGGGGCGCAGGCCAAAGAGTCGAGGCGAGGCGAGTCGAGTTGCGCCGAGTTGAGTTGAGTTGAGCAGCATAGCAGCAGCAGGCAACCATTTTGTGTTGCCAACGCCGAACGAAAAGTGGATGACGAGGGCGACTCTGGGTTTGGCTGCCTGCTGGCTCAGCTCAGCTCAGCTCAACTCAACTCAGATGGTGCCCCTGTGTGCATGCCTGCCAAATGAAAGAATCAATAACCGAGCCGAGGCAAGCAACAAAGCGAAGCTAGCGAAGCCCACAAATCCAAAGGCAGTTTTCATTTTCCTCTTTCTTTCAGTCTTTCATATACAAAATATTTTTTTTTTTTGTATTCCCTTTTGTGCGGCTGCTGCTTCTGTGGCCCAGAGGTGCCTGCACCGGATATCATGAGCCCAGCGAGGAGTCACAAATGGAAGCCAGTGAAGGACACAACAAGAGCGCGCGCGCAAGTCTAACAGAGAGAGTGCGAGAGAGAGAGGGAGAGCGAGAAGCATCAAGGAATAGAAGAGGGGATTGGTTTGTTGGTGAGAGCAAACGGAAATAAGACTGGACTCTGGGCACAGATACGAATCGAGACTTGGATTTCAATCTGGGTTTTGCCTTGTAGGTTACCCAACCGGACAGGCAACAGCAGCTATGCCATGCGGAGCAAGAATCGCGCAATGGCTGTAAATTCCATGGAAGCGGGGCGAGCACAAAAATTATACGTAATTGCTCTGGAGCTGGGCAGGCACAGCAGCGGCATAGCCGCAGCCCGCAAAACGATATGAAACGAACCAAGCGCGACCCAAGCTCCACACACACACAAACACACATAGACACCAATATATACACATACATACGTACGTACACACATACGCACGCACGTCTCTTACTTCCCTCGTTTTGTTCGCGCTCTCGCATCACATAGCGGCGACGGCCTCGAAATTTGTTGTTGTTGCTGTTGTGTTCGGGCACCGCAGCCGCTCATTTGCTCTCTGCGTTTTGTGTTGCAATTTCGTGCTAGCGATGGATATATCGAACTATCGAACAAATATTTAGGCACGAAAATAATTTAAAAATGTGTTTAATAAGACCCGCTTCAGCCATATTGAAAAATTAATGGCTCAGTGTTATTTAAGTCTTAAGATTTAATAATATATTTTGTAAATAAAATAATTATTTTAGAATATATTATTTAAATGAATATATATTTTTTTTAATAAGATAAGGGGTAAATTTAAAGTTCTGTATTTTCTATCCTTTTTACTTTAGTGTTGTTGTTATCTTTTTTTCACCTGTTCTGGTAGACTATTTAAGAAATTTAAAAATATTTAAGCGATTATATAACTTTTTAAAATAATAAATTATAATTTAAGTAGAAATAAATGTATACAAATAAAAAGATTAATTGTTATTTTTAGCAATAGCCTTAAATTCATTGGGTTTAACTTAAATCAAGTTCTTTCTCCCAAATGTTTTCTTGTAAACCATAATTTTTGTAAATAAACGTAATCATTTTAATCATTTTAATTTAATCTTAAACTTTTCAAGTAGTACGAAATGTGCTCATCGCTAATTTAGGCAGAGAGCGGCAAGAGTTTAAAATTTGAAATGAAGAGAATAATAAGAATAAGAGGTAGTAGCGAAATTTTTGTAAATAATAAACAATCGAGCATAGTTTGTTTGTTATTATTTATAATACATTTCTGTTATTCTTTTTGGCTTACCGGCCAATTCTAACCTCAAACTGTTGCAAGGGAATATGGGAAATGGGAATGGGCAGCACTGCGAATGAATCCCAGCCACGCCAGCTGCCCATGATTGCTGCTCAACAGCTCATGCCAACGTAGCACTCGAAATGACGACGATGACGACGACGACGACGACAACGTCGGCAATCGAGCAGCGAGCGAGCGGAAAGCGACAAACCAGCCAAGCAAGCAGCAGCAGCCAGCGAACCACAGGCAATGCCAGCAGCGACAACCACAACGACAAAGTTACACCAATACCAATAAACGTCGTCGTCGTCGCCGCCGTCGTCGGGCATCGTGACTTGGCACTTCAAGCAAAGCCAACAGAGGCAGGCAGACGGCACAGAGCCGGAGCACAGCCAAAGCATGGACAAACGAATGCTCGATTCCGATTCCAATGATGATGTTGCTCACGGGCAATAGCCACTGACAGTGGGGAGGGGTGGAGGGTATCGGTATCACTATCGGACTGGGTAGAATGCTCTGCTGCTGGCAACGAACGAAACAACCGTTTGGCTCGGTCTCGTCGCCGTCGTCATCGTCATCGTCAGCGCTTGCACAATCAAATGGGGCCAGCAGCAGCAGCAGCCGCAGCTCGCGTCTGATGAGGCATATTTTACTTTTGGTTTCGTGCTTAACCTCACTTTTTTTCTTTTTTTTCTATTCCTTTTCTGTGGGACAGCCAGACAGAGCTGGGTTGATTGGTAATGGTGTTATCGATTTATCATAATTATCGAGGAATCATAATGGCTGCTGTTTAGCAAGATTTGAGTTGGGTTGAACCATCATCATCACCTCGGGTGTGGCAGCCGGCCGCCTGCTCCGACTCCAGCTCCGAGGGCAGTTGGGGGAATATGTGTATAACTGTTTCGGTATGAGTAGGAACACTCAAGCAGAAGCAGCAGCAGGTAGAAATCGAATCCATGTCGATATCGATTATGTGTAATCGGCAAAAATATGTGCTCTCCTCCATCTACTCCCCATCTACCCGTTTATTCCCATTCTACGACTACTCACCTTGATATTTACGCAGTTATGTATTTTAATGGCCAGCGGCTCCTTATCGGCGGCATAACTGTTAATTATCGAAATGCATTCGCTGGCGGGTGCAATGCATAAACGACAGCACCTTTGACGCATTCGCTGATTTAGTTCCTCCATTGCTCCAGCTCCATGACCAATGGCTGATATTGTTGTTGCTGCAGCGTCACACATTTTCAGATCAAAAGTTTAACTTCAATGTCTGTTCTTTATTTTTTATTTATTTTGTTTTGTATATTTCTTGCACGTTTTCACTTTTATTTTGAATGAAGGCGCACAACGCGTAAGCGTCGCTGCCGTCTCCTCTCACTTTTTTCTCCTTTTTTTGCAAAATGGTTTTTTTGTCGCCTCGACTACGCGATTGCGGACACATTAATGTCGTGCCGTCACATTTCACATCAGGTATTGCCTGAGCACGGGCATTGCGTATTGGTATCCGTCGTAGTCGTGTTTGTAAGTTTTGTCCGATTTGTATGAAAAACAAAATTACACAGGAAAAAAAAATAAATGAACGCAGCGATACGAACGACTTTCAACGTGCACCTCGAACAAAAAATACACGTCCGAACCTTGCGCCGAAACAACAACAAATGATAAGTGTTGCAAAAACAATCGGTGATAGCAATCGATGACATTTAGTGCCAAGCACTAGCAATGTTGTCGATTGCCAACTATAAACGCAAAACAGTCATTCATTAACTGACGCAAAATGGGGCTGTTATATATCGATAAGCATATTAATGCAACACTGAGACAGTAAGGGGTCTCCGCATTAAATAGTATATCGTTTTAGTTTATAGTTAGAACTTCATCTGGACCGACTTTTCTTTTGATTATGTGACAAGCCGTTTTAAAAAAAATGCAAAACACAGTAAATAATCGACTTGAAATTATGTAAGGGTAATAATTTTAATTAAATTACATGAACAAAACTTAATCTTGTGAAACAATTTGGCAGGACTTAAATAATTTTAAAATTTTACATATATAGTCAACCCGTAGAGAGCCTAGATTCGTAGCATAAACGTATTATCTGCCAGATAATTATATTAAAATTGAAATTAAATCAAAAAAAAATTTTTTCAAGCAATATATAACCTTTGAATTTTTCATATTCTACTCATATGTATGAAGTATAATATTATATAATATATATTACATACATTATACATTAATATTATATTATATTATAAATCTAACCCAATTAATTAACCAATAGTGCTAACAAATCTTGGGAATAGATACTGTTACTTTTCGTTATCGATAGTTGAGAACACTGATTCAGGGCTGCCGCACTTCACCGACCGTACACAGCTGTTTTAAGATAACGCATATTTTGTTTTGTACGCGATTTGTTTGTGTATGTGTGTTGTGTTTTGGTTTTGTTCAAACAATTATTAATTTAAACTATTGATAACTACTTTTAAAATATTTTTTATAGATCTTAAGATAAATCAGGTAAAAAATCTAATAAACACCACATTCGACAGTTAATTAATCTAATCATACGATCGAAATTAAAGAAAAACTTTGTGTAAGATTGCGCTTATGCATATGCAATGCAGATAAATATATCTATGTATGTGCATTTATGTATGTATGTATGTATGTACATGTATTTATTGTTATCTGATCAAAGCCCTACCAATTTCTTTCCAATAAAAATTTAGTTGTGGAAATTCTCCGATCTCCGATCACACTACTTTAGATGTATTTATATAAAAAAGCTAAATTTAAAAATATCATTTTTAAAATTTTATTGAAATTCAAAGAAATATTAGTCCTAAATTTTTTAAGTCTTATAATATGTTCATACAAATACAATAATTTATTAAAACCTCCACTCCCCCTTTCCCTCTCCACCTCTTTAGTAGAAAATTGGAATGCACTCATTTGCTCTTCTTTGGGGGAATGCTGGCAACGTCCTTGGATAAATATGTATAATTGATAAAAGTATTAAAATATATAATATTCGTTTTTTTTTTTTAAGGGATCGGAGAACAGATAAAAGTACTTATTATAACACAGATGGTGTAACATAGGAAAGGCATAAAATGTCTCGTTAGACGGAACGGAAATGAGAAATTGAAAGGTTCAACCAGAAAACTCGACTCCATTTCACCTGATAAAAACTTGTGAAGGATAAGCATTTAATGACAAGTTCTACGATTTATAAGCCAATGTAAATCTATCAATTCAGGCCTTTCCTCATACAGATAAAGCTTTTTATGGAAATCCCAATTCAGGCCCCGGTGTAGAAAAATAAGATAGTGTTTCTGAATGGATTTGGTCTGATCTTGAAATTTGTTATGCTGAAGAGACTAGACACAATTTAGTTAATAAGACTAACGAAATGTTTTTGCCGGTTTAACCCTTGGTCAGTGAATTCTTAAGACCAGCTCTTAATAAAACAGAGTACTCCAAAATATTTGTTGAAAAAAATTAACTTACAAAATCATAGGTGTAAAATAAACCACATATTAAATCTAAAGCCGTAAAATTGTCTGAGATTGGAGACTAAAAGGAACGACCAAGGTTTATCGCTCCCGATCAAGAATATGTATATTATTAATAGGTACAGGAATGCTGCCATATTCATGTTACATATGAACTTATATTTACAGAGCTTTGTAATTTTTATATAAATTACCTGTATTAAATTAGTCAATTTAGATTTTGTAGATTGTAAGTACAATGCCTGAAATTAATAGAACAATCTAAATTATATTGACTTTCATTAATATAACTTGAGCCTGTCTAAATATATTTTAAAAAATCAGAGAAAGAGTTCAAGAATATGCATAATTATTGTTTAGGATCGTGTAACTTTTAACTGAAATGTTACACATTTAGATTTTTACAATTTATACATAAATACCAAAAAGTATATGGTTATGGAGTAGTTAAAATGTTTAAAATCTATGCAAAGTTTATTAATAAACTCAACGCATAAAAGGTTGAGGCTTCAACTTATTAAGTTAAATTTTGCATAGATGACAAGCCAGACATGTGGTTGATAATTGTCATGTTAGTTTAAAAGGGCAATCATCATAATAAGCTCATAAATCATGCTACAAATTAATTAAAGAGCCATTTATATTTAAAACAAAAACAATTCTGGCAAGTCAGTGACTATTTGAGATAAGCGCTCCTAAGAATAGGCCTGAAATTATTGATATTGTCACGATTCCACCCGAAAAGTGCAAAGAGCGTTCGCATAAATAATGCCGGGTCTTATGACCGACCGATCAACTGATTCAGCATCCTTCACAGTGGGCCACAATCGATTTGCGGGACATGTGTGGCGTCCGTGCAATTTATCACTTATTGTGGACCGGAAAGCGCAGATAAATTCTATACACACCAGTCTATATATTTGCATATATATATATATATATATATGTTAAACAAAATTATAATAATTAAATTAAGCGCATTTCGGACTTATCAAATCCACCCACATACAACCAAGAAATAAAACAACAAAAGTAAAAAACATTTGAAAATAATTCGTTTTTTATTTTGTATTTATTTTTGCACACTTCTTCCCGTCTGCTGCATTTTCGCTACAGTGAATATAGCTGAAATAGCCACTGAAAACCGAACGCATTTGCAGTTCTTCTATCGGTGTACAACTGTAGAGCACTTGTACATACAAATATTGATTGCGATAATGTTGCTAGTGCCGGGCCCGAAGCTTGATGCCCGAGCGCTATGCGATCTTTAGAATTATTTGGTTTTATATTTCTATATGTACATATGTACACTGTATATATATTTTGTATATAAGTATGTCTTATCTGGCTTCGGCTTTACATTCGACGCTTATCACTCAAGCACAAGCGTTTGTTAAGTATGTATGTTGTTGCTATTGCCAGATTCGGGCTATAAAAAGATTCCTGGCCGGTCGCATTAACTTCAGTTGGCAAACATAGTTTGTACGCGCAGTGTCCTAGTGCTCTAAATATTTTTTTTTTGTTCTTGACAAATTTAAATTAGCATAATCCTTAAGGTATGTATGACAAGTGATAAATTGTGTTCAATATATCAAAGGAGGTTATTAATATCCTTGCAAGTGTATATGCGTAGTGCATTAAAAGTGATCCCTTGAAGCATAATACATTGATCAGGATATCTACTTATTCTTACTTTGACTATAGAGTTTTATTTTTAAAGCTGTTTTATTTTTTTACGGTATTGCAGTAGGCAATAAAGCAAAGTTGGTCTAAGGCCTATAAATAAAATTAGATATATTAAAGCAAAGTTAATTAATGTAGGCATGTTCCCGAGCACATTTTATATCGATTAAATTTCGTATTTGTGTGTCCATTTTTGAAATAAATTAATACTAATTTTTCACTTTTCAAATAATGTCCTTAAAGTCTCCGTTTCACAAATCCTAGGACAAACCATATAAAACTGAAAAATCAATTGTCTTAGAAATTCAAAAAAGTTAACAATATTTATAGTGAATAATTTGATGGGAATAGGAAATGGGAACTTGTCCAAAAGTTTTTCTCTAAAAAATCATTAAACTATTTTTTTTTTTTCATAAAGTTATCTGATACAAACACAGCCAACTACAGACAATTTATAAAGATAATCACGTTTTTTTAGATCTTATTAACATATAGCTCTTGATAAGGTTACAGTAATTATTTTATATATCGGTTGAATACATTTTTACATTTTTGCAGATTTTGTTTTTGATCTTAGCAATCTGAAAATATATTCGACGAGTATTTTATTAGCTAATAAATTAAAAAATAAAATCTTTACAGCTTTTAATAGATTTAATAAACTTTACCACAAAGTTCCCTTGAACTGCTTTATAATTTGTAAACAATTTTTATTTGCTGTAATAATAATGGCCAATTAAACAATTTCTATAATGCCAGCTACAAGCGGCAAGTTTACAATGAAGCTGTAATTAATAAAAAAAAAATTCGCTCGCAGTTAATGTTGTTTTTGTTTCACTGTATCTAACTCTGTGTGTGTGTCTGTGTAGTGTTGTTATTGCCTTCAAAAAAAAAACACTAAGAAATGACTAAATTACCAACAAAATTTCAAGCAACTTTAACTAATTGTAACACTTTTATTTGTTATTTTTCTATTTTTCTGTTTTTGTTTTTTTGTTTTCTTTTTGTTTGCTTTATCTTTCTGCCCATTAATTAGATTGTTGTCCATTTCTGAAGGCAATTAAATGAAGATCAAAAATGGTATAACACTAGGTAATGCGTTGTAGTTCAGATTTATATAAAAATAGTTAAAGATAAAGTTTAAAATTTGATATTATTACATAAATGCTGTATTCTTACTTTATGCTCAAATTCTTATTTGTTCGTATTTATTTTGATGTTATGTCTCAGTTTAGATTTTCTTTTTACTTTTGTATTCGGCCAAGGAAAATAATTGGATAGCAAAATAAGCGATCTGAAAATTTTTCTATTATAATAAATAAATAAATGAACTTGTGTAAAAAACCAATAGCTACTAATGTAAAAAATTTTACCCACTACTAAGCAAAAAACCACCAAATTTAGGGACAAAACCACCAAAACGACAACATTGTTTGGCATGCTTCTCTATTGTTATCCTTAAGTCGCCATCTTTGATCACTTATTAGATGCGTATTGCAACACTTTAGTGTATTTGTATATATGTTTGTAACAACTTTGTTGCGTTTACCGTAAGTGCATTGCGCTTTAAAGTTGACAAGTTCAATAATAATAATAACAAACAGTAAAAACAACAACAAAACAATGCCCACCAATTATGTGCGCACAACCAAAAACAACAATCGGATTGAAGCCCAGCTGGCAAAGTTGAAAATCTCAGCCTGTTGGCTTGCTTGAGTAAGTGAAGGGCATGACGTCACAGCAGCTGGGTACTGTGGTATTTGTACATATGTATCTATATATGTATGTTCGTACATAAATAAATAAAAATACAAATTTGCACTTACGTTTATTAAATAATAAAAACACTTTGCGCTGACAGCGGCTGCTTCAGTAACAGTTTACATCTCAAGCGCGTCTGTTGAACTCTCCAGCAGCAGCAAACAAACAAATTAAAAAAGATGCAACTAATATTATTGAGTGTGTTCGTTGTTTTTGTGACACTGTGCAGGACAACGGTAATCTAATTAAAAAATATTGAATCAGAGGTTGATAGGATCATTTATTACCTTTTTGATATTGTGAATATCTTTAATATCATTAGCTAATATCAAAGTTTTTACTTTTATTTAAAGCAAGAGAATTCAAAAATCCAGGTTTTTTGGTTTATCTTAAAATCAGGAGTTTCTCTATATTTTTTCCTGAACCGACGGTAATGTGAATAACATGTTCGAAAGAAAAGCAAAAAGTTAAAAATACTTACATACATATATACATAATGCAAAACTTTTAATTAAATTTCAAATAATTTCCGAACAAATAATCTGATTTTAAAATTTTGAATGAGATGTTGATAGGATCAATTATAGCACATCATTTTAAAAATGTAAATATTTTTAATATCATTAAGCTAAGGTCAAAGTTTTTACTTTTATTTTAAGCTGACTTTTTGTGAATTCAAAAATCCAGTTATTTTCGTTTATTTTAAAATCAAAAAACTTTATCCTGAATCTGTATTGCATAATGATATTGCTTTTAATTTCGTCTTACATATATACATATATTTAAAATGTGTTGGAATTTTTGTCTCGAGGATATAAAAATATTTTCAGCGAAAGTTCAAAATTGGAATCGTCAAGTGAACCCATATAAGTCGATAATTCGTATTTAAAATTATATTTATAATTTATTTGGAATATTTGATGATGCGACTAATTTTCCCCACATTTTTAAGTCTTTTTACTTATTTCCTCTAATGGCTTGAATACAATAGGGTACCTTAGGTAGCAATACAATAATATTAACAATAATTGCAATAATATGTTTTAATATGTCTATATAAAGTATATTTTATTTTTAATTTAAGTCGATAGAATATGTTTGAGTAACAAAAATAATTTATTTAATGCTTGCTTTGTGGTTAAATTTACAATATTTATGTATAATTTTACAGATGTCCCACACAGTAGAGCCACTGCCCGATTCATTCGCCGGTTTGGGCGAGGGACCGCACTGGGATGAGGCCAGACAGAGCCTGTACTATGTGGACATTGAAGCGGGCAAGGTGCTGCGCTACGACTACAAGCAGAACAAGGTCTACAAGGCTCAAATTAAGGACGAAAAGCTGGCTAGCTTTATCCTGCCCATTGAAGGCAATCCAGAGGAATTTGCCGTTGGCTGTGACCGACGTGTTGCCATTGTGAGATGGGATGGTGTCGCTCCTGTGGCCGAGGTTGTGCGCACCCTATTCGAGGTACAGCCGGATCTTAACGAAAATCGTTTAAATGATGCCAAGACCGATCCACGTGGTCGTTTCTTTGGTGGCACCATGCGCTACATTGGCGATGAGTTTGTACATCGTCACGGCGAGCTATACAAATGGGAAGCTGGCGGCAATGTGTCGGTTGTCAAGAGCGATGTGGGCATCTCGAATGGTCTTGCCTGGGATGAAAAGGCTAAGAAGTTTTACTATATCGATACTACCGATTATGAGGTAAAATCCTACGATTATGATTTTAATACCGGCGTGGCCAGCAATCCCAAGGTGATCTACAATTTACGCAAGACCAGTCCCAAGGATCATCTTCTGCCCGATGGCATGACCATTGACACCGATGGCAATCTCTATGTGTGTACATTTAATGGCGCCACCATTTACAAAGTAAACCCAAGGTAATGTCCACCAAGCAATTTGCATATTTATTGTGGCACTAAATCCTTTGCTTTTCTCTCCATTTAGCACCGGCAAAGTTTTGCTAGAGATCAAGCTGCCCACCAAGCAGATCACTTCGGCTGCCTTTGGCGGACCCAATTTGGATATTCTGTATGTGACCACCGCGGCCAAGTTTGATCAGCCCACACCAGCTGGTACCACCTATAAGGTGACTGGTCTGAACGCCAAGGGCTATCCCGGCGTTAGTCTCAAGATCTAAGAGTAAACAATATTATAATCAAGATTATCTTTTTTTTTTTTTTCAAAAGCATTATATTAATTATGATTCTATATTTATATTGAAGTTACAAAATTACAAAAATTGCGATTAAATATATATGTATCTAATATATTGATAATGAGCCAAGTGTTTTAAATTAACTCAATTGGACACACAGCTTGACATTACCAGGTTTTATCAGCCGCCCACTTGAACGGCATTTTATAGAATTGACACCAATATGACCTTGGACGTTGTTGCTTAATATTTCTGAAAAGATACACTTATGTATATATACCTCTCGGAGCTCGGTTTGAGTCAATATTTTTATACTTATTTCCTTTTATTGTCTATAATAGCGATTCCTCTTCAGTATTGCAATAAGTTGTCAGAGCTTAAAATCAAAAGAGATTTCGTATTATTGTAGTAATAGTTCCTCCTCTCGCTTAATAGTTTGCTGCACCTCCTCTTTTTTAGATTCTACTTTTAAATAAAAGTGCAAATACGTACTCAAATATGCATATAAGTACATTTAAAAAATCAGTATAGTAAGTTCACTTTAAGCAGTTCAGAACACATTTTATTATTCAATTAATTATTTTGTATCTTAATCTTTAATTTTAAATTGTACTATTAATTGTCGAGGTTGCCTTGCTCCTTAATGTGCGGGGAATAGACAATATTTTTAAAAGCCGTATTTGAAGGTTTGGTTCTTAACAATAAACAAAAAAAAATAATTGGTTTCTCTTATACATATGTACATACATATGAATGTTAGCTGAGTTATTATTCATCTTCTGATTCGGTCTCGGTTTCACTTTCATCATCCTCATCATCATCATCATCACTAATGTTGGAACGATTTCGACGCAGCATTTCCTTGAACTCATGCACGCGTATCTTTTCGGGCACAATTTGAAGTAGAAATTCAAGATTTTTGCTTTTGTTTACCAGATGCGATAAATGCTCATATTTGAGCGTATCAGCTTCCTCTTTGGAACATGATGCCGCGTACGATTCCCGGGCCAGATGCTGCACAAAGAGTTCAGTACACTTGGTCATAAGAAAGAGCACTTCATTGCTTATCTGGCCTGTGTCCATGGAACTCTTCATGATAGTGCGCACCCGGCTGGTTGGTAGAAATGTATCTGCGCTGGGCTTGCGCTGTTTGTCCATTTTGCTGGGATATATCATACTGTGTGTCGGCACACTACATAAATAAACTGATGTATGATTTCAACAGCTTGGCTTTTTGGCGCTAAATAACAAGCGTTTCTGTTTTCTGTTTTGTTACTACAGCCTACAAATTATATCGAACTGTTCGGACATTGTATGAGTTATCGAAGTTGCTGTTTATTCACTTGTGCAGCCCTGCTAAACTTAGGCTCCTTTTGGTGAACTATAGTTCAACTACACAAGTTATTTTTTTGTACCAATTGCAGGTAAATTGTTGATTTTAACCTGCAAATGTTTGCCACGTAATTGGAACTTAATCAATCAATAGAACTAAATGCACAGAACAAGATAAATAAAAGTTTAAAAGACTTTAAGTAGATTTTCAGATGACAAAAAACAACTGAGCAAATAGAACTGGTTCACATCATTAATACAAAGAGCTACTGTTTTTGTTCAACAACTTCGATATAGACACATGCAACACTGCGATTACTTTTCAGCCTCCTTTTCGGCTGTTGTTTCGTGTGTTGACCAATAAATTTTTCGTACGCAGCATATTTTTTTTGACACTTGTCAATTACAAAACCATAAAATACGTATTTAAAACGCACGATTCGCTGGCGGCGCTGGCAGAGCAAATTACTTTGGTCAACGCACGCAATAACATTGCATGCAACTAGCGTAAAACACGTAGTCGCTGAAACACGACTGTAGAAAACAGGCAGTCAACGGCGCCACTGACCGACACTGAAACGTGAATGTGAATGTGAAAGCGAATCCGCGGCAAGGAAGTGCAACACAATCGCAAATACGATACGATTTAATATAAATACAAGAAGCAAAAAAAAAAAAAAAACGAATTCGACATAGCAAAACAGATGTTGTTATAAACAAAATAAGAATTGGGCGCACTTTCCAAATTACGTTACCTAGTTGTGTAAACAATTGTAAACAACAACAACAGTCAACAATCATCAACTACAATCGCATTAGAAGAAGCATCTTAATAATCTGCAATTGTTTTAATTTGCAACACAACCGAATCATACATACATACTACTATTTATCGTCTGTTTAATATCATATCGGAAGTTGTTCGAGTTGCAGCGACAATTAAAAATGGCCGCTGCCTCCGCTGCCGTTGTAAATGCAGTGAACGACTGCTTTAGCATCGGTTCCACAGTGCTATGCACGACCTGTTTCAAGGATGAGGTGGAGGGAGAGGTGCTCGCGTTCGATCCCAACACAAAAATGTTAATATTGAGTATCCTTTTTAAACTACAACAATAGGTCAAAGTAAAAGTTTGTTATTTTTTTTTTAAATTTGGTTTTCGAGTATTATTATATTTTATTTATTTAACTTTATTGTAAATAATGATTCAAAATAATTATTACTCCATAATTTTGAAAAACCATTTAGTTTAATGTATATTTATGAGAATTTAGTTTATTTTTAATTTATATAATAATTTTGACAATACATTGCCCAATTCTTTGTTGGTCGCCTTACATCGATATCGAAATCCTTTTTCTGCGCCCTTTTCTTTTTTTTTTCTTCCTTTGCTTGCACAGAATGCCACTCGAAATCTGCGGAAGAGCTGAGCGATGTTTATGTGATGAACCTTTCGCTGTGCAGTAACGTGCAGGTAATCAAGGAATGCAATGGTAATTTTATTGATGATCCACAAAAGCTCAACCTGGAACAGGTAAGTGTATTCCAAATATGTATATATTCAGCAATATAATTGACAATTGTTATTAACTAATCGGCAGGTTAAAATGCGCCTACGTAAAACAGTCGAAAGGCGGCAAGATTATCTCAAGTCCATAAATACCGATGTCAGTCCAGAAGCACAAGAGCTCTATAGAGCGATATCCACCCAATTTCGGGTAAGCAACAAATTTGCTATTATTAAAATCGGAATATAGTATATTTTTCACTTTATTTTTATTCCAGTCCAATGAAGTCTCCTGGCAAGGACAGAATATAATCATATTTAACCAAGTTACCGTCTCGCCGCCATATCGGGTGGACAATGTTGTATCCAGTTCGGATAACGATACCGCGTGCAACTATATCAAACGGATTGTAAGAGCTAGCTATTAAATTGGTTGTCTTATGAAAATGTATGTGGATTTCTATATTGTAGATCATAAAGTTCTTCAACACGAGACCTTCTCCGGCTCAGGATAATGCGCATGCTGCGGCTAGTGCTTCCTCGGCATCCGTTTCGCCCACGTCTTCATCTCTATCATCGAGTAATGCAGCTTCAGGATCACCGGTTCCCGCAAATTAAAAATAAAAAAAACACATATTTGCTTCAGAAATGAATGAAAAAATTATTTTTTATTGATTGGGAAGCTGTATGGGATTTGCCCAAATTGTTTGGTGCACCTATTGCGTTCATTCATATATATTAATTATATTTATACATATATTTTTTCAATTGAAAATTCATATGGGAAAAAATTGTTTGCGAATTGAACTTATCGATAACAATGATAACGATTGTTCTGCGCTTACAAGTGAGTGGTAATAACAACTATTGGTATATTCTGTGACGTAACAAGCAACATCTGTTTTTAAGAAACTAAAGAGCTAATCGCTAAGGGCCACAACATAAATAAAACAATTCAACAAGCACATTTGATTTTTATGACTATTGTGTCCAATAGAATTTTATCGAATATATCTGTCCCAAATCGGTTATCAAATATTCCGGGTTGAATGGCAAAAATTATGTTGCCGCACACTGTGAACAGCAAATTTGAGAGCAAGTTATAAGCGCGTTTACATTTGTGTTTTTGCTGAAGAAAACAAATTTATTAACTGACGACTCGACTCACACATAAACATGGAAGATGTACAAAAGCATAGCGTGCACACACTAATATTTCGGTCGCTTAAACGCACCCATGATCTCTTTGTATCGAATCAGGGCAATTTGCCGGATATTGATGAGCGTCTGTAAGTATAAAATGATTTAAAGAATGCATGTTGGATTACATTTTGCAATTTTATTACAGGGAAAAGCTGCGCCGTTCCATTAAGGCACGCGACACCTATGGCCTGGTGCTTGATCGCGCCATTAAATCCATGGACGCGAAAAAGTTGTCCGCCGGCGACAAAACTCTGGCCATCACCGATGGCAGCACAAATCCCAGCTTGGACACGAACTCTGCGGCCAATGAGAGCAACAACAGCGTAGTCAAGTTCAATGGGAAGGCAACCTATAGTAGTAATGGCAGCACCTCCTTGGTGCGCGCCTCTTTGCCAAACAGCAATGCCAACGGCAGCGGCGGTGGCCCAAGCAATGTTCAGCTTATACCCAAAAAAGCGCCTAGTATACCGAAGCCAAAGTGGCACGCACCTTGGAAGCTATCACGCGTTATATCCGGTCATTTGGGTTGGGTGCGCTGCATAGCTGTTGAGCCGGGCAATGAATGGTTTGCCACTGGCGCCGGTGATCGGGTCATCAAAATTTGGGATTTGGCCAGCGGCAAATTGAAACTATCGCTTACCGGTCATGTGAGCACTGTGCGTGGTGTGGCCGTAAGTGCAAAACATCCGTATTTGTTTAGCTGCGGTGAGGATCGTCAGGTGAAGTGCTGGGATTTGGAATACAATAAAGTAATACGTCATTATCATGGCCATTTATCCGCTGTCTACTCATTGGCACTGCATCCCACCATCGATGTATTGGCCACATCTGGACGTGATTCGACGGCACGCATCTGGGATATGCGCACCAAGGCAAATGTGCACACATTAACGGGACACACGAATACGGTGGCCAGTGTGGTGGCTCAGGCCACCAATCCACAAATTATAACCGGGTCACATGACTCCACCGTACGGTTGTGGGATTTAGCTGCCGGCAAGAGTGTCTGTACGCTGACCAATCATAAGAAATCTGTGCGCAGCATTGTACTCCATCCATCGCTGTATATGTTTGCCTCTGCATCGCCCGATAATATCAAACAATGGCGCTGTCCGGAAGGTAATTTCGTGCAAAACATTTCTGGCCACACGGCGATTGTCAATTGCATGGCTGCAAATACGGACGGGGTACTGGTCTCTGGTGGTGACAATGGCACCATGTTCTTTTGGGACTGGCGTACCGGCTACAATTTTCAACGTTTCCAGGCGCCCGTTCAACCCGGCTCCATGGACAGCGAAGCGGGCATATTTGCCATGTGCTTCGATCAATCTGGCACGCGTCTCATTACCGCCGAGGCGGATAAGACCATCAAGGTGTACAAGGAGGATGACGAGGCTAGCGAGGAGACACATCCGGTCAATTGGCGACCAGAGCTGCTCAAGCGTCGTAAATTCTAAGAGTTACCCCAACTAGTTGTATGTTTATAGCATAATCAATCTAAAAAAAAAAATATATATATATAAAAATTTTACTACCGTACTTTGCGAAATATTTTAAAACTTATCAATAGATTTTAGTTTGGTATCTATTCAGAATGGGTAAAAGAATGTAATAAAACAATGCAAAAACATTATATGTAGGTTAAATTTAAAGGTTTCCCTTTTCGATCATATAAAGTACGGTCCGTACTCATTAACTCAAAAAGTCATTCTTCAGAATTCTTCGTTTACAGATAGAGGAGTGTCACTTTTAAGATATGATGATGAAATTTTGATACAATTAAAAACATTGTTCAATGTACATTTCTCCAAAAAAGTGATGTTTGAGTGATGATGTCAGTTTTTTTAGTGCTGAATAAGCGATATATTCTTGGATCAATATCAATATCAGAGTAGATATAGAACTGTTTGTCTGTTTATCTGTATGAACGTACAGATATCGGAGACTATAAGTGCTAGAGACACCAAATTTCGTATGTAGATTCCTGTGTACTATAAGCAAATTAAGTAATTAAAAAATGGAAATACTCACGATTAGCAGCCTTTATTTTAAAGTTATGGATTTTGTTGCTGTACTAATTTTACAACATTCGGATAATAAACCGAAATTATTTAGGAAAATTGTTGCATGCATACACTGAGAGCAGCGTCATTTGAATTGCTCTGGCAATTGGTTTGATTGTACCGGGACTTTAAATAATCAATGGAAGCTATATATATATATATATTTACTATATGGACTATATATATATGGACTGTACCGAAGAGAAACTGCACACATTATTTGTCTTATAACTTCAAAAGGTTAAGTGCTATCAGTGTGAAACATTCTTTCATTTAAAGGGAACTTTATTTATTTTATAACAATAATTATTATTAAATTTTTAGGAAACCCCTTTAAAATTTTTCTGTGCACACTGGTCGCCTTGGCCAGTTATCGCCAAATTTTTCGCGGCCAACTTTTAAAACCGAATCATTTAGGTAACATTGGGAGCCTGGCAAAAGACATGAGTCGATTTTAACGTAAGTTTCGTAGCCCAATATAATGAATTTCCCAGTATTTTTACACAGATTTCGCAAACCAAATTTTTCCAATTTTTGCATGGTTTTAACATGTTTTGGGAATTTTTTCTATTTTATATAGTCTTACTTTAAACATTTGCCTTACACGCCAAAATCATCAGTCTACTTCTTGCAACTTTTTTTTTTTTGATTTAGCGGACTGAAATTACTTCGTCTTTGTAAATTTATTTCCATATTTTAGCATGCTTCGTATAAAAGAAGTCTTTCCAAATTTAAAAAAATGGTTTCTCAATATTAATGTTGATATCATAATTTAGTTTTTAGACTTTCGTTAGTGTATCATTTGCACAGAACACGTTTTTTGTGCAAATGTTCTTTGAAACCCGCCATTGCAAAAACACTGTATTGAATAAAAAAAATAGAAGAAAAAAAACACTAAAGATCAAGCTTTCTAACGGTGCCAGTCCCGTTATGATTAGATTTTTAGATGTCGAGAAAATCCAAATCCAAATCCAAAAGTGTGCACTTCTAAATAAATTAAAATTTTTAACCGATTGATAAAAAAAGTGATTTATGCAACATATTTTTCACATGATCGTTCATAATTCAGTTATATAGTGGTTTGATCAGGCTGATTCTGACATATATGTATATGTACTGCAACAGTGTCAAAAACTGACGTCGTCCTGATACATATCAGTATAAGGATACGTTTTCAATTAATAGAAACTAATGCACAATATCTTCCACAATATAAACTGTAGCCTTTTGTGCTTGTTTAGAAAGAAATCATTTCAAATACATTGTTTAAATTGTTGATATTTTATTTTTGTTTTTTGTTTTTTTTTACACATTTTTTTACGGTATAAATAATATTAGCATATTTTCGTATATATTTTGTGTGGTGTTAAAATATGTCCTGGGCATTTGTGTTTTCTGTTTTTTTTTTATTTAATTGCTTTGATATATTTAATTTTGCTTTTTTTTGTTTTGTTTTCTTTTGTTTTTCGCTATATATAGTAAATAAAGTAAAGGGGCTAATTATTAATTTAAATGTTTCTTTATTTTATTTTGTTGTTGTAAGATTATCGTACATATTATATGATTAATATTAGATTTGTATTATTATTATAAATAGGGCTCGCTTTAGTCATTTTGCATAAACATATCATTAGCATTATCGTTATCATTTCATGTTATAAAATCACAAATAATTGTTGTTTAAAACAAATTTTTCTCTGCTATTTCTTTTTCTTTCTTTCAAATTAATAAATGGTTTCTTGTAATTATTTAACTTTTAACGCTCGTTTTGTTTTCGTGAATATTTTTTATTTATTTTATATGTATGTTGTAGCATTTATATTATATTACGCATCTAAGTATACATATATATAATATATTTCTATACCATTTGCTTTCTCCTTCTCTTCCGTCTCTTTCTACATTGTGTCAGCCGTATGTGTCCCTATATATTCTATTAAAGACTTTCAAGATCCTCAGAATAACATTTAGGAATATTAACATAACGCAATGACAATTTTCTTTGTTGTGAAATCTTACATATTTTCTTTTTCTTTTTTATCCTGCCTGGTCAATTCCAATTCGAGCAAAACTGCAACTGCGACGCGTATTTACAATGTTGTTCATATTTTTGTTTTTTTTTTTGCATCTTTTTACAAATCTATATTTTTTTTTTAGAAATGTTTAGAAAGAAAAAAAATAGGAACTCACACACATATACACATACGCACATTCAGACATAACATTTATATAGATATATATGGTTGTTGAATATATGTATAGTTCCAATATTATATATACGTATATGTAGAGAGAACTTGAGTCTTGTTCTTCTGTTTTTGTGGGGGGTTTTGGTGTTGGTGTTACAGTTAATTGCTATTTGGAGGATATTGATCAGGCATATATATATATATATATATATGTATAGACTAAATATTATAAACTATTACAACTTAATTACAAAGCAATTCACAAAATAGAAATTATATATTTAAATTGATTTACACACAGACAGGCGGCGTTGACTGAACGTGAAACAAATTAAACAATTTTATATATAAGTGACTTTTTTCTTCTTTTGTTGTGGTGTTGTTACATACTTTTAAAACAAAAATAAAAAATAAAAATAATAAACATTATTAAATATTATAAAGTATATATATATATATTCAACTGAGAAATTATCGGGATTTTTCGCCAAATTTTTCTGTATATACTGTATTATATATTTGATTGATGCCTTGGTAAATTCATCATCATTCTAAATAAAAATTATTGCTTTCGTTTTCATGTTTTCGTTTCATGTTTTCATTTTGATTTCGCTGTGGAAGTTGTTACGCTTGGAAGTTATTTTGCTTTTCTTATTTTTCTTCATTTTATGTTGCTCTGATGCCACATCCCGACTTATCCTTTTACAGTAACACCAAACTGCCGCTGTCTCGCGCCCCTACATCAAAGTTATGTTGGATACTGAGAGAAGCGTACTATATATACGTACATTTAAGCACACAAAAGGAACACGTAGCATATATAAATAAATATGTGTGTGTACATGTGTGTGTATGTTGTTATTATATTACTATTGATTTGTTTTTTTTTTTGTTATATTTTCGACTGTTTTTTTTTTAATTGTAAATTTTGATAGCCTTCTCAGAGAAATTTAGGGAGCTACGCTTGCGCGATTTGTTAATATGATCGAGACCAAAGAACGGCAACTGTCCGCTAGTCCAAGTACGATAAACCTCCAAATCGATGGGTGTATTATCATTCACATCAATGGTATGGCCCATGCTAATGACAGCAAACTTATAATTCTCGAATTCCTTGTCTGGCACATTTAAACGCTTTTGTATGCGCTGCTTGAGCGCACCATAGGGTTCGCCATGGCGGGCCTTTGTCAGGAAGGGTACACCAAACGAATTATATAGCTCCTTGCTGTAATGGGCGACAGGTACGAGCATCTCATTCTCCGCCAGCTGGCTCTCCTCAATGGGCACCTCTTCAATGCGATAGACCTTCTGAGTGCCCTGTGTGGTTGTTATTGATTCGCTAGTTTTAATCAATGCATCCAGGGCAACATCATCTTTGCATACGTTGACAATCTTATGATTGCCCACTTTCATCAAACGCAGCTTTTTGCGACTATTTTCGGCAAATGTTATAGTTTTAGCTGCCTCATCCAGCAGACCCTTGACAGTGTCATTTTTATTGGGATATAGCACCAGTTCCTTTTCATCCTTTAGATCATTTGATACCCAAATGCATTTGAATAGCTTCTTGTTATCCAGTTCATGGATGCTCAAGGACAGTCTCTGGTAAAAGATACGCTTTGGCGTGCTCTGCTTTGTGTAGGACAACAGATCCTTAATGGTACCCTGGAAAGAGGCAATATATTCATTAATATATTTTATCATTATTTCGTTAAATTTTCATGCAATTTTTATAAAATTTGGGCTTTTGCATTTCGTTAAAAGTCTATAGTCAAAAATGTATTTCTATTTTAATGTTTAACTTTGATTTAACAGCATACAAATAGGTAAAAGAATAGATAGTGTATATTAGTAATTATTTCCTTTAACAAAATATATATTTACATATTTAATATATGCACATCAAATATTTGTAATCAAGAGAAGAAACAAATTGAATGAAAAACAAAACAATAACATAATGTATAATTTCGGATGATAATGATAAATCTTTATAAATTCTTTTTATGTTGAGGACTACAACTTTTGAAAAATATGTTAACGTTGAATATTAAAAATGCGTTATCCTGATATTCGCCAGCTTAGAAAAAGTATCTAAAATATGTTATTAATCTATAAATCTATATCTATATATAAATTCCGATTTGACTGGTTACACTTTATCTAGATGAAAAAAATTAAAAATACTGAGACTAGTTTGCATAGGAACAGAGATAGAAACTTTCTCAGCAAAAATATATTTATATTAGAGCGGGTCAATTTTTTTCGTCCACCAGAATCTTAATCTATGATAAATTCTAAAAAAAAATGTTCACCATAAAACTGTGTCTAAAATCAATTTTGTAGCCCCCGCTGAAATGCATAAAGATTTCAGTTTAACGATCTTACGATCTTGAAGCTATTTAAATACCTTTATTAACAAACAAAAAAAAAAAAACATTTTCCAATCATGTTGGGCACAATTCGGATTCATTTTTATATAACAAATTTTATAAATATTTTTTTCTTTTAACTAAGCAAAGATTTTCTATTAATTTGACGAAATGAACTAAAAATTGATTGCTGTAACAGTGCTGTATACGTTAACAGTGCTGTATACGTTAACAGTGCTATATACGTTAACAGTGAGCACATCTGCTAAAGCGCTAGCAACTTTTCCGATAAGTTTTCTTAAAATTTTCTTTTCTAGAAAACTTCTCCTGGCAATTACGAACTGAGTAAAAATTTGAATTGATCTATACATATTTTTTAAACATTTTTATCTTTAAGCTTCTTAGCGGGCGCTAGTAATTGATTTTAGACACAAAGTTTTATGGTGAAATTTTCTAAAAATTCATCGTAGATTCCGATTCTGATGGACGATATAACACGAGTTTTTTTTGACCCATCCTAAAATATCGACAAGACGTCTTTTACAATGCATTAAATATTGTAAGACATATTTAAGAATATCCTGTTTTGAAATTTGCAAATGGCAAGAATTGATTGTTATACATACCTTATAAGTATAGGGCACAGCATTGCCTGCAGTTTCCTTATAGTTGCTGATGCACATAAAGAACTGTAATTTTTGTGGATCGGTATTGAGACGTTCAGCGACAGCATTGGTCAACTGATCATAGTTATAGCGATTTGATAGCTCAAGTGTAAAGTCGGGTTCATTGGGATTACATTTATCACTGAAGATGATCTCAATGCGATAGACAAGATCCATAAAATAATCCTCAACGGTGGGCAAATCCAGTTTAACATCAACATTTTCACGTTCAAATATTAAAATTGGCCCTTGCAAATGATCTTGCGGCATATAGAGGACATTCTCAATGGGCTCATTAATATTTGGGATCTTTTTATCGGCATATTCATCGAACACGGTCAATTCAGTGTCCGGGTCAAAGCCTAATTTGCGATTAATATCCGGCACCAGTTCGGACAGGCGACGACTTTGTGGCTGCTGTGTGCAACCAATATAATTGAGACGCTTATTGGGTGCATCGTAATACTTGAGGAAGAGCAACACATCTGTTTTTGGATTAAACGGCGACAATGGTGCGGTGCTGTCGGACGGTGCCAGCTCAAGGAATATAACCCAGGGCTTTTGTGAGTTCGGTATCTGTTCGATGGTACGATTTGCCTCAGCCTCGAAATCAAAGTACAGGAACTTTTGCTTTTGGGTTTGGGCTGTGCACATATTCCATATACGCATACGATCGCGTGGCACACCAAATGCCTTCACCAACATCTCGATCATCTCGTTAACAGTTTGAGTTTGCTTTAGCTTAAATGGACGCTGATGAATTTTCTCCAAATCGAAGAGACGTCGCTTTTGCTGAGACTCAAAATACTCCTCAAGTATAACCTGAATGGGCACATATAGATTCGCCTCGCTGCGCTCCTTGCGACGTGCCATTTCGATGCGTTTTTCCAAATCGAGACGCTCAACTAAATCACTGGATATTTCACTTTCAGTTATATCGGCCAATACACGCTCCAGCTCCGATTGACGTATATAGACGAGCATATAGGCATTGCTGCACTTGGCATGAAATGAGATCTCATCATCCATGCCGCCAAAATTCTGCTCAATTGCTTCCTGTTTGCGGCAACTGGACACCACATCGTCATCAAATTTATACCAACGACCATCTGCCTTTGGATTGATAAATACCACATAATGCCCACCATGATTATCGCCCGAGTGCACCAGCACTGCATGCAATATATAATCAGCTGGTGTCTTCTCAAGTTCACCCAGAAAACGATCCAAATTGATGTGTTCATAGAATTCAAAGCGATCGTTGTACTTTATCGAACTATCTGTGATTGGATCATATTGGAAACGCATCAAGTGCAAATGCAACACAGGCGGGAATGTTGTGAATATGACGCCCTTGCTTGCCTCCTAGAAATATAAAGATAAAGGAAATGTTTATAGAAATTATAGAGTTTATACTTTCATACTTTATTTTAATGGAAATTGAAGAAAATATTATACGCAGAGGGAAATTTAAGCTGGCGAAATTGCGAAATTACAAATAATATATTTTTCAAGCACTTTTTATTTATTTATCATATTGAATAAACTTAATCTTTGTTTTTAAATATGATAAATAAAGCAGGAACCGTAACGGTTACAATTTTTATTTCTTATATTATTTGTAGACCCGGTTAGTTTGTTAATATCAAAAGTTTGATATTATTTCTCAATAAAAGGGTCAAGAATTTATCATGTTTTTAGGAGCTTAAAGCACTGATTTTAAAGCATAGAATTAATAGTGTTTGTAGCTATATTTAAGATATATTTTATAATAATTTATTATTATTATTCCACTCACCTGTAGACCATGCTGAGCGGCATCATATTTATTATCGCCCTCGAGTGTTTCGGAGGCGACATAGTCCTGAAATGAGTCAAATATGTTTTTCTTGTCTTTGATATTTAGCTGAATATCGTAGAAGGTCTCGTAGCGTTTGCTAGAATAATCAACATTCTTGCATTTAATATACGATGCCATTTTGCCCTCAAATAGACTGGGAATAGTGCCCTCTACGCAGGTGCCCTTCATCTTCGACTCAAGCTTGTCGAGTAGGACGCGTAGAAACTCCTGCACATCGTGTTGCATAAATGAATCCAAGGTTTCCCAGCCAAATGATTTGGTTAGCTTCTTGGTGCCCACAGGACGATCGCCAAATTGCAGCTCATGGAAGACACGCTGCAAGGATAAGCCAACTGATTTGATGCTATCATCAGCCTCTGTTGGGATGCGATAGACGGCCAAGCGCAGCGAATTGGTAAAATACAATGTCTGTAGCAATGAATTCATGTAACAGGTAGCGCCCTGATTTTTGAGGCCCACATAGCCGGTATGCTTCTTGGAGTCCCAGAGGACACCGTGTGGTGCATCGGCAATAACATGCACCTCCAGTGTTATGCTGCCATTATGAACATAATATTTGTCCGGATCTTGCAGCTCCTGCCAGGTTATAAAATTCGAATAGCCATAATCGTTCTCCTTCGAGTAAAATAAATGCTTAATGCGTGCCCGTGTAAATGGTGGAGCATCGGGCTTATGGCATTTTAAACGCAACTCGGCAATAGCATTACATGACCAGGTGGGCGAATCATTCTCGCCATTACACTGCAAAAAGAAGCCCAAAGCGCGATCATTCGGTATGACCATAATCTTCCAGGGCAGCATGCGAACATAGACCGGCTGGGACAAATGTTGTTGCTTAATCTGTCCAACATTCTCAACGGTATATGAGAATGTGGTCTCGGAACGGAATTGATCCTCCTTGGTTTCATCATCCATCGGCATCTCTTGTTCGTTGGCAAACGATGTTGAGCTACTTTCGGCTAACAATTGTTGTGGCGGCACGTTGCCGTTCTCACTGGGTGTTAGCTGCTGCTGCTGCGGCTGCTGTTGTTGTTGCTGCTGCTGCTGTTGCAGCTGTGGATGTATTAGATTTTTAAATTTCGGCAATTGTGGCGGCGAATTATTAGTTTGTTGCTGCTGCTGCTGTTGTTGTTGCTGTAGGTCACTTGTAATTATTTCGACCTCTTGGGTATCCTGGGTGTCCATTGCTTCAATAGACTGATCTGTTTCAATGTCCATCTTATTCGGCACTTGAATTTTGCTGTCTAATCGGCTATTGCAAAAGCCGCCGCTGCTGTTTTACTGCAAAATGACGCCGTTCTAAATATTTGTATTTCTCTTCTTTTCTTTTCAGTTTATATTCCAAGTTCTATCGATTATTATTATGATATTTTGACATCGGTGCTTCGATTTCGATAATCGTTGTTGTTGTTGTTGTTGCAGCAGCCGCCTTTGCTTGTCTACAAAAACAAATTCAATAGAAAAATGAATAACACAAACTGACGAAATATCGATAAATAAATATATACAGACACAAACACACAAACATTTATACAAAATATGCATACACATATGTATAGCGTTGACATTTATAGTTTCAATTGAGTGCGAATCAGTTGTTGTTCATTTTTTCTTGTACATTGGAAATTTATTATAATCGATAATCGATATAAGCAAATGCAATTTTTATCGACACTTGCTATGAACAATGGTTGCGTTTCCTTTCTTGGAAAAACCGGCACGTAAATAACTAACATTAAATACGTTTTGTCGTTCAACTAAATGAACCGATGAATTGAACTTGTTCTAAACGAAACGACACAACTCTAAGAATATGTATGTATGTGCTGGTCACAAGCTTGCAAATTTTTATGTACATACAAGTACATACACATAAATATATATATATATATATATATTTATACATATGTTATATACATAAATACATATATGTTAGTATGCAAATGTGTATGTCATCTCTTAGTTTTTGCACTTATGCTAGTTTTATGCAATTATGCATATGCATATACATACATTTTGCTCACACAAAAAAATGAAGTGCGCCGCATCGCTTTGTCCCAAAACACATACATACACAATTGTACGCACGCAGGCACGCATCAAGCCCATCGCTTGCCTCTGCTTCCATGTCAACGGGCGCGGGCATAAACTCAGCGGAGCCTCACTCGTATACACATACGCACACACACATACACGAAATGCAATGAATTTTATTTTTCCGCTTACCTTTTTAGTTGTCAAAGCGAAATATGGTTTTGGCCGCAAGCTGTTTGTTGTTGGGCAGCTGTAGGCTCAAACTCGAACACAAGCACCAAGTATCAAGAAAAATATTTGCAAAATTTTTGGTTTTATTTTTCTTTCCAACCTACACAGTTTAATTTATGGCGTTCTTCTCATCGGCAATTCTTTTTTTTTTTTGGGTTGCACGACGCTTGAATTTCTCCGACAGCAAACAAAATGTTGGAAACATAAAAAAATTGTCAAAACTATTAATTTATATGAACAACACTCGGGACGTTTTTTGCTCGGAGCTGCATCTGCGTTTCCGACTCGTTAAATGAAAATGTGCAGAATTTAACTTTTAATCAAGCAAATGCTAATGCTGTGCTCGCAATGGCACTGCAAAACGCAAAAGGAATATTTTTGACACTGTTATACAGAGCTGCATTCAAACTATCGATATTATTTAGAATGGTAGTTGTCATCGATGAATTCTCTCACTATTGATAGTCCCTTTTTTAAAATCATGAGAAGCCTATACTAAATATGTATTTTCAGGACCACATAAAAAAACAGTTACATGCTATTTAATATAATAAAATAAATATATTTGAATAATTTATAAAATCAACATCAATTTGTCGTCATTCGCTTGAGGTACATTTGCTAACAAATTTGGTAATATACAGGTTTATATACAATATATAAAAATGGATAATTGTTCGCTAACTGTCCGTGCCGCTATTGTATATTGGCAATTGCTGTCTTCTTTCCTGCAGCCGTTCACAACGCTGGCAAATGTCTTTAGAATTTGCCTTCCAGCAACTATAATGGGCACAAACGCCGCACTGATCACAACGCTGCACCTTTCGCTGCCATGGATAAATGAGCTTGGGACTCTTGCAGTATTCACAGACAAAGGCGCGACCTGTACAGAGCTGAAAAAATAACAGATGAAAAAGTTGGTAACGATATTTCCATTAAGCATAAATAAACGATCTCAATAATTATTAATCAGAATAATAGTTCAAGTGTTCAGTGTGAATTTATGCGTCCGATCTTACTATTATATTGATTCTATTTAAATCGTTGAAGCATTAAAATAATATTCTTTATTTTAAAAAATCGTTTACATCATTTTAAATTATTTCATTTAATTAAAAATGGAAGAATTTAAAACCTGTAACCAACCACAAAAATTAGAAAAATTTAATTAATTAGAATTGAATAAAAATTGGCATACAACTTCTTATTGAGTTGATGAGATAATTTTAAATTTTGCAATATAATCAAATTTTTAAAATTTATCTCCCCTTATTTATGATTTTCTTAACGATATAAAATTACCGATGTGTTACCATTGCAATGGAATACAAAAAAAAAAAGATATATCGATATTGCCAAATTTCATATCGACTTTTGTAATAGGCGCAAAATACAAAAATTCGAGGCAAATTGAGATAACTTACCACACAGTTGTACACATGCTGTTCGCAAAGCGCAATCAATTCCTCTATAGAACGGCACATGCTCTTATTTTGCACATCAACAAAATCACACATGGACCACATATCCGGATCGTTAGTAATATGCGCCGGCACCGCAGCAAAGAATGTCTGCTCTCTAAATAGAATAGTATATACTTTTTAGTTTACAGAATGCGATTAAATCTGATAGTTACTTACCTTATAGCAAAACGACATGTAGTTATAAAATCATGCACATACTTGAGCTGCAGGCGGCGACGTCGTGCTCGTGCCAGAACCTTTTGCCTGGCATATAACTGGCCATTTAGATCTGGCACATGGAATAGTGGGAATGTGTACATTTGCTCAATCAAACGATAGGCAAATGAACTAACAGCATAACTGCGAAAATCCCAGGCCTGCAATATCTTGGCTGGTATGGCAGACAATTGATTGCGATGGCAGCCCGTGCATAAATATTTGCCCAAATAATTGCAATAGCGAAAATGCTGCTGATATTGACGCGCCACATGCATGCCACAGCCGGCGCATCTATTATTTTGACGCATTAAAAGCTGCGTACGACCGACATTCAAATGTTCCGTAAATATAATTTGTTGACGTGGTGGTGCCCAGGTTCGTGTGCCGCGTGTTACGCTCGTTGATTGCTGCATCTCCTGCTGCTGCTGCTCTTGTTGTTCCTCCTGCTGCTGTGGTTTGGGCATTGGCAGCAGCTGCTGTGGTGCATCCTGCTCTGAAACAAGCCATTTTAAATCACCCAGCTTGGGCAGTTGTTGATCATTGAAGCGTGATATCAATTGTAAACCCACAGCCTCGGCGCTATTGTTATTGTTATTACTGCAGCAGCTACTGCTGCTGATATTCTGCTGCTCCACATATGGAATAAGCAATGCATCCGCATCTGAACTGCTCTCAACAGTTGTTGTTGTTGTTGTTGGTCGCACTGGTTGACCACGTCTGCTCCACTTAACATGCTCAATGGCCGTGATGCATGCTTCCGAGATGCGAAAATGTGCATTCTCCTTCTCCAATTCAGTATTGTTGTGCGTATTGCGTGACATTTGCAAAAATGCAGCCAAACTCTGATTGTCCAATTTATTGCTATTGCTATTGCTATCACTGCTAGCTAGACTGCAAGGCGTTGTGCTGCAGCTTGTACTTGTGTGGCTACTCACAATGTCCAAGGGTGCTGTCGCACCTGTTGCCTCTGTCTGTTGGCGATTGTTATAGTCTAGCATGCTGATACCTTCAAAAAGCGACTGTTGATGTCGTTTGTCCAGTTTGCGTCCATTTACGGCCAAAAATGAATCCAGCATGCTGCTGGCCTCATTGTCCTGGCCTAAACTCTTTTTGTACCAGCGCGTATAAACAGGTGGCGAGCCAAATAAATTGCTGAGAAAACTATTTAATGGACTGGAGGAGTATTTGGCTGCTGTTGTTGCTGTTGCGGTTGTTGCTGCTGTTGCGCTTGGTGGTATGGAAGCTGGCGGAGTTTGGTTTTGGCTGACGCTGCTCGTTTGATCTGTCCATATCTTGATGTCATCACAATTGATCAACTGTATGCGTTGCGGCGACACTGGCGTTGTTGCTGTTTGACTGCAGCTGCTGCTAGCAGTGCTAATACTGGAGCCGCTTAACAAAGGTAGCTCGGCCGTCCAGTGTGCGCATGAACTGCTATAAGTCTGACAACGTGGCCGCAGCAATACAGTCATCTCATCTGTTTGCATTTTATCAAGACTGCTGTCCGTCTGATAAACACAGGGCAAACTCTTAATGCGTCGTAGCACATTGCGCTGCTCTTTGGGCTGCACTGGCATTTGTTGATCCTCCTCCTGCACAACATGCAAACGCTGTTGCGTTATGCTAAAATTTGGCTGCGAGCTGGTGCGTCGATGTCTATGCTTATGTCTATGCAACGGCAACGATTCCAGCTGGCTTAGCAGACTGCTCTGATCCAGCTGTATGGCCGTGAGGCAGACAAGCAACGCTGTCACATAGCTGCTATGCCGCAAATAGGCCACATCCGGTTGATAGTAGAGCTCAAGCAGTTCCTTGTCCGCCAACAGCGACTCTATGCAGCGGGAAAGGCAGCCCGTTCTTAAACAATTGGAAGTCCATTGATATAGAAATTTTGAAATTGTTGTTTGATCTGTGAGATTCCTAGAGTTGCTTGGCTGTTCCTGTTGCTGCTCGGTAAGACGCAAAAACTCAAAGTCATCAATCAGGCGCTGTAATAAAATGATATAGATGTAATATTAATTTTAACAATTGTTGTTATTTAGTTTATATACATATATTGCTCAAGATATAAAACATTGCAATGAAGTTATGTTTGAAAGTTATTATACACTTGCAAAAGCGAAATCTTTTAGAATCAGCCAGATCGTAACACTATATCGAATAGCTGCCTTCGGAACTAAAAATGTTACTTGTTTTCAGTATATAAAAGTAAACTTGGCAATTCAATGAAAAAAAATAGTTTTTCACAATATCAAGACCAAACATTAAGCACCATGGAGTCTATTCTATAGACAATCTGGCCAAATCTAATTAAATTCTAACTTTTATATTTTATAGGCCTTATAGGAACAATCGTTTGTACTCCAATCCTTAAATACCCGATTGACATACATATTTAATACATATTTTAAAAGATAAGAACGCTGCATTTCACTTGAAACTGGTATCATTCATAGCTTGTATAGAGCTTGCTGATAAATGGAAATCAGTAAACCCAGTTTTACATCTATAAATTTTTGTATAAAATAAATGTATTCATTGTACTAAAAAAAAAAAACAAGACTCTTGCAACAAAGTAATACTTTTTTTTACTCTTTATATTGTTTACGGATGCTACAACAAAAGAGAAATTTGAAAAGTTGCGCTCGCACACTTCGTCTCACCCAAAAGAGCGAGATTGTCTGATTCACGCCGATGACAATTAATATATTAATTAATTTGGTATTTATTTTAAACTAATTTTTGTTGCTAAAATTTAATTCGAACTTACAACAAACAATAAATCAATCGATGATGTTAGTTAAGGGCGTTATAGCAGCTGATTATCTGGAATTTTGTATGTGTAATTATAAAGTCGAACTTACAAGCGTTCCTCCGATAGCTGGCTGCTGGAGACCGTGCTGCAAAATTTGGACGCATGTCCGCACCAGCAGCTGGAAGCACTCATCGGTCTTGGCCTGAAACCAATAATTTGTGGCTCGTCGCAGCTCAGTCAGCAAAGTGGTTAGCAAAAGTTGTTGTTGCTTAAGTTCGCGTTGTTGATAATGTGCATGTTTATGCGTTGTGCAGCTCCAAACTGGTAATTGGTTTGGCGTTCCACTGGACATTTCCGTTAGTGTTGTTCTGATGGTTACGATTAAGCTGTTTAGTTTGTCGGTTCATTGTATATGAATATAATATAATATAATTGCATTGCGATCTTGCACTTCTGAATGTTGACTGTGCTGCGCAATATCGATATTAATTGTAATCGAAAAACAGCTGTTAAGAAGGCTACCAGCTTTGTGCAGCTTATGAACAGCTGATAGAAGCACTAGAGATGGCATATTCCGATTCTCTTCGTTTTATATTGAGTCCCAATTTCCACCAAGGCGCCAAATCAAAAGCCCCAAGCTGGGACCAAAATCAATTTCCACCGAGGCCCCAAAGCAAAATCCCCAAGCAATCAGCTGTCTTTTGTATACTTTAGCATTTTGAGTTACAGCTTGGTAATACATTTTGTTGTTTGCTTAAAATTAAAAAGGAAGATCATTAATTAATTCGAATTTATTGGAAACAATAGCAACCGCAGCGCTATAGTTGCTGCGGTAGCTACGACAGCTATTGATCGTAGGAAAACATGATTCGTGCTCGTCCGGGAAGTACCGTGTGTTTGCACGATTCTTTGGGTTGTCAACACCATGGTATGCAAAATTTTTTTAATGTTTTTTGCATCCTGGTTTGAAGAAAGTTGTCGCAAAATTATTTGGCACCCGATTTTCTAACGCAGGCAAAAGTGGAGGAATGTGTTGTGGGATCTGAGCATATTGGATATCCACAGTGCTTTGGCTCAAATGGTAAGTTTCAATTAATTAATGTAAAAATGATATGTAAATTAATTACAGACTAGGGCATTAGATAAAGCGGACTTCTTTTAACTTCAAGGGCTGTTACTCCACTGTACTTCTTACCCTCGTCACTCATAAGTATGTACTATAATGTATTTTCTATCCTTTGCTTAAACAAATTTTTGTTATTTCAGATACCTAAATGTCAGCAGTCCAGGGCGCTGTAATGACTCTGGAATTTATGAAAAGTCCCTACGCAAACGATTGATAAATCAGACAGGTTTGTTTGCTTTTAAGCTGTCAAAGAGCTTGATGAAACCGTATCCATTTAGCATCGCTGCGCACCCTAAAGAAAAAGCATTCGACTACCATCTCAAGGGACAATTTCGGCGACTTGGAAAATGAATTTAAAATATAATAGATTACGCAAATGTCTTTATAAAGTGCTGTTGTGTTTTGTGCAACTTTTAAGTTAAGCAAAACAGCGATTTGGAGGAGAACTGGGGCGAAGAAGATGCAACCCAAAGGCAACAGCCGTTATTCGACGTTGTATGGTCATCATGGAATACGGAATACGGTCAGCACTAGCTGAATTTCTTACACCAATTGAAATTCAAGGAAAAATAGAGCTTGATCTATTTTGTTTATAATGTGGCCTCACTGGTGAGTTTCAATTCAGGTAACAAGAAGATAAACAAGCTAAGCTACAGTTTGGTGCATTGGAGTCGCCTAATCTGTCCCGAAATCAGCTCATCTCACTGTCCGCCGTCTTGTGCAAGTTGTCGCGTCTGCGACGTCAACAATAATGGTGCTTGAATGCTTCTCGGCGGCCAACAATTTTCTGGAAATGGTGTCCGATATCTAATGCCGCTGTGGTACATTCAAACAGTTGATTTTGATCAGCAATCAGCTGATAACACTGCCTGATACCATGAGGGCTTGGGTCAGTTGGACTTACGCGACAATCCACTCGTCGTTTAGCCCCAATGAGCCTGTTACCATTCTGGCAACATGCCAACTTCTCTATTTACTATCAGGTCTGTTCCCATTCTCACTTTCGGCAAGATCTCGCGGAAACGAATTTCCCTGTAAAACTTGCGTATTTGAATTCGCTTGAGTTTTAGCTCGCGTTTTCATTTCGGTAAATCAATTAAATTCGACTACTTGAAACCACTTTTAACTTAAATAAAAGTTATTAATAAGTTTTCTGTTGTTTTCACAATGACATTGCATCTCCACTTTTGTATTTCAAGCTTTAAAAACCTTACTAATAGCTTTTTAGTAGTCACACCTTTTTTTGGGTCAACTCTGGGCTACACATTTTGCGTATTTGGTCAGCCAGTTATGCACAACATGATATTTTGAGGGAAATAAAAAGGGGAAATTTAATGTGATTGCCCTTGTGCGTGGAACATATTTTAAACCTTTCATATCTGAATAGTTACTATTAACATAACTGTCACTGACTCTCACATTCTGTATCTGAGCCCTAACAGGCACTAACAAATATATTCAGTTTAATTTTGAAACCTAGGTAGTACAGATCTAATGTGTTTCTTTATTTAACAACCATCTAATAAATATAGTTGCTAACTAGCGCTGCAGGCCTAGGGGGGCAAGCTAAATTTGAATTTAACTTTTTGGGACTGGGACCGTCTCGATGGGGGTCTCGGTGGAAATAGAGCAAAATATAGGCATTACTGCTGATAGTAATTTAGTTGATATTTATTTTTATAAAATAAGCGGAAAGCATAAAATAAATTAATTTTATAAAAGAATCGTTTTTTTTTTATTTATACATGTGTATGCAGCTTGTGTTCACATTTTTGATACATTTTATAAATTATTTATTTGTATAATATTGATCTACTGGGTCTTCTTATCATCCTTGCCCGACTTGCCGGTAGCTTCTTCCTTGAAGTGCAAAAAGACGAACGAAAACACAAAGACGCCAATCATCATAGAGAAGGCGCTGGTGTAATAGGGGAATGCGCTAGGTATGAAACGTTCATACTGCGTGTGCTCTAATGGACGCACCGACACTTGCGTGGTATTATAAAGATGAGTGTAGCCAACACGATCGTAGTCGACCTTAAACTGATAAACGCCATAGACATCGGGTATCTTGAATTTAGCTTCGTAGCTGCCGCCCTTGGTCTGCTTGAGGAATGTGCGCACAAAGGGATCAATGCGTACAAACTCTAGCTGTATATCATTGGCCTTGAATGGTTGCCATTTGCCCTGGACCAGTTCCTCAATGGCAATCGTATAGACAACGGGATCTGTAATAGTATAGGCCTGCTCTGGAGGATGACGTTCGCCCTCCTTATTATGCTGCACCGAGGCGACACGCAGACGACCGCTCTCTCCAAATGCCCACTGGCTAATAGCCTCGGCGGCGGCCCGATTGCCGGCTTGTTTATAGAATACACCGCTCTGTGCATACTGCACGGCCATGGTGAAACTTTCATCAGCAAAGAATTGTAACGAACCGGAGAAGACAACACGCGCATTGTTGCGTGCCTGCAGAGCAGCAATCAATAGCGTACCACGGCCTACAGCATGCGGATAATCTGTTACGCTCGAATCGGGATTATAGCTATAAGCGCTGCTCTCAGCGGTCAACAGCTTGAGCACCAAAGGATTCTCCTTGTCCGCTATGAGACCAGTGCCACGGTACAGCAATGGTGCTGCATCTGATTTGCGATTCTGTTTGCTACCAACAACGCTATCGGCATCAATTAGATTCTGTGCCGCAGTCAAAATTGTTGTATGATCTCCTGTATCGCTGACATCATAGTGCAAATGATCAATAACGGCCGCATTTTCCTCATCCAGTTCAAAGCCGCATTCGGAGGCAAATTCACGCAGTGCATCGCCAGATTTCTCGCTGCCCGCAACCAAAACATTGCCGCCATCATCCACAAATTGGGCGAGACGCTCGACGCTAATGTCACCGCCAAATTCCTCAACACTGGGTGCAAAGATAATTAAATTCTTGTAGAGATACTCGCCATAGCGGGATAACAATAACCCAGAGTCGTCCGCTAGCTTGAAAGTCAATTTAAAGCCGCGATCTGTAAAGACAATGGGATAAAATATAATATATACAAAATATACATAATATATGACACTAAAACTTGTACTTCTGTTATATGTATGTGAACATTAACAAACCAAATATACACTCTTACTCTATTTGAAAACAGAGTATACGAAAACTTGTACACGTCAGAGGTTATGTATGTATGTGTGTGTAGTATGCCGGTTACCTTGCAATGATTTAAAGAAAATTGAATGCGTTTCACGTATGGCCAAATTGTCCAGCAACACCAAGGTGTTTGCATCAGCCTCGAGCACAGCATGGCAATTATTTATTGCCAAAAACGCAAGTAAAAGAATTTTCCACATTTTGTAAACGCCGACAGATGATTTTTAAGGTGTACTTTCATGAGCGATAACAAAGAAAATTATCGATATGGCAATAAACTAGAGATTGGCGATATTTAGGTCACTGTTACTTGGCACAAGTATTTTAAGGTAAAAGTCCCTATCGTGATAAATTACCAAAAGTAACAGCGATAAAATCATCGATCTATATGTTGTGACTGCTCGATATCTTGTCATTTCTATATTTTTTTGTCACAGTACGTACGTTTGCATGTACTCGATTTGATTTTTTCTAAATTTAGTCTCATTATTAAAACTAAAATCAAAAAAGAAATCTTTAATTATTGCTAAGGTGATAAAGCAACATTTGGATTAACAACCATTGTCGGGAACTTTGCTAAACTTATTTCAGCCGACAAGAGGAGGCGCGATCAAAAAGTTGAAATGTTATTGTTTTACTTTAAAAAGTAAACATACATGTATGTAATTATGACTTTTTTTACAGTCACAGTTGACATTAAAACCACAGAATTTATACAAAAAATTTTGATTTGTGCTTATCCAGCTATCGATGTTGAACATACTCGTAGTTAATAGATTTTTTCTGTTTCAATAAAAGCTCGCTTTAAATTAAGAATTTAACGGTGATTCAAAATAATATTATTAGCAACTTTACTCTTATTTTTACTACTACGACTATTTTATGAAATAATGTTATTAATGAAGAAACACATGTTTGTTATATAAACTCTCAATAATATTTTAAGAAAACAAATATTATGTTATTATTCACTATTATTACAAGTTCTATTAATTGACAGAAAAATGTTGATTATTTATGATTTTTATATATAAGAATTTTGATATTTTTATCTTCCTTTCAATTCTCATGTACAGCACTAATGTTTTAAGCGGCTAAAATTAAAAGCTCAATGTGGCAACGCCAAATTCTTGCTCTTTACCATTAAAGCTTTTCTCATAGATGTGCTTTCGAGTTTTCGCTTTTGAACTGTATCTTATTGGAAATTGTTTGTTCGCAAATTCGAACTTAGTTTCAGTTGCAAAAAGCTAGCGTCGCGCGCGGACGCTGTGTTACAGCGGCATTTAAATTTTACTGTTGTTCGGCTGACAACGACGCTGCGTGCGCGTTCAAGAGATATATTTTTTTAAAGTGTTGTTAAAAATATAGGTAATAATTTTTTTTACAATAAAAAACCAATGTGTTGAAATCAGCAACAAGAGCATGCAAAGCTTCAGTATTGAACGGCATTTAGTCAGCCGCTTTAGCTGCAACAACAAAAAAATGTCGCGTATAAACAAACGTGTGTGCAAATCCAAAAAAAAAAAAAACAACCAGAACAATAACAAATTGGTCCACTGTGTGGCCACCGAAAGCATAACTAACCAATGGAAATAATTAGAAAGATATATAAGCAACAACAGCAATCAATTAAATTTTGTTTATAGCAAAAGCTGCAGATGCTGATGCTGATGGACTAACGATGTATTGTTGCTGCTGCTGGCGGTAGTTAGTGATGGTGGTGGTGGTATTTGGTGGTGGTGGTGGCGGCATCTGCTTCCTTCTCCTTGTATGTACATGCATATATGTATGTGTGTATGTATGTGTGTCTGTGTATGTACCAGAAGAATGAAATTAAACTGAAATAACGGCATACTAATTGAAAGTGTGCGCGGCGCTGTCTGCAAAAACTGCAGTAAGAGCAAAATGAATGGCAATTAATGCATATGCAACGCGTTTTACCGTTACATGCATGCATGTGTGTGTGTGTGTGTGTGTGGGAGCGCGTGGTGTAATAATATAAGGTGTTACCATGCAAATATCCTGTTACCAGCTGATAAGAGCATGTAAGCTTTAATAAGCAAAATTACAACAATCAATTGTCAATACATCTATTTACATATATACACACATGGTTGAATTTTTAAAATATAAAATAAATCTGTTGGAATTTTAAATTTCAAATAAATTAAATAGATTAACCTAATAAAAATGTTAACACGATAGAAAAATGCATCCAAATTTTTTTTATTTTTATATCAACGTAAAAAATGATTTTTAGTGCTCGGATCATAGCTGAATGAATTGGTGAAATATCATTAAAAACCGTTATTCTCATATAAAATAAGAACACGCTAATATATCAGTTAATTACGGCGGGTAATCAGTTATTAAAAAATATACGAACTTTCAATATCGTCTGTAATTCATCATCATGCAATGAGAACAATTATTTTCCTGCTAAATATTCTAGAATTCTTGAACAGAAATGCTGCAATAAATTTCGTTCCTTCTTTTCCAAATTTCCTACAATATTTTACTTTTTAAGCACACCAATTTTTAGTTTTGAACGCTCATACACATAATGTCGTATGCGAAGACCACCTATTATAATTACACTATGTTTGAGCGACAGCGAGCAAGAGAATGAGAGAAAGTGTGTAGTGAGCAATGAAGAATAACAGCGAAAACAAAAGTGCAAGGGCCACATGTTGTTGTTGTTGTTGCAGTTTTGAAGTATGTATGTATGCAGATAAGTAGAGCGCGATTGAAATTTATCGATCGACACAAGAAAGAAAAAAATCAGCTCAGACAGCTGGATTAGGGTTACCATGTGTCATAAATGCCTTAATGCAAACTAAACTGTGTTGTGTGTCTGCTCAGCCGGTCAACGACGCAAACGTCGACGCTGGCGCCGGCAAATAGCCGGACAAGGCCGTTGCCTGTTTTGCGGTCAGCGTGAAAGTTCACTCGAATGTTTGCAGGTGCAAGCCGCAGCAGTAGCAGCAGCGACGGCTCAAAAGTGAAATCTCTGCAGCTTAGCACGCTCTTTGCGTTTCAGCTGTACGTGTGTGTGTGTGTGCTTTATGTGTAACGAAAACAAAAAATAATAAACATAACCAACAACAACAATTCACTTTTTTCTATCAATTCTTGCTTACTCAAGTGTAGAAAAACAAAAGCAACAAGCAACATCAAAGCAAGATAGGAACGAACTGAACGCAAATACAAAAAGGAAAAACTCTAAAACTATAACTGTAAATCAACGTCAATTGCATTCGCCAATAATATAATAATAATAATATTAAGAAGAAGAGCCACAACAACGACGCGCTGCTTTGTTGCAGTAGCGGCAGCAGCCAGCTGGGCGCTGGCAACCAATTGCGGTATGAATTAATTTATATTTATGTAAATATATTTTTATATATATTTTTGGTTTATGTGTGTATTAAACATAATATATACATACATATGTAAAGGTATATAACAATCTACTCTCCAGTAACACTACTAACTACCGCAACAAGTCAATAATTAAAGGCTATTTAACTTTTTTATTTAAGATCAAATAATATGCTTAATAATGTTTATAAATTTTATTTAAATTAAAGACATAGCTCTTTCGTTTAGTTTCTTTTGCATTTCACCACTAGCTGCATTACTTTTCGTCAGCCTTTTCGTTAGTCTCTTGGTATACAGCAAAGGAGTCAATTGTCACCACATGTACACTTGTATGCACTCATTTATTACGTGACTACATTTATATGTATGTATGTACAAAACATTCGGTCATGGCTCTGGCAACTTTTACTGTTTAGTTTGTAATTTTGCCAAAAATGCCAGAGGCTACATAATAAACATGCGAGAGATGAAATTTCAAATCTAGTCCAAAGTTAGACAGCAGCAGGAACCGCAACAGCGACGGCGACGGCGACTGCGATGCGCATTTGGCGAGCCAATGCATTGAAGATCATTTACATACATACATATTCCTATTATGGCCAACTAAAAGAATGAATAAATAGCATTAAAAAAGAAATTTGCTAATGGACACAAAATACCACTACATTACACTGCGCACGTTTCAATTTATTTCACGCGAAAAAATTGTTTCTGTTTTATGGCCTAATTGGCTAAAAATTTTATAATTACAAGTATGCTAATTAATTTTGTTTGCCATCAAATCTGATTAAAATGCGACCGCATTCTGATGTCGCCCGAAAAAAATTTTATAACAAATGCCAAAAACAAATTCACAAAAATCTGCTTATGGAATTTGAGCTGGAATAACAAAAAAATATGGTAAAAAAAAAAAATTGACATTGATATAAGCGAGGGACCCATAAAAATTAACAAGAAAAAGGTGGTAATTAAAATGGGGGGAAAATGATACGAACGCCAAAAATGTGCTAAAAATAGACAAATGGTTGACGCTGCAGCCGCCAATTGACTAGGCGCTTTTACTGCGAGTTGTTGTTTTTTTTTTTTAAGTTAGCGAGGGTCGCTCGGAATGTATGATGAGGAGACTTCAATACGTTTATCGCTTGTTCAATGTGTGCACAGTCGAATGGGGGTTAGTTATTTTTGGGACCAGCGATGTTTCTATACAAACACAAGTATATACATATATATATATATATATATATATAAAGCCATGCTGTCAGTCAGACAACCCCAACTGTGGCGATGCTTTCGCTAAAACTTCGAAGGATTTTTTTTTACCGGCGGGGATGCTGATGCTCATTTTTTGTTACCTCCCTCTCCGCCTTGTTATGCTTGTGTATTGGTAAACTCTCCCACACATTGTCATGCATAGTACACACACTTACATACATATATATATGTATACAGTGAGTTCAAAAAGTATTGGCACAGCTTTCACCAAGCAATAATATTTGCGTTGAAACTTTATAGAACTGGAAATGAGCATTTGTTATTAAAGATATGTAATATAATAGATTCTTTTGAGTATACGTCGAAAGTGAGTTCTATTGGAATTTGCATTATTATTTGTTTATATTTTTTATTAACATAGCAGTTGTTAAATGCGTTAAGTTCGAGCGTCCAGGGTTACCTTAACTTATATTTTTCCGTATACATATGTAGTCAATATTATTATTTTTCTACATAAATATGGGAAACTGTATCTGTTGACTTTTAAAATAAAGTTTAAAATCATTCTTAATAGTTTTTATATACATGTTATATGTAAAATAAATTGTAATTTTATGTAAAAATTGCAAAACTAAAAAATGATTAAATATCAAAATTTTTATTTTAATCTCTTATTACACATAATTTAATATTCTTAATAATTTTTTGTTGAAGCTGTGGTTATCCATATGTACACTATTGAGTCACTGTAGAATATACTACACATGTATTTTCATGCAAATGTCAAAGCTGCCAAAAGCGTCGTCACTTCTCTCGCCCCTGCGGCGACCATGCGGTGAGTGTAGCGGATTTTGTTTGCGTAGGAATTGCTGCTGCTTTTGTTATTGTTGTTGTTGTTGTTTTTTCCTTTTTGGGCTCTGGCATTCTGCTCGCATTCTAGGACCAACAGAAAACCCAGTGGGGGGATGCGACAGTGCAAAAAGGTGCGTTTCACTTACTTTCTGAACGGACAAACGAACGAACACGAATGGAACAGAACGGAACGGTGGTGCTCAACAAACTGAAAACTCACCACCACTTGCCGGCCGCCCTCTCTTGCTGTGTCTCTCATCAATTTGTCTCGCGCTCTCTCTCTCTCTCTCTCTCTCTCATTCTGTAGCAACCGCTGCTGTTGTTGCTCGGTGAGTTTGGTTTGTCACAGTGTTGTGTGTTTTTTGCTTTTGTTTTATTTGGCAAATTGTTTGGCCAAACAATTGCATACAATGTACTTTTGAAGCACTTCAAATTTCAAGCGTGCAGCAGCCTCTGTGGGGCCTAATAAGAATTGCGCCACTCAACACGTCGTCGTAGTCGCAGAGCGTCTCTCTTTTGAAGCTATCTTTTCACAAGTATGTATGGATGTATGTGTGTACACACAACAACAACAACAACAACAATAACAACAGAATAACAAAAAACAAAAACAAATAAACAAAGCTTTTCTTGCGGCTAACAAATATTAAATACCCTTTGCAAAGATGCTTATAAAATTGTTATCATTAAAAAACTTTAAAAATCTAAAAATTTGTTCATAAAAAAATATTTCTAGGATGTAGTTCAACGATTAAAAACAACTTTATTAAAATTTAAAATGGTTAAGTCTTGTATTTGGCCTGTTCTCATTCTCACTTTCGGCAAGATTTCGCGGAAATGAATTTCCCTCTACAAATTTCCCTCCAATTTTGTCTTAATTAAAAATTATAAATAAATTTTTTGTTTTTTTGCCAATGACATTGCATCTCTACTTATGTAATTCAAGCTTTATAAAGCTAACGCTGTGGGATATTCTGGGGAAATCTAGGGAAATACACGGGCAATTAAGGGTTAATTTGGCAAATTCTCGCGTAATTAAATACGCGAAGTTCCACCGAAAAAAATATTATAATCAGTAATAAGCATTTTTATAGTGTTTGTTTTTAAAGCTTCAAAATTCTCATAAAATGCACAAACTACCAAAACCAAGGCAATTTTAATAATAACAAACGGTATACATGGAATTGAAGTGAATTCAATTCGCACAATTTTGTAATTCACTTTCACTTTCGCGATACCAAAAGTTAAAAACTAGAAAAAAAAACCCTTAAATAATTAGTTTAAAAAGTTGTGTAATATAGGTGCTGTTAAATGCCTTTAAGGAACATGTTTAAATTAAATATTTAAGGTATTTAAACTTCGGTGCGCGCCAGTTATGCTTAAGTTGAGCTTTGTTTTTGCCTTTCTTTTTGGGCATTCGCACACGCACACAGGAACAAGGACACGGAAGCCGGAGCGTCTTAGTGTTGTTATTGTTTTTAAAAATATCTACACACAATAGCCCCACACACACACACACACACACACACACACCCACAGTCGGATTCCTTGCATGATTCCTGTTTGGTTTTCCTGCTTTTTCTGCTTCTGCCACATTCCATTAAATACAACAAATACCAAAATGCGATAAAAGCAGCTAAGAAATTAAAAATGCTATCCAAATACATACATATACATAAACATACATACATACACACATACATATACATACATACATACACACACACAATCAAAGATATAAATGCCAAGCCTGTGGCTGTGTATAGTCCTGGCATTAAATAAAACTCTCACATAAATACATAAGGAAATAAGGACATACATATATGTATTTATTCGCATATGGCGTTTATTAAACTTAAAATTGCTAAATAAACGTAAACTTGATAAGACTAGTTAAGTACTAGCAGATTATAGAACTAATTTTAGTTGTTTATTTTCATTTTTAGGAAATATTTAGCTTGAAAAAATGTTTTTTAACTCAAACTGAAGCATATCACTCTGATACAGTTGAATACTATGAGAAATGACCATATGAACGTTGTGTTCCTACTCGAGTATTGTATTTGTGCATACATGAAATTTCAAAGTGATCCCCAAAATCGAAAATTATGGCCAAAAAAAGTTTTCGAAGCACTTTTTACACTTAACCGGCAATAACACTTTAAAAAAAAAACAAAAACAACATTTTAAATGATATATGTTTTCTAAAATCTCGCTTTTTTTTAACCATTTAAATTTCTTGACTTTGATTGCCATTCAGTCACAAAGTTTCTTTTGCACCAATTATTAAAATTTTCCAACGAATTTACAATAAATTCTGATTAGAACAACGGTTTTTTGAACAGAATTGGTTGAAAATTAGAAAAGTTCAAATATGTGAAGGAGAAATTTTAATAAAATAATTATAATATTATGTTTTTTGTGATCTTTGTTAGTAGATTTTCTCGAGGTCAAATTATATGTTTTAAATAATTATAATATATTATAATAATAATAAATGTTTTGTTATTAAATCCGATATATTTTATAAATTCGTCGGAATTCGTCTTCAGAGAGTTCTGTGGAGTTTAATATTAAACTTAAAATAATTAATGTTTATTTCATAAAAACTGTTTAACCTGACTGGCTGACGACTCACGAAGAAGCCAAACGGTAGAAACTAGAAACCTGCTATTTTTACTGTAGCTTCCAATTATGTCGATATATTTATTTAAATATTTATATTATTTAAAATAAATCGAGAAGTAGGTGAAAAATACATTTGAGAACTGTGTGAAAATCTCAACTGAGTCAGTGGGGAGCGTAGCAACGCACGCCGGTATAGCTAGTATGGTATTAAGGAACCTACATATCAAATGTGACTCTTGCTCTCTATAATCAGGCCTAAATCGACTTGGCTATTGATACTGATTAAGAATATACTTTATATTGTCTGGGATGCCACCTTCTGTCTATGACATAAATTGGCACAATTATATAACACCCTTTTATCCATTTTTAATGGGTAGAGTTACCAAAAAAAAAAAAACAAAAAACTAATTTCTGTGGCAGGAAGCAACAGGATTAGGATCTATGAATAACAAAACAAATTATAACTTGTTAGCATTCAGTGTGAAGATGTGAGCTACATATGCTTGTATATATTTAAGTATATCTTTCACATCTGTGAAAATGCGACCTTGGCATATGCAATACTTTATTTAATATCATCGCCTTCATCATCGGCGTCATGGAAAACCGACATCCACTTGTCAACATGGATGGCATGGCTATAAAACTTTCTTTTTTTTTTTTTTTTTACCATAACTTTTCGCTTTAGTCTTTAGTCCTGCTATTGTTTTCACAGTCTGTATCTGTATCTGTATCTGTAGCTGTCCTTCTCGTCGTGGCCTTTTAGTTGGTTTCCGCTCGACACGCTGCTGTGATGATGGTGATGCCATTGTTTTTATGACGCCACTTTCAAGCACACATAATATTATAAATATATTGCGTTTTCTGTGTGTTTGTGTTTATGGACAATATATTAACATGAAGCTCAGCTTTGAAACGTCCACTTTGTTTAAGTTGATTCAGTCAACAATCTGTCGATGCGTTGCTGCTAAATCTACTAAAAAATCTTAGTAGAACGATTTTACATATTCACAAAAAAGGAAAAAAAGCAAAAGGAATTGCTCTTAATACAAATCAACGAATCAGCAAATCCAAAATAGGAAAGAAAGTCTAAGAAACACACTAAAATTAAATAAAGTTATAGATATATAGATTAATTGTGCTCCACACATATTTAATATTTATTTAATATTTAATAACTAAAAAATCTGTTCTTAATTAAGTTTTAATTAAAAATAATAGTAAAATATAATTAAAAAAAATAATTTTAAAATTTAGCTTATGTAGGTTAAATTAAAAAAAAAACCCCTTTTGTTGGCATAATGTGGAAAATCTAGAAGCTAGAAAAAAGTAAAATTTTTGAAAGTTTTTTTTATATATCTGAGTAGTAAATCAGCTGAACTATATTTAGTAAAAAAAAGTAAAAACATTTGATCTTTTCTATTAAAAGATATAAGCAAAAAACTGACGTGGCGTTACGTGACAAGAATAGAACTCGGTTTCGATTTAAAATAGGAAAAGCGCAAAACTCTGCAAAGTGTGCAAGCCTTTTTGTATAAAACTTTTTTTAGTATTGAAATAAATAATCTAAGTCAATTTTGCAGGCTATTTTATTTAAAAACTTTTTCCTGTTTTTTTTTTTACAAACCTTAGTATAAAATGTTACGTGACATGGCGTATATATATTTCTTTAACTTCTTAAATAAACATTAAATTTTAATTATAACCCAAGCTTCCGATTTACATCAAATTCTGAAAAATTTATTTAAAAAAAATATATGCACAACTATGCATGAAATCGGTGATGCATAATCAATGCACTTAATGCACAATTCGTATGAATAATCTATGAATTGTTGTTGTTTATAATCTATGCACTTCAAGGCATGGATAATGTTTACTTATTATTGGCTCAATTATGCATAATTATGCATATTTTCTGCATAGATTTTACTCTGAGTATATATTGTCTATTAATAATAACTAGATTAGCCTAATGGTCGACAATCGACAAGTGAACCGTTTTTGACCCTTTAGCCCGCAGCAATACTTACGATATTTGAAATACACTGCCGCTAAACTGCTTGACAAGCAAATACTCTTTATTATTTGGCAGCCCTTATTTATATTTTTTAACAAAAACGCTAAACAATTGAAATTCAAAAAGATACAGCGACATGCATTAAAATCCAAATGATTATAAAATTCACAGCACACGAAATAATTTCATGCAGCAACACTTGCCTTTGCACAAAATTTAATTTAAATTTTTAAAATCTTAATAATCTGTTTTGTGCTTTTCTTATATTTTGATGTTTCCGATTTTTTTGAATACCCTTAATGAGGTAGAGTCATTAGGGAGAGCGTAGGGCCATAATACAATTAAGCAGGTATAGTCGTTAGGAAGAGCGTAGGGCCACGCTATAGAAAGAGATGCTTTTAGCCTGCTTAGTTTTCACTTTTTGTATGAGAAAGAAGAGAAATAGAACGATTTTTTTTTTTTTTTTTTTTTTACTTTTATTTTGTATATCTGCTATAAGCTATTAGTTTTTCCCAAACTTTTTTTTATCTTCAAGTCCTACAGAACTTCCCACAAATAATATATGATAAATCTATAACCATGTAATCATATTTGAGTAATTTGCAATAATAATAAACGCAAAACAATGAGAGCAGCAAACCACTTGACAGCACAAGTGTCAAAAGTGTATTGACATTTGGCCCTAAAAAAATGGAGAGAGAGCTTTCTCTAATTACTCTCTACCTTGTTAAGTGTGTCCAGGATTTTTAATGAAGAGATAGAGAAATTTAAGTGAGAAATATTTGTTCACTTTTGTGAGTGAAAATACCCTTACACGGTTTTTAAATATTTTTAAAACAATAAATAATATATATATATGTATTTTTTTTGTAGTATTCGCTAAACGAACATGTGGTAAAAATTAAGTGTTAATTAAAATAATTTTACTATGCTAAAAATGGAGACAAACATTTGTATTAGTTTCGTTTAGCCTATTTATATAATATTAACAAATATTATAATAAATAAAAAAGTTTGTTAAGCGTGCATCTAAACTCTTTAGATAATGGAAACAGTTTTTCCTGAATTTGTTTTTTTTTAATATATTAAAGAATAATTTCAAAAACTCACCACGTCTTATAAAGCAACATAATTTATATTAAAATAATGAAATTAAGAACAGTTTGTAATTCTCAACTGGTTTAATCGCAGAGTTAGAAGCCATCCTACGATTAAGGATTGTTTATTGACTAAGAAAATTTAATAATTATTTTTAATTCGTACTCTTCTTGAGCTGTATTTGTTATTATTATAAAATCTAATAAATATAATTAAATAGACTGATATAAATATAAGTAGCTTTATAAGAGAAAGTAGTTTCTTACATCATGAAAACTTTTTAACGTTTCTCTAATTTGTATTTTAACTTAAAACAAGTCTTTGCATGATTTCCTTTATTTCATACTCCTGAAACTTTATGCCAACGCCAACATTGAAACTAATATGATATCAAATAATACCTTTTAAGCCAAAGTGAGGATGGTCTGAAGGCGGCCCACACACATTAGCGGCTCGTTGGCTAAAATGCTGCTGTTCCTGCACTTTGTTTACCTACCTTAGAGCACACACATTACCGTATATGTATATAATATATATATATATAACTGTATGGTAGAGCAACATACCCCATCCGGGGACATTCCGGTTGGAGGTAGCCAGAACGATAAAGTTGACGCCAACATGGAAGCGTTGGCATTTCGCTAGCATTTAAGTTTTTTCTTTTTTTTTTTTTTTTTTTAATTGGTTTGGAGCACGTCACGCAAATGCCTGAAACTATTGTGCATATAAAAACGCTTCACAGACTCGTTGAGTTGACCCCAAAACTTTGGACATTATACATACGACAACTCGTCAAGTTGCCCCAGAATGTGTGTAACCTGGGCAATTAAATCTTTCAAGACAATGATGTTATAGAAGTTGAAACCTACATATGTACTACTTATATAAAGCCAATACTATAGTTTTTTTTTTGCAACTTTGTAACTGTAATAATTTATTAAAATATTACGCTATTTATATAGAAATGTTATTTTGAATTAGCACAACTGTAAAATCTAGGAAAAAATAATGAATTTATTATAATATTTATATATTATATTATAATATTTTTTATATATTTATAATATATATTAATAATAATTATATTCGATTTTAAAATATCCGTGTAGATATATTTTGTTAAATGGACTAAAGTGAGCAGAAAGCTAGTGAAAACAAAAAAATTCAATAAAAATTAAAAAATTTGAATTAATATACAATTAATAATCAATAATTCAAATTAAAAAAAAAAAGCCTTGATATTTTAATTTAAATTCCAAAATAATATAATCTGGAAACTGTGTTTAGTGGGTAATCACGTCACAACAAATTTACAACAACAAGTCTATTTTGGGTCGATCCCGAAAAATTTCTCGTGTGCGCTTGGAAAAACCCATCAATGCATTTTGTTTTTGTGAGCTCGCTCCAGATGAGAACTTGTGCGCCCGACTCCAAGCTTGGGACACACACTTGTGTGTATTTTGTTGTTGCGAAATTTAACTTATATTTTGTTTTTGTGTGCTCGCTTGCGATCGAAACTTGTGCGCTCGACTGCTTGTGTGCGATAGTCTGCCGCCAGATTTGAAAAGTAACGGTGTGAGCAGGGTAAGTCCGGTCCGCGCCCATCACTGCCCTAAATTATAGGATATTTCTTGTAGCACTCGGAAATAAGAAGAAATAAATAAATAAATTCATCCATAAAACATCTCCTAAACAATAAAACTATAAAACTAAAAATAGATTCAGAGCTAGGAGAGCATCAGTATTTTTTAATTACTGAAAGAATTCCTTGGGCTTGCAACTAAAAAAAAAAGAAGTTAAAAACCAAAAATTTTTCACTTAATAATTATACAATTTAATCATCTTCAAAACAGTATAGTTTTTCAAAATGTTTTAACCAAATAGGATTAGCATTTTTGTGTGTCTCATGTGTATTTAACAATATCCTCGCCAAGTGCCTCCAACTCTGAGGGCAATGCACAACATTTCCAAGACTCTTGTACACCAAATGTATAAATGGTTTCATGAAAATACAATTCAGCTGGCATAATGAATGCGGTGGGAAAATCAAGAATATTCATTGTATCGGGAAATTTCTCTAGCTGAACACTAAAACCGGAATGTTGATAATAACGTGAACAATGTTTGCCCATTATGGCCTGCTCATCCCGTGTATCATCCGGAAAATCATTGGCTGTGGCAAATCGCATGCCCGGCTGATTGCTATGTATTTCCATAAAGCGACCCGATTCGGGATGTAGAAATCGTCCCACAAAATGTACAACACTTGCATTAAAATCCTTATCGATGGCATAGCAAACATCAAAGCCAGGCACAGATTTATTCTCAAATTGTCTCAAGCGATCTCCAATAAATGCTGGGACTCGCATATCATAGACTGTGCCCAAAACAGGAGCAAATTTGCCTGTTGGCAACGAATCCTCATTCGTTTCAATTGTATGATCCGCCGCAATGACCAAACGATGCTCCATGATGCCCTTGCGTCCCGACTTCTGTCCGGCCAGATTAAAATAACAATGATTGCTTATATTAATGGGTGTTGTTTGAGTTGTGCGTGCCTCGATGCGCACATAAAATCGATTATCATCGTCAATGGTGAAATGCAGCAGGACAGTCAATTCGCCCGGATAACCCTCGTGACCATGACTGGAGACATGCCTGAGCGTTATGCCATCGGGACGCATCGTATGCAAATCCCAAATAATACGATCAAAACCAATAAAACCGCCATCAATCTGATGTGTACTATTTAAATTACGCGATACGCGCACCTTGCGTCTATCCAAAATAAACTCGCCATTTGCCACACGATCTGCAACACGGCCCAAGGTGCAGCCAAAGCGTCTATCCCGATGCGCCTCATAGCCGGCGATATCATCGAAACCCAATACAATATCCTTAATATTGTGATACGCATCCGGGCAATGGATACTCTGTATTGTTGCGCCCAATTGTATTATGGATACGGTTAAATGATTCGAATTGCTTATTGTATAACGTCGCACCACTTGCGCTTTTCCCGTTAACGGATTGATGGCAATGCCAAAGATATCTTCCACTACATTCACCATAATGCATACAATTTCGATCAATTTGAGAAAGTTTTGTTTTTTTTTTGGAATTTTTGTTTTTTTTTAATAATGAATTTTTGTATTTATTTTTGACACTTATTAGATATTTCAATTTTGGTTGAAAAACTCATTTTTTGGATCGGGTCTCACTGGGATCGATTTTGTTTTCCGATCAAATCCCTAATATAAAATTTATATGAGCGGAAATATCTTCTTATAGCCTTTTTATTATAGGCTTCATTCAGCATTTTTGACAAATGCTGAATAATTCTGGTTAAATGGTTTGGTTTTTTTGTTGAAGAAATAAATGCAACATTTTGAACAAAGTCGCATTCACGATTTTATCGATGATTGCAAATTTCAACTCGATAGTACCATTTTTTGAGTCTGGTAACCTTGAAATTTTGCTGTTAAATTTTAAATAACACGTGGTTGAGGGAGTGCGAACAAGTATGGTGTTAAATTCTTCCATTCTTTTCTTGTAATATATGCCATATATTGCGTTTAAATTTTTAAACAAACTTTACTTTGCATTTTATTATCCATTTTAGCTTATATTGCTCAAATGCCAAATTCACTCAGCTGTGTATGCATATGCATTAGTACAAACATATGTAAAATCAAAACAATAAACAGCTGATCAAATGCTGAAATGTGCAGTGTAAACAGAGATTTCAGCATTTGGCATTTTCAAGCCAAAATGCCAAATGCAATTCATAGCGTAAAAAGACTGCTAAAAACATTTGCAAGGACTTCCTTTCTACATATTTTTGACGGGCACAGGTTGTAAAAAATTTGATAGATTATATTATATTATATTATATAGACACTAATATAATCAATATTTCAGAAAATTTCCCCAACTGTCCCTAAGTGTCTGATTAAATGTGTTAATCCAATGATAAGATGTTTGTCCACTTATTATTTAATTTCTTATTTGTTAAGATAACAATAAGCACTGCAAGCTTAAGCTTATCTTCATGATAACTAACGTGAACTTTGTCATGAACAATAGAATACAAAAACTAAGCTTTCTTCTTCATATTCACATTGAAGACTTACTGCTCTCCTTTGAGTTAGGATTGTTAGGTGTTTATTATTTTTAATTTTTTTTTTATCTACAAGAAAAACAAAACCTTCATTTAGTTGGTTACGTTTGTTTTACAAGTTCATTGGCTTCATTTGTGAAATTATTTTCAGTTTTGTGTGTCAGCGATAAGTTAGGCATTCGAATCGCAATTGCAATAAGGTAACATTATCTTATCGTCATATCTGTTTGGACTCTGTCTGCATTGGCAGTTCTAATCGAACAGTGATCTATATGCAATTTATGATGGCATTTTGGTTGGTTCAATTTGCGAGCAGAGCGAACCACATTTAATTAGTTTACCAATGGCTCATGACAAGCGTTATTAATATTCATTAAGGCCATAACTGAATAATTCAAAATGTGGTACCCGGGTATCCATGGCATTCGTTCGTGTAATTGCCATAATTTTGCGACGTTTCCGTTGATTTTTTTTTATATAATTTTTTTTTTGCTTTACTCAATACTCTATTGAACCGTATGGTCATGTTTACGGGTTCAAATTACGGGGCCTGCGTTTAGGTTTGGGTCTGTTTGTTGGCCCTAGACTAATCACAGTGGGCTCATGGCTCATTGGCCACAATTTGCACCAGACTAGTATTTATATACATACTCGTATATATATAAATAATATAGTTTGTTTCAAGTGCAAAATCATCATCCCAATGCAAAAGTCGGTTAGTCAGTAAATTTGAGGGGCAATGTTCAAACCCTGTATACAAAACACAAACCAGTTGCTTTGCTTTTGCTATTACGAATAGACGCACAACCTTTAAAAGGTAAAAAGTTTTTTATTTTTTTTAACTTAGTTTTATCTAGCTTCCAGATAAGTGGCCAAAAGTTTTGTTTTGGCCAAAATTATTAGGTTAATATTCGTTGTTCTACGTTGGCAAAGTAAATTCATTACACTGGGTAATAAATGTTTAAATAAGTTTGAAAAATTGTAAATATTTCTTATGTAGAATTTTATATAATAATATTTTTAATCATTTTATAAATATGTTCTCCGAAAGTGTTAAAATAAATTTAATCTGGTATTCATATGTACATTGTGATTTCTTTGATTTTTATATTCTTACAGAGAATATTAAAAGTTTAAGAATTTTATTTTAAATTAAATATATAGTATTTTTAAAATTAAAATCAGTCTCTATATATATTACTTACTAAAGAAATAATCCTGCGAGAATTCAGTTTTTGTATTAGACATTTTTTTTAAATATAAAAATGTTACACCTCAAATTATTTAAAATAAATAAAAGTGCAACACAATCACAATTTTAAAGATACTGCTTTGATATTTCGAATATTTATATATTTTTATGTCATGTACTATATATAGAAAAATGTGTATATAAATCATTTGAAAAATATTGAAAATAAAATAAAAGTATAAATAAACATTGGAAGTTTTAAATACTTTGAGTATATATTGTCTATTTTCAAACTATTATAACTTTGATATTCTTGTCATTTATTTAAAGCGGGTTGAACTTAATTTAAAATCATTTACAAAATATTGCAAATTAAATAAAAGTATAAATAAACATTAGAAATTTTAAATACTTTGAGTATATTTTGTCTATTTTCAAACTATTATAACTATGATATTCTTGTCATTGATTTTATTTGAACTGAACTTAATTAAAAATTCCATGAAAAATGTTGGCAAAAAGCATATATAGTATACATATTATAAACTTAGTACAATGTTTAGCAAATAAATTATTTAAATGTACAAAATTGAACAACGAATTCGAAGGTCGAAGTGTATAGAGTGCTATTTATAAGTTAGTTGGACTAATAGTTTTGCAACTAAAAACCATGCATAATCATAAAATATTTATATTGTAAACACACTCATAAACAGTACTTCCTTAAATATATATAAATATATATACATAGGTGAATATATATAATACATATTAAAAATGTATGCAGTGTAAAATGTGTGTCGTAAATGTTGTGCATACATCTGTCTATCTATCTATCTATCTATCTATCTATCTATCTATCTATCTATCTATCTATCTATCTATCTATCTATCTATCTATCTATCTATCTATCTATCTAACTATATATAGTTAAGGTTATTAATCTAATATAGGTAATCTAATACGTATAACTTGCCTTTATTTTTTTTGGTCTTGTTTTGACGATGTTTTGTACCTAATATAATAATCAGTGTACAAGGTTCCGCTTCACGATCTATTAATATTTTATGGTGTCGAATGGTCATACAAGTATCACACATATGACTAATTTGAGATTATAGTAATCATAATTATAGTACACAGATTTAATGCTTAATTAAATATATTTTAATATTTATATTGTCAAATTTGTTATTATTTATTAACATTTTTTTTTTAAATTGATTCAATTTCGAGTGCTTAATTTAATTTGTTTATATTTAGGGAAAGCTAAAATTTCTTTATATCGAACACAGTGCTACCCAATCGATAGTTTCGATAGTTTTTGTCTACATCATCGATAATGTCAAGCAATTGATTATAATATTTAAAAACAAGTAAAACTATAAATATATCACAAATTTTGGATTAAAATATTAAATTAATAATCATATTTAAATAATATATTAAATTCACCACATATTTTTATCAATCAATATTATTGGATTTCTTTCAATATAAAAGAAAAATTTTATTTTTTTTATTATTGTATTTAATGCCGCCATAATTGTTTTCTATTAAAATTCAATTGATATTTTGTTGCCTGTAAATTATTGTCAGGAAAAAAAGAATCATTAGTGGTGGAATATAAACAACAATCGATAATATCGATAACTTTCAATTGAAAAGCAAACATTCTTGGTTTTTTTTTTAATGTGCTTAGATTAAATTTAGATATTGTCATGTTATACTATGCAGATAATACCTACTAGTTACTACCATATGTGTGTGTAACTTTATCGCTTTTATCCTCGCCCCAACTCGCAATTTTGTTTTACATTTTCATTTATTTATCAACCTTTTTCCCCCCCATTCTCGCAGTAGCAACCTTAAGCTGTCCAAGTTGCCATTTCAAGCTTAACTCGGGATTTTTGCTCGACTTCGAGGTGTTGCTGTCAACCAACGATTGCATAGTTGCATATATATATATATATATATACATGCTTATATACAAAAAACGATTTGACGTTGAACCTGGGGACTTGGGTATTGCGACTGACACCATGACAGACATGTGAAAATGCCGGAAATGACAGCCACATGGAAAGTGTGGGTGTGGGTGGGTGAACGGATGTGTAGGTAGCTTGAGGGGATTGAGTATCAAACATTACTAGGGCTACTTTAATACCGTGTTGATTAGAGACGCAAGGATATTCCTGCCATTATAAGTGCACACTTATTATACATATGTTGTCTATAAATAAAACAAAAGTTGCTGCGTTCACTTCAAAATCTAAGTTTTTATATATATTTTTTAAACTCGTCATTACTTTGGATTTTGTTAATGATTATTGTAAGTTGTCATCATCATTAAAAAACATTTGCATTGTTATAATGGCACTTAAATGTTAGGTACATTAGCAAACACTTATTTTAATATTAATATTAATATTAAAAACTATTTCATTGAAAAGTTTTTCAAATCAGGCAAGCCACAAGCTTGTAGACTAAGGTTTTTTTTTTTATTACAGAAATGAATTCAATTTCAATGCCAATTCAATTCAATCAATCAATCAATTCGCATGGAAATTGTGTTAGTTTTTTTACAAAGTTCTGTGAGTTGAAAATCTAGTTAGAGCATTGCTTAGTTTAACAATTTCAACTTGAATTTTTAGTTAAAAGTATTTAAAAATACTGCAGAAAAGTAAGACTTTTGATCAAAGCAATTTTATTAAAATTCAGTAAGTTGAAGATTGTTTTTATAGTATATTTATTAAACTGTATATACTACACTAAGAAAAAAGAAATTTTTTTAAGTATAAAAACACTTTCGATAAAAAAATTAAATAAAATTCTACAAACAGAGTATAAATCTCTACAAAGAAGTGAAAATTTCCACAGTACGAATATATTTTCTATGATATGAATAAACGAAAAAAATTATGGGCCTTTAATCGGACGTATGGATTTTCTACAATATGAAATCCAGGTGTTCTATGAAATGAATATAAAATTCATTAACCTGCAGAAAATTTTCTATGCTCAATATAAATTTTTACAAAATATGTTGACTTATTTCTTTAACCAAGGTAAAGTAATTTTTTTATTCAAATTTAAAAAAATAACGGATTTTTTTTATTATGGACATAAAATTATAGATTTTTCCATGTTTTGTAGAAAAAGTTTCCTCGAGTTATCGAAATAATTAAATAAAATAAATAAAACAGAAAATTTTATATGCCAGAGTTACAACATTTTCTTCATTTTGTGGTAATTAAATCTACAGGGCATAAAAAAATTTCTATGGCGCTATTTCTATCCTGTTTTTCCAAACACTGACGTCAGTTTTCCACAATTGGATGTACACTTTTTTTTGAGTGTATAAGTGCAACTGTATGCATTTAGTTTATTTATAAACTTAATTAACTGACCACTTATTCCTTTAATTAGTTTAGTTTTTAGTGTGTATTTTTGTTTATATTGACTTGAAAACTTGTTAAAAAATCAATTTGCATTTATTTTTTTGCCTTTACAGATGCCTGGACTTGTGGTCTTCAGACGTCGCTGGTCTGTGGGCTCTGATGATCTGGTGGTGCCAGGTGCATTTCTCCTGGCGCTACATTTTATAAGGTAAGTTTTTTTTAATATATAATTATTTTGAAATCTATTACTATATTGCATTGTTTTCAAATTTCAGTTTTGTGCTTGTGGCCGTCTCGTTAGTTTTGTTTGACTACAACACAAGTATTTTAAGTGTAAAACTATTATTCTATCATCTAATAGGCTACTTGTTAATATTATTTTGTGAGTATGCAATCAAAAACTAGTTAAAACTATTATATTAATTAAGTTATTTGTTCTTCTTACAGTTTCAATATGCGTAGAAATAGGCATTTGTGTGATCTCGATGCGTGGCAGCATTTTGGATGCCGAAGCGCGCACATCGATCAATATATGGATATATTTAAAGAGCTGTAAGTTGTAAAAAATTAAAATTTAATTCAAAATTATAAATATTTCCTTTTAGTGGTGATATTATTTGATATTGCATGGCTGATATTGGGCTCAATTTGGCTGTCGCATTATTATATTGAAGCGCCCATCGATGAGGCCAAAAAGATCTTCATAGGTTAGTAACAAAAAAATAAAAATAATAAATAAACATTTGTTAAACTGAACTAAGTAATTAATAATAAAATTTGAGAATTTCTTAAAAATATGGTACTTACATTAACTTCAACTAGTTGTCAACAGTTTTTTAATGAACTTAATTTTAATTAATTTTTAATAGTGTATATAATAGCAAACTTACTTTTTACAACTGCCTATTTAGCTGAGTAGAATTATGCATTTTTTTTTGTTTTATTTTGTTAGTCAATTGTATGAACAATCAATTTAGAGAATGCAACTAATATTGAACTATATTTTGACAAACTGGTACAAAAAAAAGAAACGAATACAAATCATTTTCAATGTTTTTTCAACGTTTTATAGCTTTTAATATTTTATTTTCGACATGAATTCGTTTTAAAGTTGTTTTCTAATGTTTTAAACTAAACTAGAACTTAAATAAACAACTGAACGACTAGTTTTACAAGTAAATATTATATGGTTTATAGTCTACTTATTACTAAACAAAAATTTTCTCTTAAACTGTACTCAATACATATTTTTTGACACATTTTGTAGCGCTTGTGAATCAAGTTTTTTGTTTTTTCAACTTGTTTAAGATTGTTACTAAAAACTTGTTTTAATTTAATCATCAGCTATCATCATATGCAATTGGACGTTGTTATTTATTACGCTGATAACCATCTGGTGCACATTCGATGCAGCCGGTCGTTCCTGGGTTAAAATGAAGAAATATCAGCGATCTATGCGTGAGACTGAATCGCGATTTAATTACAAGCGTAGCAATAGCATGAATCGCAATTGGCGGCAACGGTGAGTATATAATATATATACAGTACTACATAGAGTAGCTAATAAAATAAAAAAATTTGATTTGTTTTTATCGATATTCTAATGTCACATAACGCCACGAAAAACAGCATTTCGTATCATTACATCTGCACTGATGATCGCAAGTGCGTGAAATTTCAGATCTAAACAAAGTTTAGTACAACAATGTAATTAAATAAACTTTCAGGTCACAAAAAAAAATATTTAATTTTATGGCAAATTTTCAAAGTGTGTCACGTAACGTCACGGTATACGCTCCTCTTGCGAATACACCTAGCCATCGATTTACACGAATTTTTTTCTGAATTACTTAATTTTCCATTTAATTTAAGTTTATGTTAATTTTATTTGCGTTAAATACCATGGAAATTTATGTCACGTAACGTCACGTCACGTAACGTTTCATACTAAGGCTTATAAAATAAAGACAGAAACCGGTTTTTAAATGAAATAGCCTGCAAAATTAACTTACATTATTTATAATAATACTAAAAAAAAAGTTATATACAAAAAGGCTTGAACATCACAGAGTTTTACGCTTTTACAACTTTAAGTCGAAACCGAGTTCTATTCTTGTCACGTAACGTCATGTCTGTTTTTTTGCTTATATCTTTTAATAGGAAAGATTGAATGTTTTTACTTTTTTACTATATATAGTCCAGCTGAATTGCTACTCAGACGTAAAAAAAATTTTTTTTAAAATTTGACTTTTTTCTAGCTTTTTTCACATTTAGGCGTACGACTATCACGTTATGTCATGCTGGAAATGCCCATATATACTTTTATATACATAGTACTACATAGAGTAGCTGACAAATCGTCTTAAAACGAAACGCATTTTGCCCACTTTATGAGCTACCCTGTACTAAATATACAATAATGTTACTTAATTTAATTTCAATTTAATTTTTTTTTTAGCAAAGTGATGCGCGCATATCAGGATAGTTGGGATCATCGCTGCCGTTTACTATTTTGTTGTATGGGTTCCTCGGAACGTAATCGCAACTCTTTTACGGATATTGCACGTCTATTGAGTGACTTTTTTCGTGAATTAGATGTTGTGCCATCGGATGTGGTCGCCGGTTTGGTGCTATTGCGCAAATTTCAACGACTGGAGCGTGAGGCGATTGTTAGACAGCGCAAAAATGGCACTTATGAGTTCCTTAGCGGTGTGCCCATAACAGAGCGTACACAGTTCCTAGCACTCAACGATGCCAAAAATTATGATTTCTTTCAAACCGTCATACATTATATGTATTTTGCCCAGGGCGCCTACGGTTGGCCCATGTATGTGATCATCAATCGGACCAAAATGTGGCATCTGTTGCCAGAGCTTAAGTGAGTTTTTAAACAAAATATTATTTTCATTTTTAGAGAATAGAAAAGGAAGGCAGATTAAAGACAGTATTAAAAATATTTTTTTGTATTCACTTAAACTACTTTTACGAACATGTGGAATTGAAATTGAAGGAAAAAAACCAGACAAACATTTGCATGAGTTTTTGCTTTCCGTATTCATATATAAAATACTTAATAAAAATGATTATTTCTGATTTTTTTATTTAAAATCTAATAGTATAAGGTACATTTCAAGTTTAATTGAACTGAAAAATATAAAAATCATGTACGATATGGGTAGATAATTATCTACTTTTCCTTGAATTTTAAAGTAAAAAAAAATTGTACAATATACCGCACAAAAAACATCATTTTCCTAATTAAAAATCATAAAGTTGCAAAACTAGTGATGTCAACTTAAGGTAGTATATGAATAATTAATATATATAATCATTAGCTATCAGGAAACGTAAAGCCAAACTAAATCGGTTATAAGATTGCCAAGTAATGATCCAAACTGCAGGCTCACCTCTTAAAAAAAAGCTTTAAAAAATATACCAAATTTAAAAAAATTAAAAAAAAATAAAAGTCTTCCGATAAAAAAATTCAAAAAAAAAAAATAAAAAAAAAAAACGATAGAAAAATTTTTAAATTTATGTTTTCGCCATCTGGGGCTCCATATATGTCGGAAAAAGTACGTCATTTTGGTAAAGGATGCTAAGTTTTGTTACCTAGTGTATTTCTTTAAGGATCACTAGTTCAGTATTCTTTTCCATAAAGTTGATAAAAGTACATGTTTTTCTTATATTTAAAAAAAAAACAAATAATTGTTATTTATAGTTCCTGCTTCAGATAGTTTTATATATTTGCTAATATAACATTTAGGCAAGCATGTGTAATGAATAATTTCAACCAAACACTTTTAAATAGCAACTATTAAAAATAGTTAATGTTTTTTTTAACCAATTATTATTTAATTATTTTAATAAAAATACAAAAACAGAGAGTATTTGTAATGATGATCGATTAGGCAGTTTAATAGTTTCTAAGCACGCAAAGTCACAGATTTTAATGTTTTTACATTTTACAGATGCTTTGGCTGCTGCTGTGGCAGCGGTGACGATACTCAGGTGATTCAGGACAATTGCTGCTACTGCAATTATGCGGCATTGAAGAAGACTTTGCAACTGGGCGACATTGATATTGTTTATGCCACATATCATGTGGATGTGGGTGAGACGCCGTTCTTTGTGGCCGTGGATTATACGCAAAAGAAAATTGTGATCAGCATACGTGGCACGCTGAGCATGAAGGATATATTAACCGATTTAAATGCGGAGGGTGAGGTCCTGCCGCTGCAGCCGCCACGTGACGATTGGCTTGGCCACAAGGGCATGGTGCAAGCGGCCATTTATATACGTAAAAAGCTGCAGGAAGAGAATCTCATTGAGCGTGCACTGCAAAGCAATGCGGAACGTATGACGCACACTTTTGACCTGGTACTGGTGGGTCATTCCCTTGGTGCCGGCACTGCGGCCATATTGGCCATATTGCTTAAGCCAGAGCATCCGACATTGCAATGTTTTAGCTATTCGCCACCAGGCGGACTGTTAAGCATGCCCGCTGTTGAATATTCCAAATCATTTATAACGTCCGTAGTGCTGGGCAAGGATGTGGTGCCGCGCATTGGCCTAAATCAAATGGAGGCACTGCGCGCAGATCTTATCAATGCCATACAGCGTAGTGTGGATCCCAAGGTGGGTTAAAAGTTGATTACTTTACATGAATGCAATATTATTAATTTGTTATTTGTATTTTTAACTAGTGGAAAACCATTTCGTGCTCGGTCATTTGCTGTGGCTGTGGTCCCGAGCCGACCTCTGTGGTCAACATGTCCGGCCAGGACACGCACATTAATCAGTACCAGGAGGTAATAAAGCCTTGACTAATTATTACCAGATTCTCGAATTTTAATAATCTTTCTTGTTCTGCCTTCAGGAGCGCGGCACAGCGCGTTCAACCAGCGCTCATCCCACAGACAGCTCAATAGCCTTAACACTGCATCAGCCCTTATATCCGCCCGGTCGCATCATTCACATTGTGCGGCATCATCCCAAGCCAGATGAGTGAGTAAATGTGCCATTGATTGTGCCGATCGTAATCTAAATATTACGTTGATTTTGTTTTTACATTTCTTGCCATTTCAATTTCTAAAAACAATGTTTAAACTTTGTTTATATTTTTTTGTAATATTTTGCCTTTTTTTTTTGTTTTCACGAACTTTCGCGAGATCCGCTTTTGACGCACGTCCACTAATTGATCGCTGTGCGTATGTGTAGATTATCAGCAAGCTATAAGCCCCTGTCTGAGTCACTGTCAATATGATGTCATGTCATATCAGACATGTGCGATTTGTTACTCTCCGCATACTTGAGCCAAAGCATTTAAAGCCTATCAAATACAGTCTCAAATAAATTAAAAATAAAAATATTAGTCTGTTATCACATTCTATTGGGTTAATATAAAAATCTTGTCAAATATAACTAAATAATTTCACAAGAAAATGGCCATCTTTTGGTCGCTCCTATCGAATATAGAAGTCCGATTTTGATAAAATCTAATCAGATTGCCTAAATCAGTGATGGGCAAGAAAAATCAACTCGTATGTCACAACAATATTTACAACAACAAGTCCTTTTTGGGTCGATCCCGAAAAATTTCTCGTTTGCGCTTGGAAAAACCCAGCAATACATTTTGTTTTTGTGAGCACGCTCGAGTTGAGAAGTTGTGCGCCCGACTCCGAGTTTGGTACACACACTTGTGTGTATTTTGTTGTTGCGAAATTTCACTTAGGCAACCCCTAATGTATTTTGTTTTTGTGTGCTCGCTTGCGATCGACACTTGTGCGCTCGACTGCTTGTGCTCGACAGTCTGACGCCAGTTTTAAAAAATAACATAATAAGCTAAAAAGAAAAATCGTCTTCTTTGGGTTGCCAAAGATTAAATATATTTGCAAAGATGTTAAAACAATCAAGTTTAGTTTTATAAAAGCAAAATCTCATTTAAATAATTTAATGTATTTATATTTAAATTAGCTTTAGTTTTATTTTTACTGATGTTTGATTATTGTTTTAATGCCTTTTATATTTATTACATTTAATATTGACAGTTTCCAGCGAGTTTTGTCCATTTGATTTTGTTTTTAACACTCAGATTCCAACCAGATATGCAAATTTATACAAAAAAAAAACAAAAAAACAAAATACTCGTATGTCAATATATAATTATTTCAAATTATTTTCAGGCAAAAATACGACAGTGGTTGGAGGTAGGCCTGTTAACAAGCTATAATTATAATCATTATTTTTACAATATAAAAGAAAGCAGCCGATTTATCAATCAGAAACCAAACAAACGAATCCAACTCGTTCTCGTTCTTGTCTTGTTTCTCTTCCTCTTTTTCTCACACTCGCTCTCTTTCTCTTTCTATATTTTTATTAATACTTTAATTAGCCTTAGATAGTTAGTGTGAACTTCTTTTCTAAAGTTCTTATTTCTTTGCCAATTGCATGAGGCGATGCATGTTTTCCATTTGAGGCTCCCACAATTTTTTCCATATTTCCAATTTCGCTGTTTTTTTGAATAGAAAAAACTCTAGTCAAATGTTGATTTATAGTTTTTTTTTTTGCGTTTAAATTTCAACCATAATCCCATAATAACCTAGCGACCTATTATACAAACGTAATATTACATATACTTGAAATTGTTATCAATTTTAATTTGTTTTTTTTTTTTTCAATACCAAAGTAGTATGAAACTAAACACTAAGTATATATATATTATACTGACATATTTACATGCATTATATGTATAGCGAAAACAATATTGCCCTTTAATTGTTCTTACAGAAATGTGCTTAAAAGTCGTGAGCCCGTCTATCAGGCAATATGGGCCGATTCAACCGATTTCGATGAGGTGCTCATATCACCTGTCATGCTCCAGGATCATATGCCCGATAAGGTTCTCGCCGCGCTCAAGAAGGTAATTTCGGGAATTGATGACGAACGTACATCGGTGAATAGTTGTTCCACAGCCAGTTGATTACATAAATTATTGATTGATTGATTGATTGATCGTTGATGATGATGGTGATGCTCGCGGACAACTTGTCGTCGTTTTCCAGCACCATAGCTATGATGATGATAAAGTTTGCTCTAACAAACAGAAACAAAATATAAATAAGTGAATGTATTTGTATTATGCGTAGTCTAATGCTAAGGCGTCGAGCGTTAGTGTAACCACAACCACAAACACAACCATAACACAAAACTAGACAAGTGATCAAATCCCAGATCACCTTAACCACCTGATCCACCTGTTTACCTGATCACAATATCACCCTGATCACCATGTTGCCCACAAGAACACGCTTGAAATGTAATTTGCCTTCAATTGTACACAAAAAAAAAAAACGAAAGAAGAAAAAAACAACCAACGATAATTAATTACATCTTAATTTAATTAAGAGCTTATCATTTTTGTTTGTTTAATTTATTTATTAATTAGACTTATAAAGCAACGCCCAACATATGCCCAGGTCCAATATCTTAGCCCATATACATACAATACTATAATCTCATTGATTTAGCCATTTGTTTTGATTGCCTATTTATTTATTGCTTAAGTACACTTAACTATTTGCTTATTATATTTATCTACACATGTACTATATATATTTAAGTTTAAAATGTATTTGCATTTCTTTTACTTGTATTTATTTTTATTGTTGAATTCATTTTTGTGTTTTATGAATATACACCGACATGCATATACTATTTGTATGTACACACATAAAGTATAAAAAAAATGCATTTTTAATTGAACTACAACGAGTTAAATAAGTCAACAAATGTTTACCAAGTATATTACAATATATGCTAGAAGATTTTATAAATTTAATATGGTAAATATTAGATGAAAACGTTAAAACTCTACAAAGCAGCGAGTAAGATCATTATTAAAAAGTAATATATAAACCTTATACTGGTTATGATCACAATGATCTTGTTAGATTAAAAAAGAAGAACGTTTTTGGCTTTGAAATTATCATGCTCGACAAAATTTACACACATGTATATTTATTTTTATTTTTTTTTCAGATTTCTGTTAATTTTTTTAATTCCTTAGTTAGTATGTGCAACTTTTATTTGGTAAGTTTGATTTGCGACAACATGAAATATATTTTGATACCACAATACAATCTTGGGGCCTGTCAAATCCTTAACAATTAACCCATACACAAAAACTACTTAGAACTGGAAAACAACCAATGGCACTAATCGAGCTAATAGCTTAAACTATAGAGTAAAATATTAGCTCGCTGGTAGTTTAGTTACTATCGAGACTATCAAAATTGCATGATTTGGACAATAAGTTAAAGTTATATAAAAATGTATGAATTCTATAAATAGATTTCAATTTTCACATCTTTACAGTTGTTGAACTCTTTAATTTTCAAAATTTTCAATACTATCGATTGCCAGCCACTATCGATTGTTATCCCGCTCTAAGGAAACATGAAAATACATATTCATATGTATACAGATGGTACACAAAAATGCTGCATGGGAATGTTTAATTGTTGTAAAGCTTTTGTAACGCTAATGTGTCCATTTGCGACAGTTTAAAAAAAAAAAACATTGTTTTGTGCTAGAGTTATGTACAATGGAATCCCCTGCCAACAATTTGTTATGTTATAAAGTAGGATAATTTGAACAGAGACCGTTATTATAAATTGCGGACCTTTGAGAGCTATTTATATGTATACTACTATGTAGCTGAAATTGTTCCTAAACATAGTACAAGTGCTTAAATTTTCAACAAATGAATTTAATTATGTTTCGTTTTGTTTGTTTTTTTTTTTTTTTGAAATATTCAACTACTATAATACATATATGCCACATACATATATATTTTGGTATGTACGGTATTGTGTGTGTGTGTGTGCGGCAATCTGAGAACGATTAACGATATAAAACGATAACTGATAACCGACATTTATTTAAATAAACAAACATTCTCTGAATGACCCCAATGATGATGTGTATACAGGTCGTGTCATGTAGAGATCGTACCGTAAAGGCATGTACTACTCGTAAACGTAAAGATAACACGACAATAACTACAACAACTACAACTATAACAACAATAACCACCAATACAACAACTTCGACGACAACACAAAATACCGATACCAGGTACAGCTGCCTACTACTTAAAAGACTATGTACTTAAACAACTTTCCATTTTGCTCTCTCGTTAACAATACCAACAAAAAAAAAAATAAAGAATTAATTTTTTTTTTCAATATTTATAAATCAAGTCTCTATCTGTCTCTCTCTCTCTCTCTCGCTCTCTCTCTGTCTCTTTCTGTATTCCTTTCTCCTGCGCTCAACCTAACCTAATAGTTTTGTACAAGTTTTGATTCATTGCCTTACCAAAAAATATACATAAAATAAATCCCTATAAATGTTATTGTACTTAATATACTTGTATGTACAACTTGAAAATATGTGCAACCAGTGCTATTTCCTATTTAACCAAAATAAATCACAAATCCTGGTTTACTTAACCTACTTTTTATTGAACGTACTCTACTTTCGAACTGTACTTTCCGTATACATAAATGTACATACTATTACTTAAATAATTTGAAAATTTTTTGTATAAAGACCTTCTTCAGATGGCACCTAAGAATTTCCAAAAACGGATTTCAATCACCCACAAAACTTTACTCCCATCACCTAACTATATAATAATGTTTTATAACTCTCTCAACTAACTCGTTAAAGCTTTGCCATTGCCTCTCGCTCACTCACTCACGCACTCGCTCTCGCTCATTTGCCTATTGTACATACATACATACATACATATGTAACTGTTAATTAACGTCTATGTATGTATATCTGTGAATCTGTATAGATCTGTACTATACCTAAATACATACTACATATAAATATACATAATATAACTATTAAATAATCGAATAATACAGCATTGAATTGAACGAATGATTTGTAATATTTGATCTCTCGTTATCCTTACTCTCGTTGCAATTCACTCGCAGGTTGTAACAACGAGTGGTCCACGTAAGCCCCAACGCCAAACCTCAAATGCATTCTCTACCACATCCATGGATCAGGAACAGTCGGAACGGCAATTTATTGAAACGGCGGTAGTGCAGCAGCCGGAGCTGGCGCCAACAAGGAATACAGAGAAACGTCCGACGAACAGTTCCTATACAAATCTGAGCAACTGTGTCATGTTGACGCCGACGGCACAGCACAAGCTTTATCTGGAGACATCGTTTACCAATCTGCAGCATCAGTTGGAGCAGCGTGCTCCACAGCCAAACGGCAGCAAAGCCTCATCCATAGCTGGCAGTATTTTTGGCCGCAGTCAACTAAGCTCAACAACCACACCGTATGACATATCAAGCGTCCTGGACGATAGCATCACAACGGTGGCAATGCGCAAAAGTCCCTGCTCATCAATGCTCAGCGAGACGACAACGATGGTGTTGAATGCCGCTTCCGATGAGGGTGCACCACGTCTGAAGGCGGTGGCCTTTGACATGGCACTGACACCGCCGCCTCATGTTGTGCCAATGCCACTGGCGCGTCAGCACTCGGATAAGAAGCCTCGATCTTTACCATTGACGCAGGCATTGCGCCGCGCCTCGGTGGCGGGACAGGGCGTCGATTTGCTGCACGACGATTGGTACGGTCTGGCACCGCTGGCCAGCCCCGAGACGCTGTCGGAGATCTCGAGCGTGTCGTCGCGCAGCAGCGTGCCGATAAGCCTGGCGAACAGCATTGAACGCTATTTGCAACAGATGGGTGTGGTGGGAGCGGGCGTGCCAAAGGGTGTGCCGCTGGAGGACATCTTTGAGTCGCAGCTGCACACACCCAAGGTGATGCGACGTGCACCCAAATTCAGTGAGAATTTGGCCGGCTGTGCCGAGGATAGCCGCAATTTGGATCAGTACAAGCGCTTGGGTCGCGTCTTTGTCACCTTTCCGCGCATCTTTCCTAGCAGTGATTCGGCATCTCAACAGCAGCATAAGCGGAACCTCGGCTTAGACTCCAACTCCAGCGATGATAGCTTTGAGTCTGCGCATAGCCTGCAACGATTACAGTTGCCATCGACTGTCGCCTGCGGTGCCAGCTCCAAGTCGGCTGATCAGCTGGATGAAGATGTGCGGGATACACGTACAGCGCCCGTTAAGAAGCTCACTTTCAGCGATAGCAATATCCTAGCCGAGGAGCATTGCCTGCGATTGTGTCCGCACTGTCCATGTCGGCGAGATGGACGCGACTGCTGTACGCGTTCGGAGCACGATAACCAACTGTGCGGCTCCGTGGAGGCGGCAACTTCAACTGTGGGCTCCACAGATACCAACAGCAGCTTCTACAGTGCCAACTCGAGCTCATCGCTGGATCAGTTTACCACGCCAGCACGGCAGCTGCAGTTGAAGCTCAATGGTGAACATCTGATTGATGAAATACTCATACGTCCGGGCGTGCTGGAGTCACATTTTCCCGTTTATAGCGGTGGTGGCACCACCAGCAGTGCTGATGGTCAGCCGGAGACGCCGGCCATTGTGGCGCCAGCATCGCCCTCGCCGCTGAGTAACGGAGGCAACGCCGGTGGCAAGAGACCAGATGTAGTTGGCGGGCGTGTGCGTAAACGTCTCTCCTCAGAGGAGTTTATATGCACGCGAGGTGAGGATCTGCCCATTCTAGTACAAATCGGTGATAGGAGCATTCACGGCTCGCCGTCGACGCGTAAGCAGCGTAGAGGCTGCTGTGTGTATCCAATTGGGAATAGTATACGCATTGCCGGCGCCGATGTGGATGCAGCTGCCGCTTCCCCCACATCCATTAGCAAATTTTCCCGAACTCGTGTCGCTGCTTCAGCGACAGCTAAAGCAGCTGCAGCTGCTGCAGCAACAGCAACAGCTGGAATAAATAACGAAAGTAATGTTTAATAATATGTATTTATAGCTAATAAGCGTAGTTGAATGCAGTACCTAAGCAACCGCAACCGCAACCAAAACATGTATGTATTTGCGTTATACACAGAACAAAAACCAATACTATTAAATAATGAAACTAACATTTTGCATACAAACCCACAAAAATTTAGCGTGTAAATAACACAGCGTTTAACATTGAATAAATGCAATATACATAAATATATATATACATATATTTTTTGTCCGGCCAGCTGACCAATTGAGAAGCAGCCCCAACGCAAAAATAGTTTTAATAAAATGTTTTAAATAAAAAACGTTACAAAAATTGACACCATCTTTTAATAACAATATGCACCAATTTTTTTTTTAAATTCTTGTATCCCAAATGCTGTTGCATAGTGTAATTGATCAACACATTGGTATGCAATTATCGATACGATCACGCATCGATACTAAATTCAAAATATCAATTTCCGATTCTCTATTTTCCGCCATAGTCCTACCGATAAGAATAAATAAGATTCTTATCGATAAATGGATAGACTCGACGTAGGCAAAAACAGATGAGCCTCAGCAGCTGAGAATTCAAAGTACATTTTTGTTGTGTTTGTTTACATCATCTTCCAAATAAAATATAATACTTTAATGACCTGCGCCAAAATGTGTTTGGATAAAGCACGCTTGCTATGTCATCACAAGATGTCATTTCAACTGTGGCAATTAGTGTGCCAACAAACTAGAAACACTAGCAACAGCTTCGCTGCCACAGCAGATACTCCCAACATTCTGACAACAAATGACTTTCCGTTGCTGCTTTCAGTGGATCAGCGAGAACGGTGCATGCAACAGCTGCGAAAATTGCCTGCTTTCCCGCGTTCTAAAACAATTACGCAGCACAGGCCCGTCAAGACACCAGCCTCCGTGCTGATAGCACTGTGCCTGGAGCGTGACACGTAAGTATATCGAATTTTTGGCGCGCTATTTAACTGTAAAATAATGAAATGTATGACCCACAGTAAAGAGATTTCGCTGCTTTACACCCGCCGTTCCCGTCATTTGCGTAGTCACAGCTTGCAGATATCATTTCCGGGTGGTAAACGTGATGAAAGTGACGCTAGCTTTGTGGATTGTGCGCTGCGAGAGACAGAGGAAGAAATTGGTCTGCCCCGTGACCGCATTCAAATTTGGGGCGAGGGCAGTCCAGTAGATTTACCGCGCGCCTCCACTATAGTGCCAGTAGTGGGTGTAGTGGAAGATTTCCACGTCTCCCAACTTCAATTGAACTGGGACGAGGTAGAGGAAGCCTTTACCATACCGCTTAATACGCTGCTCAGACCTGGAACTGCCCGCCATACACAATTTCGTGGCGGATATAGTGGACCCGTCTTTGTAGTGGAACGAAATCGTATCTGGGGAATTACTGGATATTTAACTTATGTATTTCTGCGTTGTCTTTTACCTAGCAACCTCCTACCCGATGTCTTCAAAACGAATCTTAAGTTCATACGACCCTATAAGCTGCCACCAAAGCTAACGCATCACCATGTGGAGCCACAGCTTGAAAAACCATCAGCACAGCCCAGTGGATAAGCAGTAGAAGCTCACCAGAAATACTTGTACCTGACCGCTATGCGCTATTTTCGAACTCAGGTTAAAACAAATTTTAATTTGTTTGTGTTTATATATTAAACTCAAATAAGATGTTACAAAAGTAACCAAATTGTTGTTGTACATAAATTGTATGTTATTGTTGTGTGAATAAAGCAATGCTGACCAAAATTTTGATCTTTTAAATATAATGATAATAAAGTTTAGCCGTGTATTCTAGAATATTGCAGAAGCAATTATGCTGTCACTAAAGGATTTATCTGTTAGTTCAAATTAAACATATGCTTTAGATAGTTGCATTGTCTAAAGTATCATCCGAATATAAAGATATTATTTTTTGATAACTTCTGTTTAGCATTCACAGCAATTTAAAATTAATTCAGAATTTGGGAACAAATTAAAATTATAGGAATAATAGTAATACTTACATCATAAAAACATGCGTAAATACATGAATTGCTATTTGTTTCATTTTAGTTTGTTTAGTTTGGTTTTTAATTTACAATTGTGTTCATATTGTATATATATCCATATATATGTCTAACAAAATTTGTATAATTTCGTGTTTTTGCTATTATAGTGTTAACATACATACACATTCATATATGCAATAAATATTTGAGTATACATATTTTATTTACATATTGTTTCAACTTTGCAATCCTAAAGCTAATGGAAAACTACTCTTGAGAGCTTGCAGAAGGCTTCGCCACATCATTTGAAATTTGATCAAATTGGATTGGAACGCGAAATTCGTGTGCTTGTTGTGTTGTAACTGTTGTATAACAAGAACCGCATAGTCTTACTGGATTAAAAAGCTTTTCAAATGGTAAAGGCGCCCAGAATTCCGAGCAGTCAGCACAAAAAATTTCGCCACATGATCTGCAATTGGAAAATATTGATAAACAAATTAATAAAATTTAATTTAAACAAATTATTGTTTGTTTTTTTTTTCTTTCTTTCATTCCAATTTTGAAAGGGAAAACAAACACGTAACACAATAAATTTAAACCAACCGTATTAAATGTTAACTAGTTATGTTATAGTAAGTATATGTTAAGCACAATGTTCTACAAAATGAGAAAAATATCACAGCCAATCTGACATTAGTTCATTCTTTATAATTCCGCTGATACTAAATAAATCTGTCATCATTATTCGCGTTCGAAATAATATGAGAGAATAATTATAAATTCTCTGAATGGTCGCCCAAGTAAACAACCAAAATAGAAATGAACATGATTTTCAAATGATTAAAATTATACAAAAATTGTGGAAAAACAAATTATTAATAGTATTTTATAATTATCTAGAACTTGTGCCAGATTGATTGCTGCGAATGGCTGCTTTGCCTAGGTAGATATGTAAATATAACTTAGATATGTTATAAATAAAAAAAAAAAAAAAAACAAAACCAAAAGATACAAGTAGAACAAAATAAAAAAGAATAGGTTTAATGTTGCAATGCGCACCGACAATGATGTTTTCTTCGTCCAAGCCAGAATACAATTTGACAATTAGAGCAACGTGAAACTGCGTGATCTGGTACCCAAAGGACACTTGAAGCTTTTTTCTCTTGTATTGAGGAAGTGGCATACGATGATGGACCACTACGTTCTTCTACGGCTTCCCAAGAACAAGTCGAAGCATTTTCAACAATATCCGATCCGTTTTCCTAAAGAGATTTAAATAATTAGACCAACAAAAACCATTTTCATATTTAAATACGGCAACTTATTAACGCTGAATGAAAGCGCATGCCCCAAATAAATGTAGTAAAATATATGGCCTATGCAAACAAATAATTATTATAATTATACATATATATTATATATAGTTACTCGAACCAACCAGCCAATATGATCAGAATTCAAATATTGGTTGGTTAGGTTTACCCGAAACTGAATAGGCAGTTAGATATGACTGGATATATTCATCTCATCTTGTTTTTGGTTTTTTTTCATTGTTAAATTGAAATTTTTCATACATATTAATCAACTTGGTGTGTGCGAATGCTTTATAGATTGCAATTTAAGATATTAAAAATTAATAATTACATGTTCCACATTTGTTGAAACAACGCTATTGCAGCTTGGGCATCCTTTTTGCAACAATGCTAATCGCATACCATGAATTTCGCGCTGAAGTATTTCTTCACGTAGCTAAAAAGAATAATAAAAAATATATTTCAATTATATATATTTTGGGTTTTTTGATTTATTGAATTCAATTAATTGAAATTATCAGTTCTTTACCTTGTGTTCTTGAACAATCTGATGAAGTCTTATGTTTTGTTCACTTAAGCCATGTGCCAGACCATCTGGACAGGATATGGTAAGTTGTGTTCGCTCTTGTGATCCCTGTGGTGTCGGAGGTAATGAAATAAGCCCAGAATTCGGAAACTGCATTGTGCTACAATAGGAATACAAAAAATATTATAATAATAGTTTAATTATAAGTATTTAATGCTAATTTTTTTGGGCATTTACTTTACAATTCAACGTAGAAATCAATAAGACTAGTTCCTTTTTTTTGAAAGAGGTTCAGTAATGTTAATTTGATCTACTAATATGTAAAACAGTTTTGGAAAGCAACTTTTTTCACTTGCCATTTGTCTGTTGAAACTGGTCAAGAATATATTTACTTTTTATGAAAATTTCACACATTTGCACAATTTAATGACCTTCGTTTATCAATTTTTATTGGGTACAATACTTTCACCACAAAAAAAGTTATCTATATAGCACGTATTAATAATACAAGGGTGCATTATTTTACCTGACATTATCTGTATATTTTGATGGCGTATTGTCACGAGCTAAGTTTGACCATAGCATATTTTTTCTTATCGGATTAGCTGTTGCTGCTGACACATCAAAGTTGGCAAACGGATTTAGCGCTTGGGCGTCAATACATTGATGTGTAGGCGATAAAAGCATACAATCCGCAGTGTTAGCGCCGGTACTGCCGTCAGTTACAGATGCAGTGCCATTATGGTCATTAGATGAATTTGTTTCCTTTAAATTGTTGTCATCGCTAGTTGCATTTGAAGCCGGCACATGAACATCCAGATGGGGCATAATTGTATCGCTTTTATCCAAGCTTGTGTTGGCGCTTTGTTGAAAATATCGCAGATTGTTGGGCTTGACATGAACTCGGGGCAAATTATTGTAACTTTGACTAATTTTATTGGTATGGGCAATACATGTTGCTTCGGTCTTTTTATCTTGAGGTATGATATCGGCATCTTGATCTGAAGGCACATCACTGTCTTTTATTGCTTTTATTTCTGATATTCCGTTTGCAGTCGCGCCTTGTTCTGTTGTAGATTCTATAGGAATTAAGGTATCCGTACTAGTATCAATTGGGCCTTGGCCATGCCACAGGGTTCGGCTATTATCACTAATGCTTTCACAAATGGAAGGATCATGATCTAAATGGTATGGATATGAAATTAGAATATTAATATTAACTTTAAATTGATCTATATCTAACTAACCGTTTGGCGAATCACAAGGCGAACTATGTTCTGCGAACTCAATTGGCTCGGAATTCATGCGCTGAATTGTGATCTTGCCATTTAAGGATGGGGATCCAACATTCAATATATCACATTGAATTGAAGAAGTGCTTTTGTCATTATTTAGTTCAGATAATAATCCATTCGAACCATTTTCTGCCACCTTCTCCAGTTTTGGACTGTTGCTCTCTGAGTCCAACTCTGCTTTGATATCATGCTTAGTATCAATTATGCATTCCTTTGCTTCCGATCGTATGTCAAACATGGAATTGCTGTTCACATTTAAAGTTAGGCCATCTGCAACACTAGAAATTATATATATATTTATAAATTAGTATTTATAGTTTATTTGATTGACGGAAACATACATTGATTCGACAGCCAAATTGGGATCACTCGATCTTCTTGATATCGTGCTCTGTGTCAATTCATTCGTTGTTATATTTTCGCTTGAACGGGTTTTCGTTGCAGAACCTAATGTATATTGTTTATAATTAAATATAAACATTATATCTCCTTTAACTGAATTAACTCTATTGCTTACCATTGCTGTTGCCGTTATGAACGCTTTGTCGTTCATTATTGCTTTGTAGAGGAAGATCATTACCGTTTTTGTTGCCTAAACTACCAAGGTAAACATCGGTCCAAAAATCTAAAGATCGCACACTGTGTGCTGGCCAAAGTACCTTAAATAAGGTATATAAAATAAATGTAATATTGATATTATATGAATTATTTGTATATATATGTATTTAGTACCTTTTCAGTCTCATGCTTATAGAGTGGATTTCTATACATAGTTTCCGCTAAAAATGGCCATACTGAGAATGTTCGATCAAAAACTGAATTTTCAATGCGTTCTTTTAGCGTATTGCATAGAAAAGTGCCAAACAGGCAAGACAGTGAATGTTGGGCCAGTTTAATCTTAAAATAATAAATGATAATTTAATTAAAAAATCACCTTTCATATGTTTTAAAAATAGCTTACCAGGTAACCCATGTTAAACTCAAAACAGCAGGGATATTGTCTATGTATCTGATGCACCAGATCGAGCCATTGCAAAAAAACTGGACAACGTTCGTTCACTTCATCCGAATTTGGTCCATTTCCAGAGCGATCAGCAAATTTATGACCAAAATTAAGCCATTCACGTTCCACTAATACACGGAAACCCTACAAATATAAATATTTAATATTTTTCGATCAATCAATAAAACATGAATTTGGCATACCTCGACTGTTCTATAAAAAGGATCTAGACATAGTTGCGCTGTTGCCACAATTTGCGGTGTACGATCCCAGCCATCGGAGCAATGTACCAAAACAGGACGACCATTATTTTCAATAGTATGAACAACTGTCATTGCTGCGCCCAAAAGTCCTGATAGATGCTGCATCCACATTGTTTTCTCCAATTGTCCAAGCCAACTGTTCAAGTAAAAATTATTATTTAAATATTTATTTATTTAGTTTTGGTCTTTTATAAATTACTCACCTTGGATCATCGGGCGATGAAGCGCATAGTTGTCGAACAGCATGAAAACTTTTACGTATTGCATGTATATTACCCAAATTCATGAATTCTATTTCGGCGCATGGATAGTACTCGATGCACTCACAGCCGCCACCGCGTGCTCGATTTGTAACCGCTGATGTATAGCTGCGTGCATCCACGATGAGTATTTTCTATAATCAAATTTATTATACAATTTTATATACAATTAAGTACTTATTGAAAAGACATACCCTGATTTCATCCAGTGCTAGTTCCTCGTGCGATGAATCCTCTAGCGAGGGAGAGCTTTTACCTGATGATCCAGTCTCTCCATTGGATCCATCTTTTGCCTGTCGTCTGGCATGCTCGCCTCTGTCGAAGGCACAAGCATCTGCCAGCGCCTTGAGAAGCTGCTCATCTTTGTAATTTCTCCAGCCCAGCCAGCCAACTTCGGGTTGACTGCAGCGAGCTAGAATGGCGCCAGATTTTTGATGACGCCAAACAACAGCCGGCAAACGGCGCGATCCTCGAAAGTTTGCAATATTATGTAGCATTTCATCGGAAATGCAACAGGGTACAAGCAGCTTCTCTGGATATGACGGACACAGTTTAAAGTCTGTGTTTGCTGTTGAGATACGCCAGGATCCTTTCAAATCGAAACCCAGACGTGCAACTTCATTTTTAAAATCGCACTCAGAACGAATTGCGCGCTGCAGGCGATGCAAATGCTCGCTGTTGGCATAGGCTTGTGTTGATATTGAATTCTCAGCTAATGCCGGTGCTGTTTTAAGGCCAATTCCATTGGTTTGTATTACACGGTCCCTATTACCAATTATGTCACACGTCCATGAGTAAAATGGAAACGCAAAAAGCGTTTCCAACGTTTCAGGTACACCAATTAGCAACTGAATGCGACGTTGCCATTCCAGGCATTGCTCAGCCGATTGGAATGCGCATCTCACAGTGCTAGCATCTTTGCAATTAACAACCAGTTGAAAAAGATCACGCACCTGTACCGTTTCAATCAGACCCAACGGCACATACGTTTCAAATGCGGTTGATTTTTTTGATAAAAATATACGATAATTGGATAGAGCCAAAACGCCGTCATCGGTGCGTCCCAAGTATTTAATTGATTCGCCGGCAACTGCGTTGTTAACGAACGTTGAGCATTGAAATCAATATGCATATTATTATTATTATTATTATCATTTTCATAGTAATCAATAGTAAAAGCTGTTTGGCTACTTACGTTCTTGAAATGGGACAAACAACTGCGAGTCTTCCTTTTCCATTTGTGATTTTGGAAATGATTCAGCGGCTCGTATGAAACAAATCGATGGGGGCGGTGATCCATCTGACATCATGTGTTGCGAGACTACAATCAAATATTCAATAAGTATAATATGTCAATGTATGTCAACGAAATGGAAAGTTTCAAGGAAAATTGTTCTATAGCCTTTTTACACTACGAGTTGCATTTGGCATTTTGGATTGAAAATGACAAATGCTGAAATGCCTGTTTACACTACACATTGCAGCATTTGATCAGCTGTTTTTTTGTTTTGATTTGACTAATACATATATGCATACACAGCTGAGTGAATTTGGCATTTGAGCAATAAAAGCTAAAATGAATAATAAAATGCTTTTATAATAATAAACTTAGTTAAAAATTTATACGCAATTTTATTGCAAATATTATAAGAGAAGGAGGCCAATATGATGGAAAAATTTCAAAATTTACAGTAAAATTTCAAGATTACCAGACTTAAAAAAAATGGTACTATAAAGTTCAAATTTGCAATCATCGATAAAATCGTGAATGCGACTTTGTTCAAAATGTTGCATTAATTTTAAATGTAACGATTGGAAAATAACCGCCGAATTTATTCCCAAACAAAGCACTACAGCCATCTGAACTGCTTTACTGATTCTGCTTCCTATGTGTGCTAAACTGCTTGAGGTTCACATATTGATTAGCACTGCTTGATTTCAGGAAGCGGTTCAAACTGTAGTATTTATATAAACATATTAGCAATATATGATGTAATTAACCAGCTTCCTTTAAAACTATCTCTTTGCATTTTGTTGTTCGCTCTTTACTACGCCTTTCTAAGAATATATGTATGTATTTATGTTTGCCAATCTAAATGAGTACAGAGTGTCGCGTAGTCGACTATAGTAATCGTATTTATTTTTCAAATTTATTAGAAAATTGAGGAGCAGTTTTAAAGAATTATATTTTTATATGTATGCATGTATGTATGTTGTACATAAGAATATGTACATATATATAAACTTATTCTTATCTGATTGTCAAGTTTTTATTTTGCAAATTTAACTTTGATCGTGCATTTGGTTACGCTTAAATGCATTTTGACATTTTGTTGGTGACATTAATACATGTATGTATACGTTATGCATATGTATTATTTTTTAATAAATTTATATTCATTAGTTTTGTCAAAAAAAAAATTTAAAAAAACATGGTGTTCGCTCATTTTATTATCATATGTGTACATACATACATACATAGGTAAACATACATTTACTTATGTTTGTATATACATACATATATGTATGTATATGTATATTTCACGTACATATGCATGTGTGTATGTGTTAAGCGGGTTCGAACACCTGAGATCCTCTCAGGGTTAACATTAATTATCGTTGAACGATGGAAATATCGTACATCATTTTATTTATTTTGTTTATGCGTCTACAACACAAATTAATGTCAGAGCAGGACAACACACACACACACACAAACACGAATGTACAATTGTGAATATATACATACATATGTACATACGTACATATATGGAATTGGGAACTCAAGGCAAACCCATTAAATGCAAAATGTTTCAAACATCCAAACACCTCAATAACAGATACATACGTACATATTAATACTAGATATGTACATACATATGTACGAAACAGTGCATATGTTCATATGTATGTATGTACATATGTATGAACAAATAAATTTTGTGTGTGGTGGTTGCAAGTATAGATAAGTAAATGCATATGTATGTAAATATGTATAAATTGTACATACATAAATAAATACAATTGCGTACGTAGTAGACGCGTACTATTACTTACATATGTATGTATATGTATGCGTTGGATAAGACTTAATAAACACTAAAAAACCTACACAAATTTTTCACTTTTTGGCAAAGTTGTTATTGTTTGCAAGAATCGAACTGTGTTATTATAAACAAAGTGATGAAGCACTTCTACATATGTACGTACACACATGCACACAATTTACACATAAGTATGTGTGCATATATAATGCCTCAATATTTATGAAACAATACCACCAAAAACAAACCTAGAAACCTACATACATTTGTATGTTTAGAGCCTTTGGTTAAGAAACGAAATTGAAAAACGCGTTTTGTTTTTTTCTTCGGTATTTAGCACCACAAACTCCATAAACGTCAGCTATTATAAACAAAGATTTGCAAATATTGTTGCTTATACATATGTAGATGTACAGTATGCACATACATATATACATATCAATTTAAGTATTCGTTAACATACCGACTACTTTGTCATTTCTTAATAATCGAATGTATATTTATCGAAATCGATTTTTTCACAGTTTAAATTTATAAAATAAATTTAAATACTTTATTTAACATAAGCCTGCAAATTATTGCTAAGAATAAAACAAAAGAAAACAAACAAAATATTCAAAAAATATTATACACAAGAGTAATACTGCTCATGCTCTTATTTAAAATAAAGTTTAACAACTTAAAATAATCAATACTTTTATTTATGGATATATAAATTTGTACCTGGAGCAGATGCTAATTACAGGCTAATGTTAAAATAAAAAAAAAAATAAATATACTCGATAATAATTACTATCGAAAAATCACTTTGACTGCATGAGGAACGACTTTCCTTAATCGATATTTTAACAGAATAGACTCAAACATGAGTAGGTAATACTTTAAGGTTGTCTAACACTGCAAGCAATATAATCAACGAAGTTGTTATATTAATTATATATGTAGATACGTCGTGACTGCGTTTTCATTCCACCTAATGTAAAAGTGAATTAAATACAAATACTTTAGATTTGAGTAGTCAGCAATAATTGGCCTAGCCTGCCACCCACAGCATCAACATGACTGAATCAACAAAGCCCATCCTGGGCTCGTGCTTAGCCATTGCTGCGGTAAGTCGACGTGTTCTACCCGCACTCTCACCCACACCCGTACCAATCAGTACGAGTGTGACTCTGACCCGACCGGCAGAGACGTTCAAATATCGAAGATTTGAGCATGCTCTTATTAGCCAGGCTAAAATTTGATAATAGAGCATCAATATTCACTTATCCTTCCAATTGGATCAGTTTGCATGTCGATCAATGTGGATGATGATGTTTTGTATCTTTTTTGTCAATTGCAGGTTCTTCATGTCCTTTTCCAGCCAACAGATGCGTCTGGTGCTTTGCCTATGACCAGTGAAAATATTGATATGACGTTAGGTAAGGCAATAACAACAACTGCAGCAGCATCACTAATTATAGTATTAACATAAGTCAACTATATGGTACCCATAAATATATTGCAGCAAAAGCCGCATATGTCCATACATACATTTACAATAGCTCAGCTGGTGAACCTATACACATACCTACATACGCACTCACGCATTCACACATCATTTACCCATACAATCTCACATGTGTGTAGCTTGACGTGTCACAAATTAAAAAAAAAAAAAAAAAGTCCGACGCTCGATAAATTGCACAGATTTTGCCAACGTGGTACGCTTTAAAGTTTAAACAAACAGAAAACAAACAAACCGCAAAAATCAAGAGCAAGATTCCGTGCTATTGATTAGTACACAAAATTTGTGTCAACTAGTCGGCGACTTGGAAACTTTTAGGTTATATTGCTATAGTATTATTAGGTTTGTTATTTAGGGTCTATTCTGCTTTACACAATTTTTTTTGTTCATTTACATCTCATTTTTGAGTGCTTTTAGTCTGGCTTTTTAATCATTGGGATTATCCTTACAAATCGCCGCATATTCTTTCTGCTTGCATTCAGTTTTTAAGCCAAGTTTCAATTTAGAATACATATGTAGATTGGGTATGCATAAATCTTAAACTTTAATATGCGATTCTATAACAAAAAATAAAATTCTAAGAGGCCTGGTTATCTTTTTTTTGTCTTTTTTCCGACAAGTTTACATTGCTACGCCCCCTAGCCTAATGTATATATGTACATATATAAGTAAATAATCATTAAATCAAATGCCTCATTATTGCGTAACAACGTTTCATATTAATCAGAAAACAGGAAAACAAAAAATTGATTAATGCACGCTTAGAATGAATGTTCAGGAGGGTATACATAAGTAATTGCTATTGGTCCATATTTCTCACCCCTCCTGTACAATATCTTCTTATTCTACTATCTTATCAATACATATGTAGTAGTAGATGGTATGTATGGATATATATGTACTATGTGTAACATGATATATATATATATATATGAAATGTTGTCACATGATAGAAACTGCTGCAAAAAAGTTAAAGAAAACTTTTTCCAAAATCATCAAACATCAACAAATAAATGTAGCATAATAATATAAATTTCATTATTGTTATTGATTACAACATATCTATTTATATTTTTGGTCTTTCAATTGTTTATTGCAGCGTCTAACGAATTGGTTTTCCTTAATTTTTATGCGGAATGGTGTAAATTTAGCAATATTTTAGCGCCCATCTTCAATGAAGCGGCGGATAAGGTAAGAAAAAAATGTAAAATCATAACAAAGTTATGAATAAATAATAATAATATAAACAAACAAATATACACAGTCATACACATATAAGTAAAAATATATGTAGCTGTCAAAAGAGACGAATTTATCAATTTTCAGTACAATTGTCAGGAAATATCGAAAAATGTAAAAAATAAAAAGAAAGCAGGAAATTCTAGAAACTCCGGAACAATATAAATTTGTATACACACATATACTAGTATATGTATGTGTATTTATTTAAATTATAGTTAATATTCCAATTCAACGCTTCTGACTATTTTTAACACCTGCCTGTTGTTCTTTAACACCAATAACTAAACACAGAACAGGTGAAAACAAAACAAAAAAATAAATAAAACACTTTGTAAAATAGAGCATGCAAGACTATTGTCTCGCTAAACGGTGGCAGATGTTTTTTTTGTTTTTTTTTTTTTTTTAATTTTTTTTATATTGTATTTGTTTTGTTTCATATCTATAATATAGTATTTTTTTTTTTGTTTTTGAGCGAAACAAACTGTGTAAACTGAATATGACTGACATGACTTTATGTGCTTGAACTCTTTTTTTTTTTGGTTTTTGTATAATGTTTGTTAATTATATTAATTATATTACAGATTAAAGCGGAATTTCCTGATGCAGGAAAGGTGGTGCTAGGCAAAGTCGACTGTGATCGGGAAACAGCAATTGCGTCCCGCTTTCACATTAGTAAATATCCCACATTGAAAATTGTCCGCAATGGACAAGTCAGCAAACGGGAATATAGAGGGCAACGCTCGGCCGATGCTTTCTTGGAGTTTGTTAAAAAGCAATTGGAAGATCCAATCAAGGAGTTCCAATCGCTTAAAGATTTGGAAAATCTTGACTCTAAAAAGCGTAGCATTATGGGCTATTTTGATAGACGCGATCAGCCCGAATATAATATATTCCGCAAGGTGGCAACCAACCTCAAAGAAGATTGTCAATTCCATGTGGGATTTGGCGATGCTGCTCAGGCAATGCATCCGCCAGGTATGTAGGATATTCGAGTAAACTTTTCTTTTTAAAATAAATATATTTATTATATTTAACAGGCACACCAATTATTGTATTTAGACCGGATGTAGCATTATCTCATGAAAATGATGAAACATATACCGGCAGTTTAAGCAATTTTGATGAGCTGAAGGTATGGATCCAAGAAAAATGTGTTCCACTTGTGAGAGAGATAACATTCGAAAGTGCTGAAGAGCTTACGGAAGAAGGACTGCCGTTCCTGATTCTTTTCTATCGTCCCGACGATCTGAACTCAATTAAAGACTACAAAGCAATTATTGAACAGCAATTATTAGATGAGAAGCGTAAGTTTCAGTATAAGCATTATAATATTGCAGTTAATTATTAAATTATTTTATTTTTGTTTTCCCGCAGAGAATGTAAACTTCCTTACCGCAGATGGTAAACGATTTGCGCATCCACTTCATCACTTGGGCAAATCCGAGGATGATCTTCCAGTAATTGCTATTGATTCATTCAAGCACATGTACCTCTTTCCCCATTTCAATGATATGTATACACCTGGCAAACTGAAACAATTCTTGCAAGATCTGTACAGTGGAAAACTGCATAGGTATGCCTCAATATTGGATAATGTTAATAGTTAAAGCTAATCTAATATATTGTTATTGTTACAGGGAGTTTCATTATGGGCCGGATCCCACAAGTAATGAAGTGCAGTCTAATCATGGTAATACGGCAAAGGGTACATCACCGCCTGAATCGAAATTTAAAGAACTAGGACCCTCAAAACATCGTTATACCCTGCTGGAAAAAGATGAACTGTAATATTTAAAAATGTACATTCATTTAAATATAATTATTAAAAATTTTTATAAAAATTAAATTGAAGTGTTCATTGAACTATTCTAAGGCGCTTCGCTGCGAATTAAAATGAAAACCTTAGTAAATGTTTTGTTATAAAAGATAGCTCAAAAAATAAATAAATACATGTTTCTCCAGGTCTTAGACGTCCAGGAACGACCTGCACATATCGATATTATGTATGATTTTTCTCTCTCTCTCTCTCTTTTCCATAAAACAATCGCTGAAACTCTGACCTACGAGATGAATTTTTTATTATAAACTATAATATTAATATCTTTATCATTTCGGTAAAGTTCTTTTAAACACAATATCTAAATATTCAACTCAATTCCCTTTATTGCGATTACCATTATAATTAGTACAAAATGCAAATTGTAAATATCGATTTATTCTGGGAATGATATAATTTCCCGATTATCAAGTGTGCAACAATATACTACTATAAAATGCTCTTTCTATATTTCAACTCGATAAAATAAACCAATTTTAATTAGGTATCGAGGATTATTCTCTAGATTGATTTGAAGTATTACATTTTATTAATTTCAGACAGTAACATATGTATTATTAATTCATCTTTAAAAGGACTGCCTGAGATATATTTTTGGAAGAGATCAATCAAGAATATTTTGGAAGTTATTTAACCAGTCGAATATATAATAATATGTATATATTAATTTAGTATTTATATTTTTTATTTTTATTTGTATGTATTTCTTACAATGTTCGTTTTATTTGTAAAATTACATTACACATATATGCGTATTCATATGTGTACTAAGTCAAAACGAGTAATAAAATGTTATAACTTGTTATCGTATTATTTTTTTTTTGTTTGTTTTCAATTTATTTTTTGGGAGTGTGTGTGATTTTAATGGAGAATGACTCGAATGCAGCATCATTGTAATTTTTGTGTCAACTGCTGGCTGGCTGGTGTCGTGTTAAAAGAGAGAGTACATGCTATGTAAATATGTTTAATTAATACGTAATTAGAAAAAATAGTTTCCATTATATTGCATGGCTTTTAATAAGGCCTGGAACGCATGCCGCCGTCATTGCGCATTGCGCCACCGCCGCCGCCATCGCGACGACCACCACCGCCGCCGCCGCCACCGCGACCACCACCACGTCCACCGCCACCATTATCATTGCCATATCGGGAGTATCCACCGCCGCCGCCGCCGCCGCTGTTGCCGCGATCACGATTTTGATAGCCACCGCCTGAGCCGCGATCGTTGCCACGATCATTCATGCCGCCATAGCCACCACCACCACCACCACCGCCGCCGCCACCGCCAAAACCGCTATTTCCTCCGGAGTTGCCGTCATCATCACCCTTGGGAGTCTTGCAGCTGGAATATATTTTTATTTAAGTCAATATGCTCATCTCTGGGCTGCATTTATTTGGAGACTTACCGATTACACTCGTTGCGCCAAGCAAAGTTCGTGTTGTTGCAACTGCTGCACTTCCAATCACCATCACGTGGCTGTACATTGCCACCGGCACCGCCGCCACCACCACCGCCGCCGCCACCAAAGCGTCCACCGCCACGACCACCGCCGCCTCCACCGCTGCCACGATCATAATCACCGCCGCCGCCTCCACCGCCACCGCGATCAAAACGACCACCGCCGCCGCCACCACCACGACTGCGGCCACCTCCAAAGCTGCCGCGACTGCCGCCGCCCTTATTCCAGTTGTTCTGGCGCTGTGCCAAAGACACTTTGATATTGGCGCCATTAAAATCGTTGCCATCAAACCACTGTATAGCGGATTGTGCCGCATTCACATCATCGTATGTGACTGTGGCCTCGCCCTTGGAAGTGCCAGTTTCCTTATTCTTATACAACCAAATCTTTGGCTTCATCGTACGCTTGTCTTTCTATAAATTAAATAATTATATAATATATATTAAATATAATGCATGAAATGTGATAAATTTACATAGTGTGACAATTAAATAATGTGAATTTCAAATGTTAAATCATAAATACATAAATCATTTTAATATTAAAAGGTTTCTCTACTCTCTTTCAAATAAATGTATATAAATATATATTGATTGAAAGCTTTAATATAGATAAACTTTGAATATATAAATAAATATACGCATATGAACTCTATGGGTATAAAACAAATATTGTGTATTATTATAAAGATTACAAAGATACAGACATTTCAATGATGCTAACTATTGTGTTAATGTTAAAATAAAATATTTATAAAATAAATTTAAAATTTGTAAAATAATCTAAAAATTCACGTTATTTAATTGTCAGTCTTTGTGTTGAGTTCTACTTACCTTTATAATGCCAATGGCACCAAAATGAGTTTCAATATCTTGTTCTGTGGTGCCTGGATCCATGCCCGACACAAAGATGGTATCTTCTTGTGTTATCATATCGTTGCCACCACCGCCGCCGCCGCTGCTGCTGCCGCCACCTCCACTGCTGCTGCCGCCGCCACTGTATCCTACAAAACAGAGCAACACATTAGAAATGCAAGCTGAAGAATATAATTAACTTAGTTTTGCGGAAAAAAAGGATTTAAACCCTCAACGACAACGACGACGTGTCCAACACTCGATAATACACACACATACCAAAAACACGGTTCAAGACCAGAGCGTTCACTCTCTTAAACTCTATATATATATAGTAAAATAGTAGTAGTAGTATTTAGGTGTACAATATAATATTATATATATTTATGTACAATACGACGACGCTCAAAATACTTTGATTTTCCCTTTTTTGTTATCTAGTTTTCTATTTAATTAGCTTATGTGGTATTGCTTTTCATTTGAAACCAGAATATTTCAAAAAACACCTCAAGGAGCAGTTGTAAGTTGTATTTTACACACACATTTGTTTTAGTTTAACTCTCCGTCTTTTTCTCTATTGGCTTGAGCAGCTCTCAAACAGATATTAAGTTTAAATAATTTAAACACAAAACACTCTAGACACATACATACACACACAACACACACATAGTATATAGTAGAAATAACACTTAACGCTGAAGAGATCATTGGCCCTAAGAAATATATATTTGTTTTGTTTTTCATGTTGTGTGGCATTCAATTCACCAGTAAGGATATTAATCAGGATATAACCAAGTGAGCTTAACTTTAAAAAACACTTTTTGAGCAGCATTTGGGCTAGAACTGAACTTGAAGTTGATACCTCTAAATAAGTCGAACCTTAGTTACGTAAAAGTAAGTTGGTAAGTGAACTCTTCTTAGGCTCTAAATACTCTTGTTTTTATTTTTGTTGGTTTTTTAATGCCAGATTTTACCCATGAATTCGAACAAAGTATAACAACCATACGCAAGAGAATCTTTTCTTTTTATCTTAATTATTGGTTTTGGTTTTGGTTTTTGTTTCTGTTTTTGTTTTGTATTTGATTTGTAGAAAATTAATGTTATACATTACTCGATATGATTGCAAATTGTTTTGCATTATTTTACCTTTGTTGTAGTTGTCCTTGCTGGCGCCTCCATTTCTAAAAGAGGATATTGAATAACTTATTTAATGTTTTGATTTTGATGTTTGGATTGTAATGCATTATGATGAAGTAGAGTTTTACGTAATTTCCTCCGTTTATCATATATCGTATCTAGTTTGCTTACTACCCCTAATAGATTCTTAGATAAAACGTTGCACAATCGATCGATCGACCTTTTTTTTTTATTATTTATTACCAGTACACTTTGATTTGCAATTACACTCTGAGTTTATTCAGTATGACGCATAACATGACAACATCGCCAAGAGTTTTGTTTTTTCCAGTTTTCAAATTCCACATACAGCACCCAAAACAATCATGGTAGTCCCAGATACGGCTCAATCAAAGTGCTCTGGTAAATAACCTTCCATTTTAAAGATTTAAAAAAAAACTTTATTTTTCAATCTATTTTTTTAACTTTTGGTACACATTAGAGATGGGCGTGGTACAAGAAAACTCGGAAAATTTATAACTGAAATTGTTTTCTTAATTTTGTTTCATTTTTTCCCAACAGTCCCAAAAATACCTTTATATTTCAATATTTAAAAATTTGTTTTTTTGGCTTAAAATAATACTTAAGAAATATTTTTTTTTGTATTTCGATATTAGAAAACTTTCATGGCTTATTGAAAAATATATTTTAATTAAATGTAATTGATTTATGTCATAAAAACCTTAAGATAGCTACGAAATATGGAATGAAAAAAAAAAAAAACAACGGTTCGGAATTGGTATATAATTTTGTATCTTGTACACCCATCTCTAGTAAATATATGTTTTATATATGTAGAAGTATAGAATATAAAATAGTTATGTATATACGTATAGCAAAAATAGTCTTCGAAACGCCGAAGCCTTATAGAACCCATGCAGAGAAAACTGTACCTTAATATTTAAATATTCAAAATTGGCAACAGCTTGATTGATCTTTATTTCATATAAGATTTAATCAAAATAAATTTAGTAATAACTTTCAGCTTAACTACTTTTAAATCAAAAACATAAAGCAACATATTTAAAAGCTATAAAACTTTATAAAAACTCTAGTTTTACCCTAGAAAAACATCTAAAAACTAACATCTGCATGGATACTATTTCTACTTGGTTTATATCTATAAGTAATATATAAATAAATTATTTTTACATTAATACCTAATACAGGAAAAAAGAAGAATCAAACAAACTACGTCAATTTCAAATAGAAATTTAACACAAAATAAATTTTCTTTTTTTTTGATTGTAACACTGAATTCAATTCATTAAAGTATGGGGTTTAAAAAACAAATACCAGTTGAAATAAGTACATAAAATACAGATTAGAATCTTGTTTTCGAAGTTATTTGAAAGCACATGCATTGATGTGCCTTTATATATATTTATAAATTGATATTATTAATTTAGACCCAATCTGACTTATCAATATATAGCAATTAATATATTTTTAATCGGAATATACATTCGCTTTTGATTTGTGATATTATGAATGAATATTTATATTTATAACGCACGAACCCTTTAGTTAAATCATTAATGTATTATATATATATTTGTAATATTATAAAAACTACAGCCGTGCCTGAATATACTGAACTAATTTACAGGATTAACATTTGTTGTTCTTAAGACTCATATTATTTACTTAAAATACACATTTGTGTATGTAAAGAGATATATTTAGAATAAACATGTAAATTTATAGAATTCGCGAAAAGATGTTTGCTTCTTGCGTACAGAATATGTTTAATATATATAGGGAGTTCACTGTATCCAGACACGACTGCATTTCGATTCAGATGTGACGCAAATCAACTTAAGAATCAATTTCGTAGAGCTTCGATTAATAGTTTTTCAAATCGATAAATCGATAAAAATGAACACGCTCAATTATAAATTCGATGATTTTTGCATTTACAGTTTCAATAATATGCTCTGCCTAATTCATAATATTTACTTAATTGTTAATTTGAAATAACGTTATATGTATGTTTAATTGGCATTATTAATCTATGATCATACGGGTATGTAAATTTTGTGATATTACTTGTTAGCGATCCCATTTAGCGCTGTCAGGCCTTCCATCTCACTCAATTCGGTGAGAAATATTCTGTTGTTTGGTCCCACATCAGGCAAAATAACCTTTATTACACCTTAAAACTAGTTTAAAAACGTAAAATGTTTTTTTTTTTATATATAATAATGCTGGGCTTCGTATATAAAGCCTAATGTTGATCGTGTTTTCGTGGTATGACAACTAGTATCTGACCCAATAATTCTTTTTCGTTTAGCACAATACACAGTGCACGATCCAAAGAGTTTTTCATATTTTACATAGATTTTTTTTTTTTACTTAGAAATATTTCAACCAACATTATGCGAATACTAATTTATTAAAGTGCAGAATTTTCTATAAGATTTAGAATTTTGCTATTGTGAAGGTCTTTTTTTCGTTTTATAAATGTCGAGTACATTCTATCGAGCGTGCACTGTAGTATAATAATATATCAATAAGGCGTGAGCGCGTCTTTTTGCTGTGCAGTTCGTTGGCACGTTGATTCATAACCATGATTATTCAAATATATAGATATAAACCTTTAGTTCGTTGTTTTCTTCGCTTTGTTGCTTTCGAGATAAATATAAAATTGATTCGTTTTTTTTAAGTATAATACCAAACATATGTATATATATTATTTTAATTATTGGTTTCTTAATTTTTGGTTTTTCATCTAAACCAACATCAGATATTTATTTATTATTTTTATGTAGTGAAATTCGAATTACTTTTCAGTTGCATCGCAAGGGTATGTATTTATGGTATTACGAATTCTAAACTTTATAAAATATAAAATCTTATATTTTCCGTTTTATTTTGATTCTGAGAGTATAAAATATCGCGTTTCTTTTATGCGATATACATATGTATGTGTATACATACATACATATGTAAGTAAGCTTTCGTGTTTTTTATATTTATTTATTTTTATATTTTATGGTATATGTATTGTGATAGCTTGATTTTTTTTTTTCTTTTTCATGGTATTTTACATTGGCGACACACTCTGAATTGATTACTCGTTGCCTAATTGAACACTATACATACATATATCCCCATTGTATAATAATATATTGATAATCATAATAACATACCCATAAGAACTTCCTCCTCTATCGTTCCATGATCCACCACCGCCGCTGCCGCCGCCACCACCACCACGATGGCCGGAATCATAACCTTAAATAACATTGTTTTTAATTGCGAATTATATTATACGTTTAATTTTACAATTTGCACTTACCTCCACTTGGTTTGTTATAGTTTGGAGGGGGCTCGTTATAGTTACCAGTTTTATTTGGCAAATGTTGGTAATTTGGCGGAGGTACAGCAAAATTATTATATTGCCCGGCACCGCCACCGCCGCCGCCACCACCACCACCATAACCACCACCTGAAATTGATTGTACGCTAGTTAGTTGCTTTGCTTCGACTATAGTATTAATGCACACTCACGATCCATATTTAACACGAGTTTATTATAATTCCTTCTTTACAAAAAAATTATTGATAGATTTTTTCCAAGAGCACAATCTGTTCTTTGCACTTCTTCAACTCAAGCGTCAGTCGAAAATTTGACTCGACTCTTTTTTTATTGTAAAAATGGCGTGTGAATTTAGGGATGTAAAAATCGATTTATCGAGCAGCTGTCAACTTATCGAAATGAAACTTCTATAGGCAAGGTAGCAAAAATCTCGGAATGTAATATTTTTATTAGAATTTTTTAGTCAGCTATTGTTATGCCATATATTTGCATATTTTTTTTTTTATAAGATCGAGGGACTCAAATACGACTTTTTTTAAATCAATAAATGCAAATACCGCAATAATCAAATATACACACAGATGTGCAGAAATGATTTTAAAAAAGTTTTTGTATATCTGATATCCACTCAAACGCGTCTTGTGATTGATATCACGTAAACGCTATAGACCTTGAATGGTGTATCTACTGGAGTGGATGCGTTTGCAATCAGATGATTTATTTAAAAGCAGCAAGACTGCAATAAGCAAAATTATAAATATTTTTTGAATTAAACCAACTAAATTGTTTAGGACGAGTGTAATTTTAAATGAGCATTTGCACTAAATATGAAATTTCAATATATTGGCATGGTACGAATAACAACTTGTATAACATATTGGAGATGGCTGCAAAATGGAGCTGCACCCAAAGGTAAAATACGCAGTCGATACTTATAGCCATTTTCACACAAACGCGTCATTTCATCGATAACAGGCTGACGCTATAGGCCTTAAATGGTGTTTCTACTGCACTGGATGCGTTTACAATCAGCTGATCATTTTTTTTACAAAACTTCAATAAACAAAGTAATAAATACTCTTTGAATTTAACCAACAGAATTTTCATGACAAGTGCAATTTCGTATGAGCATTTGCACTTAATATGAAATCTCAATGTCGAGCTGTGGTACGAATTAAAATTTCTAGTACTTGTTGCAGGTGGGTGCCAACTTGAGCAGCGTCTAAAGCCAATATATGCAGTTGATACTTTGAATTAAAGAAGGGGGTAATCAACGGTTAGTTTTGTTTTGGTCGACCATCATCACAAATATGATAATATAATAAAGTAAATTAAGTTCATGACACAGATGTATATAATTGTAAGGGTCATCTGCATATTTTTTAAGAGAGAGAAATAAAAGTGACGCAGGAGGAAATGTCATTATTTATGAACTGAAGTTCTAGTAATTATTTTTGAGATACGTGGTATTTTATTCTTCGCGGCTTAATTTTAAAATTATGATTGTTGATAACTAAACAAAACACGCGCAAAATTGAGGTAACAGCAGTTTAACAGCAACGCAAACCATGAAATTCTACCAAAACAAGTTGACATAGCCCGCGTTAACTCCAAACTCGATTTTTCCGCATACCTAACAGCCTATGCAAACAGCTTTGAACGTCTTGCGGAGTTGCGTCTGGAAAATTTCGATATTTTTGGCTTCCAGCGCATGCAGCAGTAGGAACACAGTATAACATTTTATTCCAAATCAACAATAATTGCGAGATTCCACAGCTATGGCATTTAAAAGCAAACAAAATTATTATTGACATATTTTAAGAAAATTTTAGGTATATATGAAAATGACTTAGTTGAAGTCCATGTGAATTTGTGGTACTCCTTTACTAAATTGGGGCCGTATTTAATTAATATAAAATAGGTTCATTTTGTACCATAATTACTTGAGTTCATTTATTAATTTGTGTTCATTTGCCGTTTGCTTGACTCCGTACAAGGACCGTCTGTCATACAATTTGGTGTGTTTTTCAACACTTAATTTATCATGCAACCCTGCGATGATTGTTTATATTCATTATAATGGAATATCTGGTGTTTACGTGGAATACACCTTATACACTCTATTATCCTTTTAAGCATATTAACCAAAAACCACAAAATGATTGAAATTACAGATCTCCAAAGTATGTGAGCTCTTCTTTTTTACTTATTAGCATATTAATTCATTTATTTAATCATTGCACACTTTTTGCAGAAATCGGCATCGGCTTGGCTGGCTTTGGCATATCATTTTTATTTCTTGGCATGTTGCTACTCTTCGACAAAGGCTTGCTTGCAATAGGAAATGTGCGTGCGTTTGCTTATTCAGATAAAACTCAACTAAAGCTACTGCTTATTTATATTACTTACAGATTCTTTTCATATCGGGCCTCGGTTGCGTTATTGGCGTGGAGAGAACCTTGCGCTTTTTCTTTCAACGCCATAAAGTCAAAGGCACAACGGCTTTCTTTGGAGGAATTGTTATTGTGCTGCTTGGTTTTCCCATCATTGGCATGATCATTGAATCCTATGGATTTTTTGCCCTCTTCAGGTTTGTTAATTTCGTTTTTATACCACAAAGCGGTTAAAAATTGGCACATTGCTTAAATGTACATATGTAAGAAGTGAAAATGAGCTTCTTTCACCATAGAAATATTATGTATTCTTGATCAGCTCCAACAGCCGGATTAATCTGGCCATATATCCGTCTGTTTATATGATGATTTCGATCAACAACAAAAGCTCTTGATACATCTAATATGTTTGTTTCTTATGCTTTCAAAGGCGTAGTTAGGATTGACAGAATCGTTCTTATACTTGCCTGATGTTGGAAGCACCGCAACTCGTTAAAAATCAACTTCAACTTTGGAGATAGATTTTTAATGTTTTTGGGTTAGGTGATCCCAGGTCTGGGTTCATTGAATCTTTTTTTTTAAAACCCAATGCGGCACTAAAACATTTGTTGATTAATAACCTATTGTAATTGGAATACGCGAAGTTTTCATTTCGTACCTGAAGCCATGCTTATGTTGTGCTCACATCCAAACTTTCCGGCTAGGTACCTTGGTATTTGACATAGGCTGCAAAAGGCTACATCTGCTAAATATCTTCGACGTTCCAGATCGAACAATTTAGTGTTTTTTAAATTAAGAACATATTTTTATATTTGTAAACTAAACTTAAAAATTAGATTTATAATTTATTTTTGTTGTTGTTTCAATCAATTATTTTCTTTTTTTGCAGCGGATTTTTCCCTGTGGCTATCAATTTCCTTGGACGTGTGCCCGTTCTAGGATCCCTTTTCAATCTACCATTTATGCAAAAGGTAAGGTAAAATGGATAATATCAAGGCATAACACTTCCTGAATATCCAAATCGAAAACATTCCTTAAATATGAATGCAGTCCGACAATAAGAAGTATTATATACAATGTTATAAGATATATTTTAGCAACGGCATTGCTTACTTCCATAATCTCCCCCAATAAATACCTTTTTTTCGGTTTTCATTTTCCGCAAAAAGCCAAATACATAAGTAGTTTTTCCAAATCAATTTTAATTTGAATCTAAGCTATGTATTTCAACATTTACATTTATAAATTAGGACAAGGGGGAATTTAATGGTTCTTATTCCAGTCCTCACGTTCCTCGCGCTCCTTTATAACCTCATTCAGATAGGGTTCCAAGTACTTAACATCGTCCTCGTACTTTGTCCACTGTTCCTTGGGCAAAATGGTTTTAGTCATCGACAAGTGCAAGGCACGCATAATACGATAGTTGCGCTCATCATACAGTTTGCGTGGAAGGCGGTGGATGGCTTCGGTGACGTCTTCGTTCTCATAGAGACAATCGTCACGGTGCAGACCTTAATCAACGAAATATTTCAAATATAATTAATATAAATATCTACAAATACATATCTGAGTCGTTTCTTACCGTATTGGTTGAATCCAGACAAATTGTAGGCCCATTTACCCAGGGTGGCTGGAATATAGATTGGCAATTTTTACATTACATATTTACGTAATCAATTCGGCACGCAGCGGTAAAGATTGCGCTTTTACCAATTGCGTATTAAATGTTGGCACATTGAATGCATACTTACAGAATACCATGGGTCCCTTTCTAGCAATGTAGCTCGCCATGATTAATAATAAATCGTAATTTTAGGAAAGTAGCT